>JAFIDM010009631.1:128309549-128411111 GCA_023159025.1 Thereuonema tuberculata | reverse complement strand
TTTGGAATTAAATATATATTCTTTGCTTTTAAAAATAGTTTGGAATTTGATATTCAGGATTTTAGGTTTGTTCTTCTTTACTCCCCCCCCCCCCCCCATTCCTACCTTCTTAAAGCACCTTCTTAATTTAAATTTATGGAACTTATTTTCTATTCTAATATTATCCAATTAGCAAATTACTTAATGCTAATTTAATATTTAATTTATCTATTTTTTTAGATGAACTTACACTATTCTAGCTAAAATATTAATTAAAATTATTTAAAATTAGATTATTTAAATTAAATTAATATCTTAAGTATATTTAATTTGCAGCTGTAATCTGCTTTTTAATGACTTAAAAAAAGGAAGTTTAGAAATGTTTCTTCAAAGGCATTTCTTTCATGATCTTAGAATTATTTATGAAAAGAAAATTTGCACTTTTTTATATATATGTTGTAACTACTATTTCTGAATTGTCTTCTGAGTGAGAAAAATGTTCTAAATCGCATAAGAATAAAAAGTATACATCCTGAAAATTTTATTATTTACGTGTTGTGTTAGTAAGTCATTTATGAATAAAAACATTCATACATTATTGATGTTTGAAGAAAGAAATTAAGTTAATAAATATATACATTGATTTTTAGGAACTTTTGATTTTTTTAGCTGAAACTTGATCTTTACTGCAATATTAAAATGATGATTCAGTATAAGAGATTAGTTGCCGTAGCAACGAATAAGTCTAGCTTTATTTGGAAACACTATTACTGTTAGCATCCAATTTAGATTTGGGTGAGCACATTTCAATGAAATACAAATACCAAACAACATCACCTGTCGACCCAATACAGCAAATTCGTTCTTTTGGTCTTTGGTTAAGAGGTACAGACAAATGACCATTAGGGTAGAAGAAACATGAAACAAGGCGGGTTTGTTCTCAGCATTTTGTGTGTCGATCTGTATCGACTTCGAACTGTCCCCACATTTCGATCGGGATTTCCGTGACCTGGCTCCGTTGCCATGGAAACCATTTGTTTGGAGGATGGGTGGGTAGGGTAGGTAGGCAGGCGCAATGCCTCGCCCACGGCCTGCTACCATTCATCAGATCGTCGGACTACGCTGCTAAAGCAGGTGGGGGCCTACAGCTAAGAGAGATGAGACGCTCTGCCCCCCCTGGAGCCTCCCTCCGGAGGGGGACCGTCACCGCCTCTGGACTCCCGCATCTGGAACTCACACCTTCAAGCTGAGGATCGGAAGAAAAATTAACCCCCAGAGCATGGTCGTTGCAGACTTTGCGCGGACCGCCACCGATCGGTCCAATCCAGGACCAGACGACGACCCTCCTGACCCAGAGCCACCAGATTTTGACGATATTTGGTAAGAGCCAAAGTCAATTAAAATCAAAAGAAACAGAACGAAAAAAAAAAAAACTCAGAAAAAAAAAAAGCACAAACCGCACCTTTACTCGCACGCTGAACTGCTTCAAAGGCAACAATGACTAAGCTTTCAATAAAACAAAAGAAAACCACGCCCTGATTTAATAAATATCGCTAAATTAAAAATATTGCAATTCTGCTTCTACCAGTTTTTCATGCATCGGCAAATTCAAATGCAAATCTATAAAGTTGTGCAACATTTTTTTTCCTGCTTTGAAATGAATGAGTAGTTGAGTGCTAAGCATCCAATGAACAACCACATTCCTGTACCATGTAGTGTCTATTTGCTCATTCGCTTTTACGACAACATTTTCCGCTTAAAGGATAACTATTGATTTCCTCACCTGCTTTCACCACAGAGACCAACAAAACGAAGAAACAAAAAAAAAAAAGAATCGTTTGAAGGCTCTTATTTTCAACCAATGATAATTTGTATGATTTTGCTTTCATTTTTAGCTTTGCTAATTATTTCATTCAACTTCCCTTTTTTCATTTCCTTTGATTTGTAGCTTATTTAAGGAATTTGTTTTAGCAATTAAAAATGGTTCAGTATATTTCAGAGGGCGCTTTTCTCAATGTAAGTATAAATGGTAAAATCAATGTCTACTATAATTCCTGTTTCACTGAAGTTCTGCTCAGTGATTAGCTTAATTATTTGTTTCGTTTCTGAGTAGTTAATTAAAAAGAATGTTTAATAATGATGACATATAAGTTTCAAGCATATCAAAACTAACTTTAATAAAAATAACAAGAAAAAAAAACAAGATGATATTATCTTTAGGACTGTTTCTAAATTTATTTCATTTACAACTTATATGAGAACGATGTAAGCAATTTCCAGTTGGTGATATTTAAAAGCTAAATATCCCATAACAAGATCGTTTGCCCAAGGACATATGTTTCTGAGAATGTCATTCATTTCTTTGTATCTTCATCAAAGCAATGTTTGACTTGAATGGAGATTTCAAATAAAATGTGGTAATTAGACAGAAATGCAAGATATCTTATTAAAGATTCAACTTTTTCTTTTTCTTTTTTGTGGTTTTTAACTATTTAATGGCATTCGCTTTGATAAAACTCTGAAAAAAGAGAGGGAATGGTAGGAATCGGAGCGAAATACGTTCATTTGTGTCCTGTAAGCGAACTGTCTCAAAACAACAGTGATGTCGAATTCAATCTAAATAAGAAATTGCGAGAAACAAAAAATTCTTCACAGAATTATCACTATCATTAAGTCTGTTCTCCTTTTCTTATTTATTTTTTTTTATTCTAAGTATGTAGTATCAGTTGTTTAAGTTGTAGTAATGCGTTATTGTATTTTTACAATTTTAGTGCTTAGTTAATAATTCTATTAATTATTGGACAATACATCTCATTAATATCTTAATATTTTCGACCAAATAGTATAAAAGAATTCTCATTCCCATTATAAACAGAATATTTTAAAAATCTTTCTAGTTTAATTGTTATTTTAAACAATGAAGTAAATAATACATAATATTAGGACTTTTCAAAATTAATAGTGTTTATAACTTGACATTTGAGGCTAACAAAAATTTATGAGTATTTGAAATTAAGCATTGAATTCTAAACGCATCTGAACTGAAGCAAAGTAGTTTCAATAACAGAGAAAAAAAATTGAGACTTTCTAAGACAGTTAAAACCTGCCACTCACATTATACTGTAAAATCTGATATGTGTTTATTAATATGCTTAATAGTTCCGTAGTTGTTTTTTATTATCATTACTAACAAACGTCATTAGGACATTTTTTTTTTTTTTAAGAAAATCTATTGGAAATTACTTATAAATTCAAAATTGACGATTGATTTAAAATGATAGTTTCTGATAACTGCTATTTGCCCTTTTGCAAAGTCTTCGCATTATTCACCTTCGCGCAGATGTAAATTCTATTTACAATTGTTACAATATTATCAAGTTAGGTTTGTCTCAGGTGTAATATTTTTCTAAATGTTCTTACTCTTTCGTATTTAAAGTGAACAAGTTACTTTTTTACAACTTGGGCGTTGCTAAGTTTTTGTTTATTTTTCAATGGAGATTAGTTATATTTCGAACAATTACATTTTTATCGGCATTTCATGATGATAGCAAATAAGTAACCTCTATTTAATAACCGAACTGTTATTCAGTCAGATAGAGGATTATTAATTTCTCATTTTTAATATTTGACATTTTCCTATTTTCCAATCGTGCAATTTTTGTTTTGAAAATTGAATACTTATTATCCGAAAATAAAATCAATTATCCGAAATCTTTTCTGTATCAGATTACTTTATATATATACAGTAGTATAGTATAGGCCTACATTTGTAAATTTCAAGTTGTACTTGTTTAGAGGACAATGGAATAAGAAACCTTTTCAAAAACTATTCCCAATGTATGTGCTTTTATAAAGAAGTATTGAATTAGAAGATTAAATGCAATGAAATAAGTTGAAATGTTTAATCACACTTTTTTTTCAAGCTAAAACAAAATAAATAAATTTTTAGTAATAAGGAAATAAAAAAGTAATAATTTTCAGTGTTATTTAATGGAAAACGAAAGAATTTATTATTGATATATTAATTAGGTTTGATTTTTAATTGATTTTAATTGATTTTTAATTAAAAATCAATTCTAGATTATTAAACAAAAGTAATTCAAAATATTCCTGAAAAAGAAGCGAAGCAAATAAATGGTAAAATTAATACAACTTAAGGACTAACCATTTAAAGTGACCTTTACTTTACCATTTCATTTTTATTAATATTATTATACATATCACTAAAAGAGCAAAAAAATCATAGTTGGCTTGTCAAATTTCTACATGAAATGTGTTCATTTAAATTTTGGAAACTGAATTGAATTGTCCAAAGTTTTGGGTAGTTATTGCCATGTAAATCAAGACCGTCAACAATAATAAGAATTTTAATAACGTGATGATTCTAGGCTTCAACAAGACAAAGTTATACATTTATGAAACTGCTGAAATCTAAGGCCAAAAAAGTCGTTAAAAATTTATTGTATTTATTAATTTCAGTTGAAGCACTAGGAACTACATTTTAAGATATTAAGACCTAGGATCGCCAAGTTAAATAATTATTTGGACATCCGCCTATGTATTTGTCGGATAACGTTTACATTACATCAAAAAATTTGTTTTCCAAATATTCTTAATTAATTTGTTTTAATTAATTCTGCTTTACCGATAGCATTACAAAAAAAAAATCTGTCGAAAGTATCAAGGGGTATCACGAGGATATCATTAAAAACTTAAAATAAAAGTTTGGTTTCTGATTAAAACTGATTTTTGGGTTTTTATTGTTATAGAGGCTTAATTGGGGTTTGGCATCATCTTCTTTGAAATCTACAGTATAGTTTCGGCTTCGTAAGGAAAAAAGTTGTTGAAAAATCGTGATTACATTGTTTTTTTAGACAACGTTTAATTGAGGTTTTGGGTTTCTAGTTTCTTATGAATTGGTCTTACGTTTATGAAGAATATTTTAACGTAAATTGCATTAATGAAGTCTTCTTGTTCCAATCTTCATGCTCTATGATAGGAACTCTTGTGATGCTGTATAAAAATTTTCAAATAGGGTAAATAGGGTTGTAAAATTTTTTGGGACTTTTACAACGAGAGTATTTCAACTAACCTAGAAAGTATTGAATATTAGCATTATAATTTACATCCCCTGTTAACTAATCTGCTGAACGATATTGCTTTGCGGCTTATATTAAATTATGAGAATTATTTTTCTATTTTATGGATCTTTCATTCGACTTTCTTTTTTTTTATTATTTCATAAAAATACAAAAAAAAAAAAAAATTATAATAACAATAATGAAAAAAAGTCGAATCGCTGTTATCATTTTTTTTATTGCTTGTAGTGCTTGTAGTAAACACGATAGCAGTTCAATAAATCATTTCGTGAACTGATACATCAATACCAATAAAGATTCAAGGTTCCAGGGGATCCTTTATCAAATCCTGTTATCTTGTTGGTCAGAATCTCGTCTTCTAGAAGGAGAATAAAAAAAAAAAAGAAAGAGCTATTGAAGAGATACCACCTGGCCGCTTATTTTACAAGACTCCCAAGGGGAATCTAAAAAGAAGGGGAGAAAAAATGGAACGCGTTTACCAATCACTCGAAATTAGATTACAGAGAATGTGCTCTTATGAAGTACAAATAATGCTCCTAATCTTGTCAAAGTAGAAGGCGCGAAAGAGACAATAACAAAATTTGATACTGGTAGATTGAAATAACATTTAAATAATAAATATTAAAGACCTTATTTAAAAACAATTAGAAATAAAAAAAGAAAGAATGTCATTTATTTATTTATTTATTTATTTTATACGCTAATATTTATTTCTAATGAAACAGAAATCAATATTATTAAAATGTTTTTCATTTACACAAGAGTTGAATATATTTTTCTAATTAGTTTTTTAATAACAGTCATTTTCTGTGTGTGTGTGTGTTTTACCACCAAAATTAATTTGAAACAAAGAAAAAAAAAAGCTGGAACCAAATTAAAAATTTATCAATTTCTGTCATCTGAACTGTCTCGGAATTGTTATCGTTGCGAGATTCTTATTTCTAGGTATTAATTATTTATTTTTACCACTCTTAAATTAAGAGAATAGCAATTGAACAAAAATAAATAAATAAATAAATAAAGCTCTAGTTCGAATGAAAACTGAAGTTTAAAAAAAAAAGCAATATTAATAATAATAATAAATAAATAAAACGGCTGCTCGAAGCTGGATGTGTTGATTTGGTGAATTTATTGATTTTTCCGCTGGTGGCTTCAGTGCTTTCAACGCTGTCTCTCCATCTGGCTTTTAAATATAGCAATTTTCAGTTTTCGAATATTCTTTCCAAAAAAAAAAAATGATTGGAATTCCTGGAAAACGTTCCGATCAATTATTTTCTCGAAAAGGAGGATAAATATTATCGATTTTAACTTTGATTATTGTTTTAGAAAATAACCTTATCAAAAAAAAAATAATAATAATAAAATAAAATAATCTTGAAAGAAAAAATTCACGTTTCTGAAATGGCACATAGATAAATAGGTAATTTGGATAGAATAAGTGACAATTATCACTCACAAATCTGTGGGGGAAAATATAGAAATAAAATGTGTTTACTATATATATAGATACTAACCATAAATAAATAATAATCCATCTTTAGGCTGTAATGAAGTAATAGAAGGAAAATGAATATTCAGAAAATAAATGTTTTCAGCTAGAATTGCTGATTCAGTCAATATTTTCAAAAGATTGGCATTATTCTTAATCATTAAATATCAATAATATTTAATTACTTAAATAATTAAAGATGAGGAGTCCATTATTGTTTAATTGATGACTGCTCTTAGCTGAGGATCTCCATATTGGCATGAAACAGCTGTACTAGGATGTCATTTAGTATACAATTTGATCTCACCATTTATTGAGTTATTTTTATTTATACAAAAGTAAAATGTGTAGAATAAATGTGTAGAGTTTGAAGAAATATATTATTTGATTGACTACCAAAAAAATGAAATAAAAAAATCCCATAACTCAATGGAGATCAAGGCAAAGTCCTGCAGATTTGCGAAAGATTTGAGAAAGAAATCGTCAACAGCGTCAATAGAAACTGAAACTGATAAAAAATCTGATGTCGTAGCGTTCTACTGTTTTATGACCTCAGAGTTCCCCATAGACTTCGTGTGTCTCTTATATAAATAACTTTTTGTTTTTAAAGTAAAGAGAAAATAGGCTTTTACAAATATCAATTCACAACCAGATTCGAAATTCCGAAGACCAGTGTAGACAGATAAATCGATTGCTAAATTTTCTATTCATTTTTATTAAATAGTTAATAGATGGAATGATAAAAACATGTCAAAAAATTTCATTTGAGCAAATAACTTTTAATTTACATTGAATTCAACAGAAAAAAAAAAAAACATTTAAAATACGTGTACTAAAGCACTGTTTATTAGAGCTGAGTTATATTAGAATTATCACAATGTTAATTCTCGAAACTTCACAATCACAATGTTCAGGCAACTGAAAAAAATAAAATTAAAAAGATTAGGCCAGAGACTTTTGTCTGTAAGAAAAAAATTACAAAGGGCGATTCTACCCTTTTCTTTTTTCTTTCTTTTTTAATCTTTTCTTGCCGACAATAAATAGTGTAACGTTTTAGCTTCTTCGTTCATTCGATCAGAGTGACAGGTTAAAGCATACACCTCTTGACCCCTGCATTTTTAAAGTCCTTTAAACTATTGCATATTTTAAATTACGTACTAAGTACAAACATGCATTTTTTGTTGGAATTTATTTTTAAATAGCTATTATTTTTATTTTCTTAATTTAATATACATCGCATCGTGGGCTCCTGTAGTACAAATGAAAAGGCGGGTGAAGAAACCTGGTTCAATCTCTGGACGGTTTATTTCTCTTTCAGATGGGTTCAGTCCTCAGGTCGGACTGACTTTCCGACTTCAATTTCGTCCCGTTCTGTCAGTGATCGTAGAAGCCTTACTTTCTACACTCCCACCTTCTGTTGCAGGCGACCCCGAAATCTCCACACTATCTAAATATTGTTTTGTTTAAGTTTGTCATGTTAACGCTTTTCTGCTCAAATGGTCATGCGTTTTTATTTACTTATTTCAGGCTTTTTTTATTATTAACTGTCAGTGATCAGTAAAGCATAAGTAGAATAAAAATTGAGTGAAATATTAATTAAAATGTCATTAAACAGAATTTTTTTTTTTTATTCATAGCCAATTGTTTTTATTGTTTTAGAATAAATTTGAATTCGATTTGGGATATACAGCACAATCGTAAACGTGAATGACATTTTTTTTAGACGTTATGACGGCTAAAAACAACACTGCAGAAATTTACGATGCTCTGATAGCAATTTAATGGTCCATTACAAAATGTATTCTCATCGGCAAATGTTAAATTTTCCCATTTGGCAACACTGCAATGCAAAGCCCCGTAGATCTCTTTCGATATTACGTCAAAGATTCTGTTCTCACCAAAAGAAATAGAAGATTTTATAAAATTGCCTTTTGACTGTTCAAAGGTTCCAGATCAAATGAAAATCCTACTGAATTACTTGTGCCGTAGTTATTGGCTATTGTGCAGATGAAATGTTTCCGCCAATTGAATCCCAATATCAATATATGTATACACAAAGTCAAAAAATCTTACTAGCAAATAGAAGAAAGCAAATGATCACCTGAAAAAGCTTATATTTGTTAACGTAACAACTTAGGATTATTTAAAGCAATGTAATCAATCCTCTCTTTATCTTCATTCTTTGGATCTCAATTGTAAAAATATAAAAAAAAGTTAAATTTGAAAATTTAACCTTTTAAAAGAGGATAACTTAATACTGAAAATGAAAATATATTCAAAAATCTGTATTTCCAGAAATTACTGATCTTTTTAGAAAAATCAATGATTCCAGAACAATAAAGATATAACTCATTTATTATTATTATCAGAATAAATGTGCTTGTTTATATGTTTAATTTTGATTTCTTAACACTCAAAAGTAAACGAAATACTATCATGATGCTTAATCTAAGAGTTGTTTATTAAAAGAAATTATTCATTAAATGTATCAAATCCCATTCACAATTTCAAGCAGTGACGTATTCAGTGAAATTGAAAAGAATAAAGAAAATTCTAGATTGTGGAGGAAACGAACAACAAGTTTTAAGACTTGACAATTAATGTATGCCTTGATAAAGGTATTTCGTGTCTATCATTATCAATCGAAAAAATAAAACCTTTTAGCTATTAGTTTTTGTAAGGAAAGGACTTTGTGCATTTGATGGCCCTCCCCCTTAATATGCTACTGATTCCGAATGCACAACCTTCGTGGAGGCGTTTGGCAGCCGCACCAACCTATTCAGCTCCAGTGGGCTTGCCCGCGCTTCCGAAGGAGGGGAGAGGGTCCTCTAATTCGACCTTGATCGACCTCGAACCCAAACGGAGACACAATGTGAGCAGCGCATCGATTGAACTGGAAAGAAAATCATCATCAGCTTGGATAGAAAATCAAAGATAAATGAAGAAACTGTGATTTCATCTGTCAAGAAATCGGATGGAATCATAGCAGCAAATTACTACGTATGCTGGAAATAGCTTCAGAACGATCGTTAAACGCGAAAAATGATTGAATGTAGAGAATAAAGTAAAGATGAGCGTTTTTGGCTTTGACATTGACATCTACGTATGACTGTTAGTGATTTTGATAGGGAAATGATGTTAAAAAGAAATTGTAGCTAGCTCATATTAACTGACAATTGCTTTAAAATAAGATGGCGTAACAATCATCTAAAAAAAAATGTGCAAGATATTTATTTAGTTTTATTAGAGGCAGAAAAAAGTCGAACCTCAACCAAACCGATATCGTAAATTAGAGTAACATCACTGAAATTTAAAGACCAATTCAAGATTTCATTGGATGAAAATGAAAGACAGTAAGATTTGTTTAATTTTCCCAAGTAGTTGTTTTCAGAATAATAAAAAGTGAGATAACCTTGTTATTTAGGCTGACCTTGTATATTCATGTTTATCATATATGTTCTTCTTAATTTATTTGAAGGCAGATAATTACGTAACTCAAATGTAAACTTATATTTGAAGCATTTAAAATCATTTGTATCAATTTATCAGTGAAGTTTGTACCAAAAACTTGAGTCTTTACGGGCCTTAAAAATAAACATGTGTGTCGGTGCAAAAAAAGGTATTTTACATCAAGAGTTCAATTGGCTGAGAATTATGTCATATCATTTTCTGTTCGCATTAGGTGTCATAAATTTAAAACAATGTGGATTTTGTGCCATTTTTGAACGCTACTGCAAACGAATCTATGGCTTCAAAAAAAAAAAAAAGCCGTAGATATTGAACTACTTTTTCCGTTCATTTGCGGTAGCGTTCAAAAATGGCACAAATTCGCGTTAACTGGACATATTTAAGAGAAAAAAAATGAAGGAAGAAACTAATAAGGAATTATTTTGATTTTATTATAAAAACGGTCTCTATTAATAGAGTTTAATCTTTTCAGAGAGTTGTAATTAAAATTAAGATTTGTTTCCTGAAATATCCACAATTACAATAATCCTTAATTCTATTGTATTCTTTAATCTTACAAAACTTTAATGAGCGACTGTTTTTTGCTTTAAAAAGATGGCAAATGTCTACTACAATGTTCTTGAATCCGTCCTCTTTAAGTTCGTTACTTTTTCTTTTCTTTTTTCCTCTTCCAGTTTCGTTGTTTTTTTTCTTCTTTCAAACTCACTCGGCTTAAACTTCAAAGTGAAACATTTCTTTCTAAAAAACATCTCCTATCGGCGCATAATTCCTTTTCTCAGCTACGATTATTGGTGAAGGCTTATTTTGCCGCCTTTTACCAAGAAACCACCATCATCATATGAATTGACAGAAGAGTTCAGATGTAGCTGATGAAAATAGAAATTAAAAACAAAACAAAAAACTAAACAAAATTTAATCTTTCTAATAACATCAAAAGATAACCCTAACATAGTAATGTAATGGTGCTGTAGTATGTAAAGAATTTCATAAATATCTCAGAGGTTTATTAAATATCATTGTAGAGTCCCTTCATGCAGAAATTTCCCTTGTACCACTTTAGAATAATAATGCACTTGCCTAAGTTAAGTTGTAGACTTATGTTATATGAATACAATTCTTCTGTGGAATGAATATTCCACATCTAAATAAAGGTTGTTCTCGGGAAACATTGTGTATCTCTGCAACTTCCCCAGGCACTCAACAATACCCATGTAGACAATGAAATTATACAAGTTACCTGTAAAGCGTTCTGAAATATTGTTCTAAAACCTCTATAGTATTATTAAGAATTAAATATCTGCATAAATTTCGTGTAACATTGAGAAGTAGCTAGGTGGATAAATATTTTAATTTCCTGAAATTTGGGAATCTTTAAAATCACAAAATAGATAAATAAAATTATAGGAGTTAAAAATTCAAATCTTGAAATCACTTCTTTAACAGATACCTTAAAAAATTCTTTTAAATTTCAGATTAAATTTCTGTAGTACAATATAAAAATGACTAAAAGTTCCTTCTCAGAATAAAATATCTTCTTTTCTTATATTTTCGTTTAACTGAGAACACCCTTTTTTAATTAATCCTTTTATTTAATTTTGAATGACAGCTCTAATATAATCATTTTAGGTTAAATTGAATAGAATTGTAATAAGCAAAAGCAAATAGTGTCTATTCATGCGTATGCACCAATAAATAAATAATAATGTTTTGCAAAATGTTGAAACCAAAACACTGTTAGAGAGATATGACCCAAAAAAAAACAACAACATATAATTAATTTTGGTCTTTTAAATACGTATACCTCTTTACAACTGCATTTGCAATAACTATTCTGTTTTTAATAATAATAAAAAAAAAACAGTTTGGTTATGAAGGAATCTTTAGAAAAAGACTGAAGGAATCCTCAGAAAACTTAAATAAAAGAAAACAAGATAATTAATGGTTTTAGACAGTATCAAAAGCAAAACGGCCCATAATATGCACAATTATATAAACAAACTTTTATAAACAAAACTTCATCGGAAGCGACCACTTTCGACC
Source organism: Thereuonema tuberculata (assembly GCA_023159025.1). Lineage (NCBI taxonomy): Eukaryota > Metazoa > Arthropoda > Chilopoda > Scutigeromorpha > Scutigeridae > Thereuonema > Thereuonema tuberculata. The sequence continues at coordinate 128,399,036 of JAFIDM010009631.1, read as the reverse complement.
CCCAACTTCCGGTCAGGGAGTGGTCCTAGAGGTCTGATTTTTTGTACGTGGTCACCTACTTTTTGATGCTGAACACAATGGTGAAGGTTTCATTCTAATATCTCTAACCGTTTGGCCGCTAAAGTGTGACATCCAGGATAAAAGCAAGAGCGGTCCCCTAGCGGTTTTACAGGCAAGCTGTAACGTAGGGGCCGCTAAAAAAAAGCCATAAAATTAATAAAACAAAAAAATTATTTTTTTTACGTTGTTTTTTTTTTTTCCTTTTAGAGGTTAAATCCTACATTCATCTCCAATGTTTTCTGTGTCTTTTGAAGTTTCTTTAATTTTGAACATTGCTTACTCAAAGTCTTTAGGAAATCTTAATGCGATTTAACAAATTATTATCTTTAAACTTTGTTTTATTGTAGTCGAGTATTTGAAAGTTTACTATCCTATAAAGTTTGTTGAGAGATCTCTGAAAAACGTTGAAAACTTTTGGATTCATTTTTCGATAAAATTCTGATACTGTTATGATGTGACAGTTGTTGACTTTGACTCCTGCTGTGATAATGAGGTAGTGATTCGACCACAAATATGGTAATATAATGAGTTCCTACAGCACAGCATGATACAGACTTAAAGTTTTGACAAAATCATTTTTGATCAAAATACGATCATCATCAAAGAATTCATTTGATAATTATTATTGGATTAACTTCAATTTTTAAAAAAATAAAAAGACGGCACATTGTCTTTTTTATTTTTACTATTTCTCATTAAATTATCAATGCTTGGACTAGTCAGTCCCATTACTATGGTTAGTGTACGCACGACAAGTCATTAAATTACTTTACATTTAAAACTTCTTGGTCGAGAAACTCTGTATTTTGAGTAATTTCTGTGAATTCTACATTTTCTTCAGGATGTATTGCTATTAAAAAGTTATTATACAATAATAACTTACTACGGAGATAATCTATATTACTAAAATCTTTTATTTCTCTGTATGTCTGTCTGTCTATCTGTCCGGCGCAATTTCCTGAGCGAATGGAAAATAGAAATAATTATTACAATGAAACGTCCGCAACAGGAATCGAACCTACAACCTTCTGATCCGAAGTCAGACGTCTTATCCATTAGGCCAAGGTGACTACTACTCAGTTTATATTGTTTTTTGACTTATGTGTCCTTCCCCTTTCCCCCATCAATAAGGAATGTATTCTATCTTTTTTTTTGGAATCTATTTGTAACAGATTCAAATAATCATTATTTGTAACTCAAAAACCACTGAAAGATATCAATTGTAATTAAAAAAAGAGTTTCAAGAAAGACAAAAAAAACTATTTCTGTTAGGTAGAATACTGAAAAATAACTATTTGTCATATAAAAACCAACACTATTTATAACTCAAAAACCACTGAAAAGTATCAATTGTAATTAAGAAAAGAGTTTCAAGAAAGAAAGAAGCATTATTTCTAATAGGTAGACTACTGAAAAATCACAATTTGTACCTCAAAAACCATCACTATTTCTAACTCAAAAACACTGAAAAGTATCAATAGGAAGAAAAAAATAGAGTCAAGAAAGAAAGATGCACTATTCCTATTAGGTAAAATACTGAAAAGTCACTATTTGTAACTCAAAAACGATCACTATTTCTAACTCAAAAACTACTGTAAAGTATCAATAGAAATAAAAAAAAGAGAGTCAAGAAAGAAAGAAGCACTATTTCTATTAGGTAGAATACTGAAAAATCAATATTTTTAACTCAAAAACCACTGAAAAGTATATCTATATTACTAACTTTACTTTACTAACTTTACTTACTTTATTTCTCTGTCTGTCGGGTGCAATTATTTTAATGTGTGAAATGTTATTAGGCTATTTATAAGTGTATGTGCCTCGTTAAAATATAACAGACGAAAATGAGGAATGCAAATTGTTATGTGACTAGCAATGTTAATGATTCATTCTTTTGATCATAACAATGAATTTTAAGTAGCGCTATCCATTCTTGAAGTGACCTAATAAAAAGAAAGCAAAGGGTCACTATCATAATAAGTTACCTAATAACGGTGCACCTACATCTGAGACGGACTTTTACTGTTTAGTCTCTACATAGATCCAGCCCGTCTCATTACTGCGAAGCATAAATTAAGAAATAATTTTCAGATTTTAGTTTTTTAGTAGAAAATCAGTAGAAATTATAATTAGCCCATATGTATGTACATTTGATGCTCTCATGAGTAGTGAAAAAGTTCTGATGCAGCATTGAATTTGCAGATTATGGGATATTTTTAATCTCGTTTACTTTTCCTTGGTGATTCAGCACCACTGCTATTTCTCTTGCTTAGTTTGTTTCAAAGGTCTGTACGATCTCATCTGAGAGATACTGATTGCCGTTAAGAATCACCGGAATAATGAAAGCAAATCAAAGTTATGCAGGGTTTTTGCCGAATGTATATGCCCAAAAACATTTTTATGCGATTGTTCTAAGATACAGGAATATGCAATCTACAACAGTCGAGGGTGAACCTAGATTCAAAGCTCAGCAAATTAGTGCAGGTCGTTAACTCTCCTCACAGGTCCTCTCTTGGCAGCAGAGTTTCAAGTATGAGGAAAGCATAACGAATACAGCATCCCTCTATTCACACGTGGTCACAAATCATTCCGATTAGAATGGAACGGACGGCGTTGAATTGGACACCTGATTAATCAAGTTAAAAAGCAATCCCATAAACAGGCCGTGCAGGCCCACGGAATCGTGGAAGGTAAGGCTCCCAGCGTTTCGTGACCAACGGGACTAGATTGAGGTCGGGAGGTCAGCCCGACGCACGCCCGCCTTTAACTCCCGGGAAAGAAACCCGGTACCCATTCTACAGAGGGCTGGGTAGACCCTAGGACCCTTCGGAGGAAAATGGAGCGTGGAAAAATTCCCGCCCTCCGCCGAGGCCGGGAATCGAACCCGTCACCTCCAACCCGCAGCCAAGCGCCGTTACCCACTCGGCTACCGGGTGTACTAAATATTCAAGTATTCTTCACAAATTATTCAAATTTTCACTTATAATTTTAATTCTTGCAATGAAACCTCCTGACTTTGGAGAAGCAGGCTCCTGTATTGTTCATCATCCCTCCATTTTCTCAAGATGACTTTGGAGGTGAACGGAAGACATCATAAAATAATTATGCTCAGCTGTTGCTTACCCACAACTATTGACAGAGATCCTGTAGTCCAAGGTAAGACATTTTCTAGGTTCAGTCAAATACGTCTGTGATGCTTAAGAACCTCACAGTGTCAGCACCTTCTGAAAACCCCCTCAATCTATAATCTGAAACTGCTCTGAGAGAGGAAGCTCCTTATTGAACTCCTGAACCACTTTGTGGAAAGCATGAGGGTTCGTTATGAGAACAGTGAACTATAGTCTCAGTAACCGAAACTGGATTTCGAAACAATAAAGTTTAAAGTTGGACATTTACAAGCTTAGAATATTTATCGTGATGAGAATACACATTTTGTTTTATTTTTCAAGTTTTATCAAACTAGAAATCCTTACAAAGTTTCAGTAAATTTATGTAATATTTTATGTAAGTTTCATTGAAAAACTTTAAATAATCTTCCTTCCTTAATTTCTGCATTCTGTTATCTCTAAGTCCCTTTGCAAATGATAAGTAGTAGTAGTAGGATGAATAAAAACAGAACAACTAAATAAATTAGTTGCAAATAATAGATTGAAAAATACATCAGAATATTGTTTGTGATTTAATATTTACTTTTACTACAATTTTAATTTTGTTTCTTATTTTCTTATTCTTCAGCTTTTGGAGTGCAAAAATAAAGTGCAAAAGCTTATTCTTCTAAACTTTGGAGTATAAAAATAATTAAGCACTCCTAAAGAAAATTATATCAAATTAAGATCACTTAATTAATGGTATGAATCGTAGTAGATTTGCTGCTGTTAAAACTAAGTAATAATCTTAACAAATGTTGGAATAAATAAAGGAAAATACAATCTTTCCTATTTTATGTTCTTTAAGTATATTATTTTTATCGTAAATTAATTACCTTGAAATCTCTCAATTGTAATACTTTAAATAAATAATTTTAGGTTCCAATATTTTAGTCAACAAATAATTAATTCGATTATTCGATTTTTTTCCATTATTCTTGTTTTGTTTATTTGCAAAAAGCTTTTTTTTTTTTTTTTTTGAAACTTTATTGATTGTGATATTTTATTCATCCAATTATGGTGAAACATTTTAATTACATATGCAGTTAGTTTATTACTTTGTCTCGAACATAAATCTGACTTTGAATGTTACAACAGATTTTCCCCAGTCTTCAGTTCATCAATGAACTCGTATTAAGTGCCTTTTTTTTTAATTATGAGACTTATTGCTAGAATTTACTAAGATATTTTCTGATATTACTCTATTTGTAGGGTTATAAAAATTTTGATTTGCAAATTCAATAACTACATTTATTAACTCCTTTTTTTTCCACCTTCTTTTGTAGAAACGTTAATCTGCTAAAATAAACCAAAATCAGTAATGAATTCTTAACTTATCTCTAAATTTAAGTTAATAATAAAATCTGCTAATAACATTGCAACACATCCTTAAAATGCAAGGTATTGTGACCAATACAGCTTTGCATATTATAAGTCGTGGAATATAAGTAGTTTGTAATTATGAACAGACGATAAAACTAATCAGTGTTTCTCAGAAAGCAAAAACTTATTTAACTCCGGACGATCGGTTTAGTGGCAACACCCTGAGACAGAAACTACTAATTTGTAATACACGATATTATTACTTTAGCCGAAAATATTTTTTTTATGTTTATTAGATAAAAATAATTTATCTTTTGATTCAAAATAACAGTCCATGCTCTCTTTCAATCTCAATCTTCTGGGATTCTTCTATTCTGAAATTGCCGAGCTATATGCAAAGTCTATCTATATCTTACTTTTTTTAAGATATAGGCTACAACTGTTAAATCTTCTAAAGCGTTAAAATGTTTGCTTAATATCTAACATCAACCGTCTTAAAACTGCAGGTAAATTAATGAGACAGTCAATACAGTAGAGCCCCGATTATCCGCGAGGGCCGCGAAAATTTTTCTTTAATTACGAATCTCAAAAAAAACAATTTTAATCCATGCCAACAACAGGGAAAGTACAATAGGCCCTACAGTGCAAAGGTCGAAAATTACTGACAGGTTTTTTTGTGCATCGTGATCCTATAGGCCTTCTCGGAATTTGTGGATGCAAACGTAGAGCAAAAGTTTCTGCTTTACCGTACATATTTTAAAAGTTTTACATAGTATGTTTTTTGTACAATAAAACGTAGTTTTTAATGGTGAAATATTTTTTTTCGTGTTTACACCTCATTTTTAGTCTTTTTTCGGGTTATCCGCGATTCTCGTTATCCGCGAAGCCCTTGCCACCCAATTCCGCGGATAATCGGGACTCTAAATGGCAAACATGTTTCTTTAGTTTAGTTCAGGTTAATCCCTTTAGTTTCTAACTGAGAAGTTTTCTTCATTATAATTATTCTTAAGTAAAATTAGAAAGAGGTGTTAGAGGCTTTTTAGGAAATATTAGAGAAGATGAAGAGAGGCGTCTGAAATGATGGAATTCCTGGTTGATTTGTGATAAAATAAAAAAAAAGTCTATGACGATGTTTTGTACTTTTTCCAGATCATCTCCAAGATTTTCTCCTATCCTTGTTGGCATTGCTCAGACGTTGTTGGGTTTGTATCTTACAGGCAAACCCACCAATTTCCTTGAATATTCGTCTCGTACATTCAAAGATTAAGATTCATTCTTAAGAATGTTCGCCGGAGACTTCGTTTAGGCGATTGTAACACCTGCTTGAGGAGCCTTCCGCCATTCGCATTTGTTGTCACTGTAACTGGACGTCCTTTGCGCTGTGTCAGAATGATGGCCGACGAACGAAATTTTTTAATGACGGCTAGCAAAACCATGTTTGTGGGTGGTGGTTTTTGAAATCGTTCTGGAAATGCTAGTAAACTTGGAATAGTAAACTTGGTCCATTTGAGCGTCCAACTTCGTATGACCATAAATAATGCACCACATTAATTTTTTTCCTCCGTTGTTAGCACCATGTGAACATCTACCAACATAAGCGTACTGTAACATTTCCATGACGACGTTCGATGAGATCAAATAATCAAATAATCCCATTCATTCAATTCATTTTAATTTGGATTAGAATGCAGTTTTCTTGAATTCTTTATTTCTTTCAGCTTTTCCAGGTGTTTTACTTCGTCAGATTAAAATTTATGCATCAAAAAGTTTCAATAAGAGACGAGATTTCAACTTACAAACTGAGTGAATTTGTGAAACAAGATTTTTTTCTAAACAAGATCACAGTTTTTAAATAGTAGACATACATTAATCATTCAGAACTATTTCCTATTTTATCTAAACCAAGGTAAACGTTCTGTTGTTTTTAATCATTCTTATGCATTTCTGGAATGAAATGTGATCCCACAGCCAAATATTTTTTTTAGTTCCCTGTTGTGTCAAAATAATGTTTCAACTAAACTAAAACTAAACTGAACTAAAAATGTTTCAGTAAAGATTTCGTGCACGTTAAAGAATTTTTGAAATACATCTCCTTGCTGTGTTTAACTTTGTAAAACCATATTAAGAGTATGAAATATTTGTAGGTTTTAGATTTTTATATATTTCCGCATATTTATTTGTTCTAATTTAATTTGTAAATGAAATTAAATTTTATTTCGTAGATTTAAAAAGTAGAACTGAAGTTTTAAGAATAATCCCTTCTAAAGAGAATGCTTTTATATTAAATCGAATCTTTAAAAAGCGACATTAACTTTTTATTACTTCCATGGAAACATAATGAGTCGTTACCCTAACAGCAGTCGCATTCTGTAAACTAATTCTCGGCGATTATTTCTTAAATTATTAACTGTTATTGGTTGTTTTTCACACTTTTTTTTTTTGTGAATTCTTTGTTTTGGTTTCCTTGACACAGTGCTTCTCTGCACTGGCATTGATCTCGCTAAATGAAACCCCAACGCCAATCCAGTGAACCACGCCCAACCCCAGGAGATATGTACACGTCTTTTATATGTCAGGAGAAAGGAATTCGCCTCCCCCAAGTCCCCTTGTGCCTTCATTTAATTGGCCTGCTCAAAGATACCATTGTCAACAACTCCTTCATTTTGGTAACAGTGAAACCAAATTCCTATACAACTGTCGCTTTTCAAGGAGATGAAATGAATGAATTTGCATAAATTCATTAAATGAACGAAGGTCCTTCTTTCAATGCTAATTTCCCGTAACATATTAAAAGAAAAAAAAAAAAAAAGAAGGTGCAGATACCATTAATTTCATTCTTCAACAAATTAATTTAAAACACACAATGTTGAAACTAATTATGTTAGGTTCTTAAACACTGTTGGGTCAAATTCTTAATATACTTAAGAAAAACTCTACCGAATGAGATACTGCTTAAAAAAAATTAGGATGTCATGAATATTTTAGATTTCAATTATGTAATTTATAATTTGGCTTAAAAAAAACTTTAGAATTTGAAATTTTATAATTACACAGAAAGTCTAAAAACTTAGCATCCAGCAAAATCTTTCTCGGTTTATTAAGAAAAACATCCCAATGAACTTATAATAAAAGATAAAAACATAATTATTGTAATGTTTTGTTTGCTGTAGCAGCAAAGAGATATGTATTATTGTTTTTTAATAAAGTGTTCTCGTAAGATCATTACAATTGGAGTAGTTTCATAAAATCATCCCTTCGATAACTTGGTCAGGGTATTTACACCCTAAAAACGTCTTTACTTTTAAACTCAGTTAAATGTTAGTATTTTTACTACATTCAAATTCCAGAAGTTAAAGATATGCTGCTAAAGAATATTAAAATCGTAATATTCTTCTTTATGAATAGCGTATTAAGGTAAAGGCTCCAATTATGGGCACTTTAAGGATAAATTTGTACTATTTTTGAAATTGTACTAATACCTGTGAAAGTTATAGCCCTTGATATGCTAAAAGTTAAGGTCCTGGTGTTTAATCGATATTTCTCCTATGTTAAAACTAAAATACTGAAGTAAATTACAGAGATATAACCAAATAAAGACTTCGTTACTTTCATCCAGTAATGGACCACAAAAATCTAGTGATGGACACCCAGTAATGAGCATGAATCTAGTGATGGATACCCAGTAATGAACATGAATCTAGTCATGGACACCTATTAATCGACACCTAGTATGATGAACCTCTAGCTATGGACGAAAAAAAAAAATCCTAGAAATATTTGATAGCTCGGTTAAAGTGGAAACTCGGATAATCGGGGCTGGGATAATGGGGGTTTTACTGTACCTACATCATTTTTTATTAAATGTCCTTTACTGGTAGGACTTATCAAAACAATTTTTTTCAACTAGCTTGTGATACAGAAAAAGAAACACAACTAAACAAGTTCAAACTTCAATGAAATTTTAATAGAAATAAGTTTTGACTTTTGTCCATAACTGCATCCATTGAAGTTAGGAACACCAGTCATAAACATAGAATAAAATAATGTGAAACATAACCTTTATAGAGCAACAATATCTGTGTCTTAATTTCATGATAAAACCAACCAATAAAGCATGTTCTGGTTAAAGTTAAGTAACTAAAACTGACAAGTCAAATTCTCTACTTACCTCACTACCAATGTCACTAAGAAAACCGCATAAAATATTTTTTCACCCGCACGAACACTTGTAACTTTTCGTTATTTCTTTTCAAAATGGCCGATTTCAACAAAACGTCAAATTTTGATCATTCGATGTCTTTTGTGTATAACTAAATAAAACTAAGTCCAATTCTTATATTAAGCGATTTGGTTTTTTTTTTTGTCCATTACTGGCTCCTTGTCCATTATCGGTGTCTACCTTAAATCTTTTTAGTGTTGTTCTTATGTCAAAATAACTTAGTGTTATTCTCATAAACAAAGAAGCTTGCCTTACTTTCCTACATAATAATATATTCACATTTAGTTCTAGAAAAGGCACTGAGGAATCCGTTAATTCTAAGCAGAGATGTCGGTTAAAAGAAGATCCTCTTGAAAGCTTTAGATCCCTAAGGATTAAGCGCAATAAGTAAAATGCAGTTCTAAAACTCTGAGTACAGTACAAGATTCATTGGGAGCTGCTGTTAGCGACCGTCTTCTATTAGATGCAGCCATTTCACATGAAGTACAGCCATTACTGATCCAACGAACATACGAACGCTTCTAACACATTGTTCCAATGATAAATTATCATTTCTTTTTTTTCTTACACCAAACTAAAATGCTCGAAATAACAAAATAAATAGAGTGAAACGTTTAATGTTTTTTCATAGCTCTTCTTTTTAACACAAGAAGTATCTCTAAAAAGAACAAATTGTATGAATTCAGATTAATACACTAATTTTAATTGAATTACAGAAGAAATCGATATTAAATTAATATACAACTTTTTATATGAATGTTTATTTCTAATTTATTAATGAAAGAAATTAGATTCCTTTTTAAGTAATGTTTAGACCTAAACTCGTCAATGGATTTCACGAATAAAAACTAAGCCCTGTTAAATTTTATATTCTTCTCAAAGATGATCTGTATTTTACTAATTTATCATTTAGTAAAATGTTTCTGATTTAATTCAAGAAACGTAAATTTGAATGACATCGAAATTCCTTTAAATTCAATTAAAATATCGAATATAATTCCTTTTCATTTTTTATAAAAAAAATTTGATATCGTATTATTTTCAGAAACTTCAAAATAAAAGCCCATCTAATTTTGTTTAAGCAGAAAATATTGTAGGTGAGAATTTGTAATTTCGGAAAAATTATTGATTTTTCTAATTTCTCTTGTTCAAATATAAGTATTTCATTGGAATTCTTCCTGAGGCTGTTGTTGAGCTCCAATTTTAGCTAAATATTGATTATTCCTTAATGAATGTAATTCACGAGTTATTCTTGTTTTTGGTTGCGTTTCAAGTGGTGCTCTGTTGTCTCTAGTTTCTTATAAATAAATCTTGAGGCTGTTGATTTCTCAAAAGGACCCTCAACTCCTGTTCTCAACATAGCTTGAACACTCTTTTTTCGCCTCCTCTATTTTCTCCACCCCCATCTATTCTTAGATTTCAAGCGAAGCCATTACAAGCGTTGGAATTCACACAGAAGGCGTCGGCCAGATTTTTTTCCACTCTTTTAATCTGGAGCTGGGCTAATGTAAAGAGGTTAGCCATTGTTGTGAATTTGACAGAGTGGTTCGAAGAAGACATAAATGACTTCGACAACTTCTTTCTATCCACGCGTTCAAATAACATTATTTACACAATTACATTTCGTATATAGCATTGTTAATTTAATAGAGCAACGATTCTCCGATATAGAAAATCTATCTATTTAAAAAAATCTAAATTGAAGTAGAAATATATATAGGCTGCACACATATTCATTTAACATCACTAACGCTCATTAAATGTACAACGCAAAATTATGAAATATTAAATTTTAATTTTACTTAAGAGAGGAGCAGAGAGACTGATATCTACTTTAAGAAAGTTTGCTTCTTTTTTTTTTCGTAACTAGATCACGCAATGTTTTCAAGCAAGCTTTCAACATTTCCTGCGTTTCCATTTGAGCCACTGCCTCTCACGTAACAGATCTCTTAATCTTGAAATTATTTCATTTCTACAGGTTATTAGAATATTTATAACGCATGTACTATTAGAACCCTGATCATAGTTTTGTGTTAATAATAGAACTTGAAATTATTATTTTCATTTTGTGGAGATTTTTTTTTAAAGGAATTTTAATTTCCTGTCGTCAGTTTTTTGTTGTTTTTTTTTATTTAGTTTGTGTGTTTTCAAATAGCTTGAGAAAATCAACAATAACCTAAACATCATATCTGAAATACAGAAAAGAATACAATTCTGGATTGGTTATGTACAAAGAAAATGTATATAGCCTTACTAAATAGTTTAATTAATTTTATTCTTCACTGAATTACTGTCTGTAGATTATCCTTTAGTGAAGGATATGAGTTATTAATAAGTTCTCATTGACCTAAAATTTAAATGTAAGATATGAAAATATTTACAGAGTTACAGATACAATTATATTTTTGATACTTAAGAATTAAAATATGATTAATTCTATTCTATTTACTGTAACTTTCCAAAGCAAAGAGCTTTGATTTTTTGTCATTAAAGTATTTAGATAAATGCAATGTGATTGCTGAGCCAACGCCAAGCCATCGGTTTGTTGCTATTTATGTTGCTATTATGTTGGTGTTGTTATCTAGCCAAGCAATTTCATTCAAACACCTTATAGAATTTGACCTTTCATAAATTATTTTAATAGCTACGATAACTTTTGCCATTGAAATTAATTTCTGAACTTGAACTTTGTCTTTTAGTAAATCAAGGTCAAAGCAAATTTGATTATCAAAAATTTAAAACAGAAGCTTCAAAATAAAAGCTTCAGGAAAGTTTCCAGTCCAGCAGAAAGTTGACATCTCTTGAGTCTCGTAAATAGACAGAGATCTTTGGTGACTTCATTTATTTGATTATAAAAAGCATTACAAGGACGATGTATAATCATACACGATATTTATTACAATAGATTTTAGTTTAGGTTGAAGTTGGACTTGTTTTGTTTTTTGTCCAAAATTAATAACGTCCATTTTAATTCTTCGAAAGGTTTTATTCTTGTATTCAGGTTTATTACTCAGTACTTTCTTACTTTACAAAAAGTATTCTAATCTCTTAATTGAATTAATCAAAATGGTGATTAATTAGTAACCTCTTGTAATCATGTTAAAAAATAATATGCAAAGCTCCAAATTACTATTATTACTATTATTTTACTTTTCACATTAAAAAAAAAGTCAATAAAGGTTCTGATTCAAATGAAATGGAATATTAGTTTGCTTCGAGTTATTGCTAAAAATGCATTTTTGTTTTATTTGTTTAGAGATTTCATGTTCGAATCCTTTTTGAGTAATTTCGTTTTCTTATTACGGTACTACTAAAAGTACCAAAATCGGGGAATGTTTCCATTTGAAACTTTTATGATCTAGGATTTATTTTGATTAGAGTCATTCCTTTCAACTTCATTTAAATGTATCTTTTCGATAGCATAATTTTATAAACAGAGATGTACTAGCATTTTTATTTCAAAATTTCTCGTTTCGTCTGATACGCAAAAAAAAAAGTATTTTCAAATCATTTATCGAATGTCAAACTTTTAATTAATTTACAAAAATAAAACAAACAAACTTCTCCATTCTTTTGGTCTGTTAAATAAGTTCACGTGACACCTTAAGCTGTCGAGACTTTGAGGCAACTAATCAATTCTGTTCCCTTTTCACTTCGCAGACGGGAATTCCGCACAACTAACAGTAGTTTCGTCTTCCTTTGCAATCTCATGTCTATTACTTGAAAACACCTGTTGATTATCGAAGACTAACGGGAAGAGCCCTCAAAGTCTTCAACATTGAAAACAATTACAGGCATTGAAACGTTCAGCTTTCCATTTATTCCCTGCAGCGATTGATTATTGAATTTCTCATTCTCAATTACACTGAAAGAGTCCATTTAATTACTTTTAAAAATGATAGAATATTATTTTATTTGTAGAATACGATGAATATGATCTCTTTATTTTAATAATTGCTACTCATCAAACTTACGTTAAAGACGTGATAAAATGTTTTTGACAAATATCAGATAGATATTTAACAGTTGTTTCTTAGATTTTTCCGACCTCATTCTAAAATAACATTTCAGTAATATTTTGTTATGAAATACTTATTGACTAAATGTTATATCTAAAAATAAACTAAAATCAATAATTGATCGAATTTAGTATTAATTATTCACCTTTAGTTTTAAACTATGTTTTCAATAACTAGAGTCATTCATCAATAATCAATATTCACTGTAAATGGTTTGGAATAGGAGCTAACTAGAAAACCTTTAAAAGATAATTCTTTTTTTTTTTTTTTTACAAATTATCTATTAATCAATTAATCCTTGATTCTTCCTAAGTTGCTCTAATGGATTTAATTTCTTGAAGTCATCTGTAAGAATAAGATTACACATTCTATAATTCCATTTGAAGCCTACAACAATTAAATGATTTACAAATTTCCGGGTAATTAGGTTTCAGATAACTGAGGAACAAGTTTGTCTCGAGAGAGTTCTGCGAATAAATTAGATCGTCCTTTGACTATAGCGTCATCATTTGATTAACGGCGCTATCCTCCACCTATCAACGTAATAGTTGCTACTACTATGTTCTATCCTAAGTTTGATCCAAATCAGTTCAATGCAGTCGCAATTTAATGGAGATAATTGAAGAAATTAATTGGCTTTAGTTGAAATCTCTCGTAAACATCAAGAAAATGGCTTATTGGAAATGAATGAGAAACCGTCCTAAGGGAAGTTTTCAGTTGAACATTGATTATTCAGTTTGCCTTTTCTTTACTTTTTTTAATCAAATCAGTTTAAGAATATCAATAGATCTATTGTTTTCAGTGAATTCCACTTAAGTTTTAGATGCTTCACTGCAGTAGCTTCTCGAAATTATTTCATTAATTAAAGCTTTTTCGAAATTGCGACAGGGATTTCTGAGGAAATTCTGATTTACTCTCCAGGAATATTCTAAGAAAATGAAAAATTAAGGCAAGCGTTATGAGTCACGTAGAACGGTAATTGACAGACACAGCCTGAATGTGGAGCTGGTGCTCAAAAAAATTGCGTTATCTGGTTGAAAAAAAACAGGAAAACGAAAAAAGATGGCTTCTTAAAGCAGATGTCACTCAGTCCTTATCTGAATCCTACAGTATTTCTAGATATTTACTTTTGTTTTATATTGTAATTATATTATTGTTATATAGCTTTATTTAAAATTTATATTTATTTTTATCATTTGCCATATTTTCGTTGTATGTATACATATACATGCTTACGTGTATTTGTATTTTAAGAATTTTATCATCCACTGTTCTAAATTATTTCATTTATTCGACTATGTATTAATAATTATGTAAAGCGAGGTTTTGTTTAAAAAAATCTTCATCTCCTTAATAATTAAAGTATGATTTCCTGATTCAGAGATGTCTTCTAAGTTTTTACAATTTCTTTTCGAAAGTCAGTTATTGATAGCTAGTTCTCAAGTTCACTAGGTCAAAAATTTTAAAGATGATGTAATAGATGAAATCATGGACTTGCCTTATGTGCGTTTCATGTTTTTTTTTATTTCTTCTTAATTAATCTCTAATGGCTTAAAACGATACATTTAACTTAAGAAAAGATAATTTTTTTTAAAATTAATTTGAATATTTGGTAAACAAAAAAAAAAATCTTATAAAAAACATAAGATAGAAATGAAACTTCAAGAAGGGTATAAATTTATTTTTGATTCTAATAACCGTCCTAATAAAAAGTAATTAAGGAGAAGCGACATCTCCACCCTGTTGCCTTTCCCTACTATCGATTTAGCTATGTGCGCAGGCGCTATCAAGGCCTGGGAGTCCGTGGCAGTGAACGCGAGTGTGTATAGAGAGAGAAAGAGAGAGAGAGAGAGAGGGGGCCGTGCTTGTGGCTCCCTGGCCGCACCACCTCCACCCTGGGACCTTAGACATGATCCACCAGGATGCAGATGATTATCGTGGCAGGCGGGTGAGTACTTTACCGAAAAAAAACACAAACCTTACCTTGAATCACGTGGGAAAGAATCCTCTCCCCCTCACTCAAAGAATGGATTGGTCGTGATGTGGGTGGCAGGGGGAGAAGTATCGGAATGAGGGTTCGATGTCGTATCACAGTAAATGACCCAGCATCCTCCTCACTAATTTCCTTCACCTTATTTGATATTGAAACCACTTCACTTATCCCCCCCTACAATGAAATGTCTCAATCCACTCATTTTTCCTCACTACCCTCTCCTCCCCATTCATGACATCGATGCTCGAGCAACAGTGTGCCTGACAATCGCATTGTTGAAAAACGAACCCTGTTTTGGTGTTGGCACTGTTACTGGAACACGTGCTCTTAAGACTCATTATTTGAAGGGTTTCTTATTCCTCGCCTTAAACAAACATGGCTGCCTTCAAGTCGTGCCAAAATCGTCAAATAGGTGAGGGAGGTTTAGGAAGTGAGGATCATCCGAAAAAAAGCTTTCCCGCCAAATCCCTTTAAAAATATATAGGTTTTGGCCTTGTTCAGCCTTCACCGGTAATAACAGAAGTTCGTACCAAATCTTCTTCTTAAGCCTTAGGAAGTACGGTTTTTCTTGAATCAATATGTAAATATTGTTGCCGCTGTTTTAAATCCCGTGAAATGAGATCCCATGAAGTCCGGACATCTGTTGAAGCCTATAGAGTCTCACATGACGAATTCACCAGTTCCAAGTAAAGTTGGATCTAATAATAGAAATTCAGAAGAACAATGGATTCAAAAGTGTTTTTAATTCGTCTTAAAATAGGAAATATTAGGGGTGTTAAGATACAAATCGATATTTATTTAGGAAAATATAAAGAGTAAAGAAAGGGAAAAAAATAAAAAAACAAGAGAGTGATAGAGAGAAACTTTTTATTTCCCTTACGTAAATTTTATTTATTTACCATTTGAACCAGAAGATCACTTTTTTTTTTGTTTGTTTCGTTTTTATGTTATTCAGGTCAATAGAAACGATTTTGAAATGAGATGTTCCCTCAATAAAATACAAGGACTCTATAACAATGAAGTAAATATGAATTCTCTAATGGCTACTGTCATTTTATTGTTGACATTACGAAGACATTACATTAGTCATTTATAATTTATATTTTTCCCCAAAAAATATGAAACAAGAATATGTATATATAACTAAATCAGAATCTCTACGTTTTGAAAATGTATACTTAAGATTTCTTCACTTCATACATTTTTTTCTGTTAAATATATATATAAGTATCTTACACAGTAACTATAGACTGTTTTGGAAATACATCTGTAAGAATGTTGAAAACCTGTCACATAAAATAAATAATAATAACAGTCACTTTGATAATCTGTTGTTAAAGTTGTCAAAGTGTTTGTTATTATTATTATTTTTTAAGGATAAAAATGGATAATTCATCAAAGTGTCCAACCATTACCTGCCATTCTCAATCCTTGATATCAAAAGTTTTACCAAAGAAAATGGCAGAACTCCATATTTTCAGTGAATTTAGTTAAAGTAGAAGTGAATTTCCTGTATTTAATTAAATTTTTTGTAAGTCTTGGAATTGTGATGAATACTTACTAATATACAAATAAATTATGTAGTCAGGGATATTGACTGGCATAATAATTGTTATAGAATAAAAATAATAGTCATTTTATGAAATAGTCTCTTCATTACATACTAAGATCTTTCGGTCTCAAGTAAAATATTTCTTGAGTATACAAGACTAATCAAAATAATCACAAGGAAAACAAAAGAATATTAGACTGTAGATGCATCTTTTGCTGTCAGGCTGGAAAACTTCAGTTCTGCACATTGTATCTTGATCAAAAATTTTCAGATGAACAAAATGTATTTCGTAATTATTTTTTTTTTAATAAAAACAATATTGAAAACAGTGAGAGGCATTACAGTGAATAATAATAATAATAATAAATACTTCTTTGCTCATCTAAATTCGGGAAATTTTAATTACATAGTAATAATAATTGGCGATAACAGCGCCATCTACTTTCGCTTGTAACTGTACATGTTTTAGTTTCACAGTGATATTCCATTTTTCGAGGGAGGAGGACCATTGCCAGTAGCGCCACTTAATCGATGGCTGTGGTTCGTTCATAGATTTATTCGTACATTTATTGTAAGAAGCGACACTGTGCGCCGTCCAGTGGCTCATATGCAAAGATTGTAAGATTCATTCAGAAATGCTAAAGGGATCTTTAACACTGCAACATTATTACGATGAAATTAGAGAAAACGATGAAAGTTTCATCAAGATCTTCATATGCAAACAAAATGGATTGGAGAAAAATATAAAATTTTTGATATTAAGACTGAAGTCATAATAATCTAATTCATACTAAATTGCCAGAAAGTCGGTTGAGCTATACATACTTATATTTCTCTAAAACCTAAGAAAAAGCTTATTAATTCTTCCAATATCAAAAAAAAAAAAAAATATCAATACGGCACTGAATGTAGAAATATTCTCAAATCCCTTCTGAATTGACTCTTGTAGTCTCTGTGATAGCCCGGCATTTGGAAATCTGTAATTCTAATCATGATGTTGCGTACTTTTCTTAAGAGCTACACTTACAGGTCAATTTCCAGTGGACGAGAGAGAATTTCGTCTGGCTATTTCCAGTCGCTAGAGAACATTCTCCTGCCTTTCTTATGGGAATTAAGGATGAAAGGGATATCCCTCTGAAATTCCCAAGTCCCCAGTGAATACGGTGGATTCTAGCCCAACGTCTTACGTAATATCAAGAGTTGGATCAATGGTTTTATCGTAAATTGATATTCTATCAACATGTC
Source organism: Thereuonema tuberculata (assembly GCA_023159025.1). Lineage (NCBI taxonomy): Eukaryota > Metazoa > Arthropoda > Chilopoda > Scutigeromorpha > Scutigeridae > Thereuonema > Thereuonema tuberculata. The sequence goes on along the minus strand of JAFIDM010009631.1, from coordinate 128,381,479 downwards.
TTCTCCATCGCTGCCTCTTGTCCCACTGTACAATATTATAACAGTAAAAACTGAAAAAATAAACTTGTTTGTTTTGAGATAAATAAAAAGATTAATAAATATCTACAATAAACTCACGAATCTTATGTAATAATAAATAAATGTGAGTAACTATGTATAATATATGTAATTAGGAAATAAAAACTACATTATTGAAGGAAAGAAAAACTGGGTAATTAAAATAAACGTTTATTTACTTAAAAACCATTAAATTTAAGCTTATATTTAAATTGTATTGTGGATTTTATATAACGCTTCTTGAAAAAAACAAAACAAAAACAAACAACGGTTCTCCAGTTTGAACAACGTCAAAGGTCTTTATTTACTGGATTATTTTTATTTATCCCTTTCTCCCTCACATGCTCTGTGGAGTTCGGCTTTAGTTATTAGATTTTGGAGAAGATCAGTTGAATAAGTTGAAACTTATGGCGATACGAAATTTGCAGATGTTTTCAAAGTGAAATGCAATAATTTAATTAAAATTTACGAACTGAGAATTTATTGATTTTTCGCAGTGAATTTTTTTTTTTTTTTTTTTATACTGATCTGAAAAAAGTCTGCTGACTTTTGACCTTTTATGTTATTTTCGGGAACAAAATAAAAATTTAAATGCCAATATATCGTCAGAAAGAGAAAAAAAAGCAAACAAAGCGGTTTTGACCAATTATTTAATCTCGTCTGCTTTTAAAACTATATTTTTTTTATTCAATTTTATAGACTTAACGGAGATTAGACGAAAATTACTATAGATTTATAAATCTTAAATTGATAAGAAATCCTAGAATGTTCAAAAAGTGTTTAGATAATATTCGATACAGTGAAATAAACAAACAAAGACACTTATAATAGTAACTAATACTCATAATATGGAAAACTATACGAAAGCAAAATCATATTAATTTGAATTAATTCCATGTTATTTGTAACTTGATTCTGAAGAAAGTATTTCGCTCTTTGAATGATAAAAAAAAAATGGATATACAAAAACCTAAGAGAAGGAAAAAAAATCGAAGGAAATAGGAATTACTTCGTGGAATTTCGATGTTAATATTTTATTGATGGCCACAGTAAAAAAACAAAACAAGTAATAACATAAGCTGCTGCGACCTTAAAAACCAAAAGCAGATCCTTACGGAGATTGGGCCAAGTGAAAGAGGTCAAACAGAAGGGAAAAGAAATAATACATTACAAAAACAGATTTTGTTTTCAAAAATCCTGGCCGTTTTATCGATCTATCACCGATATACCATTATTGCCAGCCAAATATTCCCATTCATTTCTCAGTTTGTAAACTTCAGTAAATGGAAGGTCACTTTGGTGGAATTTTCCAACGTAGAAATAGAAGAAGCATCAGATATCCTCCAAACGATGAACAAAAATGATTTTTAAAATCATTAAAAAAAATCCAGAGATTGCGACGAGCTCTGATGTTTGACCGCGAACCTTTGCACAATATTGTATTTTCTCGATTGTGAAATAGTAATGTTTGCTTGCTGATAAACTGTTCAATTGGAAGAGAGTCTCAGTTGAAACATTTAAATAACAAGATCCCTACGAAAAAAATGAAAACCTATATACAAAAGCCACCACTCTTTATAAGAATATTGTCCAAGCTTCTATCAAGACAAGATAATACTTTAATCCTTTTATTTCTTATTTACACAAAGTAATTTTCAGATTATAAACACAATAGTTCTTCCAAAACTTCTTCCTTTAATAACAACAACGTCTCGTTTATCTACAAGAGAAACTTCGTCAGGTTACACACTTTGACTATTTGTAAAATTCTGTTTGGTTTTTCTTTGTTAAATCATTTTATAACGAATTCTGAGGAGCAAAGAGAAGAGTATTTCTTTTCCTCAATTGTGTATTGTCCGACCACCAGCAGATGAGACTTGGCCACGCCTATGTCACATAGTACGCGACGGTTCTAAAAATCCATTTGAGGAGTTTTCTATTTTCAGTGCAAATCGTTTCTTGTTTATAACAGAGGAATTGATGATATGAAATACGACTTATATATCTACTTTTCTTATATAAATAACTATGTTAAATATTAACCGTAACAATATAGGAAACTGATTTGCTGTTTAAGAACTGTAATATTTATACTGTTTCTTATTTATTTAAATTATGAAAAATCATAATTGTATAAAATTATATTAATTAACGTAAGTAGCAAATATATACACTTCATGGTAATAATATTTTATTTAACAATTAATTGTTGACAAGTTAAAAAAAAAAAAGAGTAATTGTTGACAAAACAATCCCGTAAAATTACTCAGAACATTTACAAATATACAAATTTAGACCATTGGCATTCGCAATTTTACTAAAAATAGAAGTAGGTTGGCAATATTATTATTATTATTATTGCTATTATTGGTCAATCTATTTCTATTTTTAGTAAAAGTGCGAATGTCAATGGTCTTAATTTTTCATAATTTAAATACATAAGAAATAGTATAAATATAACAGTTCTTAAACAGCAAATCAGTTTTCTATATTGTTACGGTTATAATTTAATAGTTATTATTATATATAAGAAAAGTAGATATATAAGTCTTATTTCATATCATCAATTCCTCTTTATAAACAAGAAACGATTTGCACTGAAAATAGAAAATCCCTCAAATGGATTTATAGAACCGTCGGGTACCACGTGACGTAGGCGTGGCCAAGTCTCATCTGCTGGTGGTCGGACAATAACCTGATGAAGTTTCCCTTGTAGAGAAACGAAATATTGCTGTTATTAAAGAAAGAAGTTTTGGAAGAACTATTGTGTTTTATGAACGTATATTAAAGAAATAGAAGTTTATAGTTCTTAGATCTTCTATTTAATTATTAGTGATTTTCCTAATTTGTTATTTTAGAATAACATCCATTAATCAAACAATCTTTTTTTCTCCAAAAACTGAATCATTTCTTATTTTTCGGTAAAGAATATTTTGCAATTTTTTAATGCCTATTTAAAAAAAAAAAAAGACTAAAAAGTATTTAAATATTCAGCATTTTGGTTTCCTTTTACTTTTAAGCAATATAATGCTTAAATAAGGAGGGAGGGAGGGTATAGCGGCATTCGCTTGGGCTACTGACCTACAGGAACCCAAAGTTTCGTCTTAATGCGTTTGGGATTTTATTCATATGCTTATTCATATTTTTTATGTATATTTTATTCATATATTCATATAAACGTTTCTAAGACTGTAAAGGTTCCACATTTCGAATTAGGCTGATAACGGATTGGTTTAAACGTTTTCATTATTTTTTCTTTTTTTTTTTATTTCTTTGGTTCATTACCTTTAGTAATGAAAAAAAAATTAATAAATAAAAGCTTTTGTTTTATTAACTGAAAACAAGTCGTAGTTAACATTCCTTTTTTATTTTCATTTGATGTTGGAATGGAATTGTAATTAACTAATGTTTTTCTCCTTTTGTTTTCATCTGCTAATTTGCGTTAGTTTCTTCAGTTCTTTTAAACTTTACATTTGACAATTGTCAGTAAAGATTGACTATCATTTATTGTATAATCATATTTGAAAATAGCAATGACAATCTTTTAATTCTCTGTATCGCTAGATCTAAGTTGAAAGTGTACAGATTAATATTTCTTTTTCATTGTGAAAAGACTTCAGCAAACACGTTTAAACAAGTGACTTAATGCATCCTTGAAAAAACATTTGAATTATTAATATGAATTATTTACAGGACAGACGACTTCAAATAAGAAAAGAAAACGTAAATCAGTTTCAAGAAGAATAATGACAGCAAATGTAATTATTTTGATTAGAAAAAATTAAAATAATGTCAATTTTTAGTCTACTTTTCTAGAAAAGTGAGGCTCATCAGATCTGTCGCTGTTTTCTCCAAAACTTTTGAACTAAACCGAATGAATATTCTAGAAAATTGGTAAAATATTGGCTCTAACTTTTCTATTTGAACTCTTTTTCAAATGGGTCCTTATTAAGAAATCAGCTCAAGAAGGAATAAATTTTATCATTTGAAATAATTTAAAGTATGTATATAAGAAATAGCAGTTTCAGGAAAGTACGCTTTAAGTTGTTTCGAATCGTGATTCAAATTAAAATCAATTGCGTGTGACCTGTACGTAACTAACTTGTACAAGGATTAAGTGAGAGTTCTTGCTTGAATCCTAATTCTATCATATCTATTTGGGATTTCTCATATCTATTTGGTAGCATTTTATTTCAAATTTAAATGGTATTGTTGGTTAGAGAGCGATAGGTAGACAATAATGGCTTATAATATTTAATTGTGTGTGCATCAAATATAACATGAAAAACGGAAAAAATATAGAAATGCACTTGCTTTGAGCCATCGTCGACGGCAATCTGGGACAGCTGTTTCGTCCTTATTAGGAATCATCAGCCAGATTTAGCCTCGATGATCAAGCTCAGAACGCGTGAAAGCCTATGGATCCTTCTCCCGCTCTCGGAAGTGGGCCCCCACAAATGCAAACGACAATAGAAAAATCGCTATAACTAGTACAGCATAATTACCTTAGCCCGCTAAGCGCTGGGGACAAAAGGAATTTAATAAAAGGATAAGCCATATGTATCGGCGAAAAATTAATATTAATATTAATCAATCTATTAATCCCATCGTAATAAAATCTGGCTGATGAGTCCTAATAAGGACGAAACAGCTGTCCCAGATTGCCGTCGATAATGGCTCAAAGGCGTGAAGCAAACGAATTTGTGCATTTCTATATTTTTTCCGTTTTATATTATTTAATTGTATAATACTATTACGATAGGTAAGAGAAGCAAAGGCATTGCATTGTTACACGTAACAATACTATTTAGATATTTCAAATGGACTATGACATTTTTGATGTTTCAATTAATTATTTAGTTTTGTACAGTAAAACTTATTTCGCCAATTTTTTAAAGTTTTGTTTGTATGGAAGTAAAATAAGTAAATAATATTTAATCTTACTATATTTATATATACTAGCCGGGTACCGTCGCTTCGCTCCGGAACACTTGCATTCATAGCGTAAAAAAAACAACTTTATTTTTTTAGTAAATTCATATCGGGATCGGAAAATATACGAGTTCCCAGCCCGTTGTGACCTTCTCCGAATAACTCAGATGTATTGCGGGTTGGCGCCACACAGCTATATATCTATAAGGCAACTTTAAAACGAAAATATAAATCTTCTTTATTCCCTATCCCGTGGGAATTTCGAAAAATCCGACCTTATTCCTTGTCTACATCATAAAGGGAACCTCTGTGCAACATTTCAGCTTTCTAAGTCGAAGGGTTTGGGCTGGGCGTTAATGAGTCAGTCAGTGAGTGAGTCAGGACTTTTCTTTTTATATAGGTATATATAAGGCAAACTGACTGACTGATTGACTAACTAACGCACAGCCGAAACCGCTGAACCTAGGAACTTGAAATTTTACGGATGAGCTCCACTTTTGATGCAGGAAATACCACTCCAAATGGGTGTAAACAGGGGGCCAATTTTCTTGAAGGGTATGCATATCTCGGAAACCGTTTGAGTTGGAAACACGAAATTTGACATGTGTGTTTGTCAACATCGATAAGTATTCGAGGATTTTCGATATTCGCTTCCTAAGGAATATAAACGGGGGGAGGGGAAGGCAACTTTCTTGAAAGGTCCACTTACATCGGAAACCCGCTTGAGTTGGAAACACGAAATTTGACGTAAGTGTTCTTTGTCGAAATCGAAAAGATAAGTACTCGACAAATTTTCGATATTCGTGTCCTAAGGGGTGTAAACAGGAGGGGCAAACTTTCTTGAGAGTACGCTTATCTCGGAAACTGCTTAAGCTAGAAACATGAAACTTAGGAAAAACACTCTTCTTAAAAAAATGAAGAAATGCATATTCGAAAAAAATAAAATAAAATAAAGGGTGAAAGGTAAGAGGAAACAGGGGTGGGAAACGAATATCAGTTCTCAGAAACCCCTTAAGCTAGAAATGTTAAGCTCGGGAAAAAGCTCTTTTTAAAAAATAAAGATATACATGTTCAACGGTTTCTGCAAAATAAAAAATGCCCGAAGGGTAAAAATAGAGAGGGAACGCTGAGGGTGGGGGAGACTTTCTTGAAAGGTACGCGTATCTTGAAAACTACTTAAGCTAGAAACGTGAAACTCGGGAAAGTTATTCTTACAAAATGAAGGTAGACATGTTGAAATGCTTTTCGAAAAAATAAATACCCGAAGGGTGAACAGAGGGGGTGGGCATTTATAATAACGTAGGTGTTCTCACAGACTCATCAACGCACAGCAGAAACTGCTAAACATAGAAACTTTAAATTTTAAGGTTCCTTTTAGAATTGGGTTAAACGTTTTCTCAGGGTTTGACAATTTTTTCCCTAAGGATGTGGAGAAGTGCAGGAAGTCTTATGTCCTCCGATCTCGATGAAATTTGATGTGTACGGGGTTTTTGGGTTACAAAATACTTACATAACATTCTTTTTTACCAACTGGGAAAGGTTCGAAGTGATCTCACAACTACAGTTTCTTCCTTCTCCACATCAGGACAACTCTTTTTTTAACCCGTGCAAAGCACAGGTGTTTTGCTAGTTTAAAATAAAAGACAAATTAAGAGTACAATTTTTGAACAGCTGAAAATTTAGTTATACTCGTCCGTGTGTGTTTGAAAATTATTTTAATTTCCTGTGAAAATAGAAATAATTTTTCTACAATTAAAAGTCCGCGACAGGAATCGAACCTGCAACCTTCTTATTCGAATTCAGACGTCTTATCCATTAGGCCACGGGGACTACATCTAAATTGTTGTTAAATATCTCTTATCACTCCATGTCTATGTGTGTGACGCAATGAGAGAAGAACCAGAGAAAAAAAAATAACTCATTATTTTTAGCCTACTACAAGCGCAGGCCAGACGAGCATTAGGTGAGTGAAAGCTCACACTCAGCGACAACTGAAGAGTCGTTAGAGACATTTCTCGACATGAATGAAGAAATTAAAAGTAATATTTAAATACAGAAAAAACTTCTACTTAAAATAATCTATCTCAACTGAAAGCCATCGGATTGTTCTCCCGTCATTATTGACGGGGCGTATACGCTAGTAGTAAATGTTTTGTCAGGATTTGCTCTAAGTTTATCGATCATTTTGCGCTTGATATTGTGAAAGAATAAACAATTCAGTTAATTGTTTCAGTAATTTTTATTTGCAAGTGGTATTCTAGTGTAACGTTTCATTGCTGATTGGTTATGGTTTCCTAAAAGAAGTATGCAGTTTGTCCGAGTATGCAGCTATCTCTTAAAGAAGAAGAGTTTCTGCCATTTTTTGCTATTTTGCAACTGTTTGGAAAAAGATAGATGGGCATCTGTTTTGCTTTGATAAATTCATAGAGTAAACCAATTAATTGTTGCAAATAGGTAAGAGTAAGGAATGAAATTAATAAAAGAAATGATACAAACGGATGATGATTTGAATACTTGAATGAAGTTCTTTTGATATCTCTTGTTTAACTAAGTATTAGGAAGAATAGTGCAATGCTTTTCATTGTCGTCTTAACAATCATAGGCAGCTCCAGGCGCAAACAAAATTCAAGGAAAATCAAGAGGTCTTTCTCCTCTTCATTCTTTCCTTGATCTTTGGAGGAAAAGGATCGTCCCAATATTTCTGAAATTGGAATCATTTCAAGAGAAAACAAGAGAATAAAATAATATTAAAAAAGAACTTAAATGAAAAATCAATAGTTTCCTAGTAAAGCTTTTCTTACTAATAAATTTTTGAGTAAGTCATTTCATAATTTTTTCTTAAGTTCCTAAATAAATTTAAAGTACCAAAAAAAAAAACCAAAAAAAAAAACTGTAATTTAGCTTTATAGTTCCTTACCTACGATGATGTCTCTAAAATAATTAATATTTCAGTATACTTCCGTCAATTAAATTAAAATGCCGAAATCAAACAAAATCGCTTTAATTTATTTTGTTTAAAGATTAAAAAAAAAAAGATCGAAAGTCGAAGAGAATATAAGCAAAAATACTACAAGACTACTTCTTTTAACATATGTAAAGACAAGGTAGTAAATAAGAGGTACAAGCAGTGGCATAATAATATAGGGGACAGAAGAGACATTAAAAAAAATACATATATTAAAAGTAAATAAGTAAGTATATTAAAAGTGTATTAAAAGAACCTGCGCCTAAAAAAAAAATATGTTTCTTCGTAAGGTCCTGGAAAACTTTGTATCAAAGGTCCCGGTTGAATAGTTAGGTACTGAATGCAGCATTTTCAAATCTTAACGCTATTTATGAGGGTGTAATGTCATTTAGTTGGTTTTTTAGATAATCAATGAGAGCTACTATCGTCCTCCATCAAGGAAAACTTTTGACAGAGAACAGATTTGGAGTCGTCTTGAATAAAATCCACTTGGAAAATTACCAATCCTGATCAATTCATGAGTCATTATTTCATATTATTAATATAACTAATATCATTTCGTTTAACTTCTATTATTTTAAGTTTGATAATTATCTGTGAGAATCATAAGTCATCTAACTGGAAAATTAATTGGAATTCGGTGTCTGTAAGGCAACGTAATAATTCCTAATCTTAAGATCAAAACTATCCATAAGCTTATCGAAAGATTGAAACTCTGATGACAACAGTGATGAAGGTCTACTCAGATTCGATCTTGAGTTCCTGAACGATTTCCTTTTATTCACAAGGGGATCTAGAACAAACCATTGAAAGGATTATCCATCTTAGGTTAAACCCAGGCTTGACGTCAAGTAGATGAACCATTTCCTTTTAGGACATTAACCAAATGATACGAGTTCCTTTAAATAATTATTAAAGATAGCCCTCATCAGTGACCAATCAAATCTTTAGAGAAACCAGTGGGTAAATTTATTAAAAACATTAGAAAAGAAGTTAGAAGTATCTTTTTCTGTATTTTTAACCAATTACATCACATAAATGCCTTAACCTTCTAACCGAAGATGGTCACGACGAAAAATCGACTAACTTCCTGAGGCGCGAACGTCCTTCTTAAATACTGAAACTTCTTTCCAAGGGGATTATGGGAAGACAGACCACTGCTTCCAAACTGCAAAAGTTCCGGAATGGTTATCGGAGAATAGCTTCAGTCATTTCGCTCGTGGAACAGGTAATCAATAAACCCGTAGCGTCATACGTCACACACTTCAACTCCTAATTGCCACTTAGTAATAAAATCAGACGAATTTGTGTCGCTAATCAGGTCCCTCCTTAAATCGTAAATTGCCATCGCCTCTAATCTTTTTATTTTGCCAATTAGCAGCTGCCTGCACTGTTGCCGGAAGTGTAGCCGGAAATACTGGAGGCAGATGAAACGGATTTAGCCCTTGCTATTTTAGGCGAGTTCACTTAGGAAAGGGTGCCAAACCGAAACTCCCTTGCCGCATTGGGTTGACCAAGAAAGCACAACTAATGTCTGGTAGAGGTCCAGATTTCCACGCATCGAACTAATAATTTATGAGTCGAATCGTAAATGTCTCCAGGCTGAAATGAACCCATCCATTCTCATTTGAGATTGCCGCAATGGAGGAAAAACAGCACCCACATCCGATAAAAGAGTCCAACATCCCTGCCAGTAGATTCGCCCAACAACATCGAAGAATGAATAATCCGATGGACAGAAGAAAGTAAATGGAGATAAAAGATTTATAAATGAAAATAATAAACGATTATAAAACAATGTATTACCTTGACAATTGTAATACTCAATGTTGTTTTACATCAAAGAATAAAATAATGAATTATTTTAAAAAACTTAAGCAGAATTTGAAAAAAAACAAAAAACAGAAATTGATAAAAACAAAATATTTATTGTAAAATTTCATGATAGAATATTATTAAATATAGAAACTCAAGAAAAGAAAAGAGAGAGGGAAGCAAAGACTTACTTGTTAGCTATATTGAAATATAATTAACTTCTTCTATTCAAAGTTATCAAGAAAGCATTCCATTGAATGCTGGACAGAGAAATAGGTATTCTGCACAAAGAATCAGCACAACATTGTATAATACGGTTTCTTAATTATTTATAGTGATTTAGAAATTAACCGACATCTAATTAATCTCATTAGGTTTCTTGCAAAAAATTTAAAAGAATCGAGATAAAACTTCGAAAGAAAGCAATTTTCCGTAAGGTACGAAGCATTACTTTCTGGTTTGGCTACTGTTGATCTCTGAAGCCTCTACCTCCAGTATTAATTGTTCTCTTTGAGAATACGGGAGTGATTCTTTAATTTCTTTAATGGCAGTGCCTTCCATGTGCAACTGTTGATGTCTTCCTCTTTTAAAACATCTGTAAGTGAAGATATCACAGTTCTTTGAAGTTTTTCATCAAACGGCAGGCAAAATTAAAGGACTATATCGTAGACTCTTTTCTGAATTCTTGTGTTTTACAGTGTTGTTACTACCATTCTCGAAATCAAGTCTCCTCCTGTAAAATCGAAAGCAAATTTTATTACTATTGTATTTTTACAACATATTCTACATATCTGCACTCAATTTTAAGCAATGTATCCTGTTATGACCGTTGGTCGAAATGATAATTGCCATATATTTTGCTGAGCCATTGTTTATTAAAAGAATTTTTGTACAATTTTTCTTTTGTGCTTTGAGTAGCCATAGCTGCAATTTTTGCTGTGTTTCGATAACTCTAAATAGGAAAGCTTGATTATAATTATCAGTACCGTAAAACAGGATTACTTGAACCCAACTTACAAATATGTTTAAATCCACTACCACAACTCAACAATTGGTTATTTGTTGTAAATAAAATATTTATTTCGCTTGGTACCAGCATATATAGAGTCAGGTGCATTTGAACTGGTTCCAAATTAAATAATGGGTACCGGTATGTATATTTGGGTTCAAGTGACCCTGCAGGGTCCAAGTAACCCTGTTTTACGGACAGACATTATTTTTTTACAGAAATAAATACCTCATTTTCTCTACTCCTTTACTTACTGAACAACAACTCCCACAGTAATTAAAATGATATTTCAAAGTTTGGATTACAAAAATGATTAAACATTCAATAGAGGTTAATCAAATAAAGTTAAACAGTCGAGAATTACTGGCAAAATCAACAAGAATTATGAATCCGAAAAGAAATATTACGAATATTACAAAGATTCTATCTACACTTGATAAAAATATTACCAAAATCTAGTCAAATAAATATTTGAATTTCATTTGACACAGAGAAGTGTCTAGAAAAGAAAAAGCTGTTGTGAAGTAGAAGTGCTTAAATTTGTTCTACGACACCCACTGTCACAACAATTGGTCTGTTTCCGTAAACCAATCACATTTTATAACAAACCGGAATTCGCATAAGGAGACCCCATTGCTCTGGAGGTGATGATGTCGGAGGAAGATATTTGCTTTGGAATCAGGATATTGGTACTTCGAAAATGTGCTGCCCACTGCTGGGGATGTCGAGGAGGCCAATTTGTCCAGAGCTGTTTTTATAGCTGATGGCCTTGCTTTCTCGCAGTGGTGATCGGATGTTTTGGGTCTGGTAAAGTATTTATAGAACCCAAACCACTTCAGAGAGAGAGAGAAATAAAAAAAAAAAAAAAAAAAACATAAAAGGTTCTGTTGAATCTTCCATTATCTGTAGTTAAAAGCTGTGCATATTTAATGTTTAAAAAAAGGACTTTTAAAAAATGTCTTTGGAATTTATATTTCAGTTAGAAATACAGAGAAATTACAGAAGAATCCATCTTCTTCTTCTAACATATAATATCATGTAATATCAATATTTTAGACACTTCGGTTGTTCGGATGTTGTATAGATTATAAAAGAATTTATAAAACTACATATTTTATAATTTAGTTATAGATTTATTTTTAACATTAAAAGAAAAAAAAATTGATTTTAAAATTTGAAAACAATATCGAAATATATTATCTTTTTACAAAGTAGCTTGTATAATATATAATACATATTAGAAATGTAGTAGTTCAAATCAAAGTTACAATAACTATGCAAATGAATCTTATAATACAGTACCGACTTCGTTTATTACATTGGGAGAAGATAAGTAAATATCGTGTAATAGATAAAATAGATTAGCAGCCCTAACTTCAAGGTATTGAGGACGCAATGTCATTTTCTCCTCTTTTATAGCCGTTCGATAGTGGCACGAGGTGATGTGGAAGATATCCACCTTTCATCACCAGGAGAAAAGACACCTGGTGGCCATTTGGCAGAAGACTTTTAACCCTCGACCTTCCTGCTGTCAGTCGATTTGGGCTGTTCAAAAATACCTTCACTTATTTATTTGGGTTAGTTGGGTATTAAATGATGATAAAAGTTTTCAACGCTAATGAGAGATACGCATTTTCTTCTAAAACGCAAAAAAATAAGTCAGCAGCAAAATTTGCAAGAAGTTTTTCGTATAGTTTATCTATTAAAGCAATTTTGCTTCAATTATTTCATTCTTATAGAAGGAAGTATAACATTTTTTAGGCCGAGCGGTTGATGTGTTGTTAAGACATTGGCCTCTCACCTTTGACCACAGGATTTGGGTTCTCACGTGGGTTTCGTGATGGTAGATAGACGATCTGCGCTGGGCAGGTTTTCTCAGAGTTCTCCAATTTCCGATGCACTACTGCCACTATTCTTTTTTCATCCATTCCCTCTGTTTTTCCATGGCTATAACACAATAGATCTAAGGTCGCAATGCTTGGCTTCACTGCCACCACATTCACCTAATCTGATCTAAAAGTGCCGAAAAGTTATAAATATCAAACAAAATTTTAATAAATAATTCTACCAAACTGCTATTTTGATTTCTTTCCATTTAAACGCTACTTCGAATGATTTAATATATGGCCGCAAGAATTGGTCTAGTTTACATAATAAAAAAATAGTAACATTGTGAAATTAACTTAATTTTTGCTGTTCTTGACAGATTTAATAATAATTTTAAAATTTTATGATGACTTATTTTATTATTGTATGTCATGTATCATTTATTGGAACGCTATCAAATAAATTACATAATAGGTACATAGACTTATAATAAAATGGATGAAGGAGTAGAAGGAAGGAAAATTATTTTCGTAATTTTGCTTCAGGTGGGAAAATTCCGATCCAAGACATGGTCCTTATGCTGAGACAATTCATCGATTAAAGTCTTGCTATGGAAATAATGAATGATATAAGTTATTCTGGTGAAGTACAGTCTTCAGAACATTGTTGTAGATACGGCTTACTATTTGCTACTTCTCAAAAGTTGACTGTTAAAGATAGAAAGGAGATAAGATAAAATTTGGTTAAGCAACAATAACATCGTTGCTATTTGAAAAATATTTTGCAACAGTTTTCTTGCAAGCACTTTTTCTCACCAAATCAGTTGATGTGAATTTCCATTGATTTCTCAGTTTTCTAGTAATGGAATGGTGCTTTAATCAATATAAGGAGAATTGAATCACCCAATAGGATGACATTGAGGCGTCTGATTTTACGGAATGTTTGACGATGTGACCTAGTTCTTCCAATCATTATAGACTGAACCTTCTCTTCTAGCTTCGTGATAAATGGCCAGACCGATAAGTAAATTCAATCATCGCATCACTAATTAAGCCTTCTGTGAATGGTTGCCGTGGAAACTGGTGACGAAGAGGTCTTTATGCTCAGTTGGGACACTGGTGCTGCTGTTTTGGTTGGCTTTCTACTCTGATGGAAGCCATCTTATCTACTAATGACGTCATCTATTCCAACTTCGCCTATTAATCTGGTAAAGGCCGATTCGCCAATTAAGCCTATCGATAAGCGGTTTCCATTTGGCAAATATCCCATCGAGAGTTTGGAAGAAGGGAACAAAATATTCAGTTTGTTACCTAATAATGTCACGTGAATGGCAGCTGTCGTTCGCAGATTTTTTTTTTTTTTTCCAGTGAATTAAAGAACGAACTGGAAGTTGAACAAAATGTAGAAAATCAAATCATCTCAAGAAGTCAAAGTCATCTAAAAAAAATGTGACATTTATTTTACTTGCATATCCGCAGAAAATGCCCTTTTTTAACGAAATAAGAAAAAAGAATCAAGCGATGTTTTGCTTAAAAATGACTTACTTTAGTCTTCAATGTTGAAACGCTTTTCATAAAAGAAAGAAAGAAAGAAAGACTGTAGGTTTAATGAAAAAAGAAATATTATGAGTTAGGCTTTTAAAAAATCCTAATTTTAATAATTAAATCCATTTTAAAAAAAGAAAACTCTAAAAAAAAAGCAAAAGATAACTAAAAAAGCGATCTTAATTAAACAAGAAATTTATGGATTCCAAAGTAAAATTTGGAAAACATCAAATTGGACTTCAACCCATTTAGTTGATTTACTGATTTGCATCAATCAAAATGAATCACGTGCTATTGAGTTCCATGAAGACGGAGGGTCGATTCTGATTAAGAGATTCGATTAAATTTAGACATTTCCGCTAAATGGACCACCCAATTTGTGAGTGCTTTCCAATATTCACTTATTTAATAGTCATAATCGATTTCTATAGAAAACAATCAGTGTTTTAACGTATATATATATATACATCAAACAAAGTCCTTTATCAAGTAAACTTTCCAAATGATGTCAAAACATTCATTGAAATAAAACTTAAAATATGAATATTCTAATTTCATAAATACATTAAATAATTTAGCAAACGTTCATTGATTATGAATTCTACAAATAAAGTACCAACTAACTTATAAAATTAGAGATCTGTTTGTAACATATCAGTTTGATGATTCGCAGTCAAGAGGATTTTATTCATTACAATTTCATTGACCCTGCAATTAAGTTCTAACATTCCACAGGAACGTTTTTGTTTCCTGTTCGTCCATTTGTCTAATAAGACTGGACAGATTTCCAGTAAATCTGATACTTAGCTCATTTATGTTCCAAACTACAATACGAGCTTGACTGTTTTGGTCTTTACTTTCCTCCCGTCCACAAAATTGATGCCCTAACGCTTCGTCCCATCAATCGTTGATAGCTGAGTAGGTACCTAGTCCATATAAGTTATTTCACATTGACTTCAGTGTCGATTGATTCTGCATTTCAGTTCACTATTGTTTCACTGAATTCTGTAACTGCTACTGTAATGTTTCAGGTAATAAACACACTAATCTTGTGCAAATCCCAGAGGTTATTTTTTACCGTAATTCTTGAAGTCATTCTATCTCTACGAAGAAGGTAAACAGCTTTTGAAATGCAAGAATAACCAATCGTTCTTTCATGACTAAATGCTTCAAAATGATGAAATAGAATTTAGCAATACTTAATGGAAATTAGGAATTTAAGTCATTTTATTCTTTGTTTTGTTAACAGTTAATCGTATATCTCAGAAAGTTAATGTAATTGGTATTAACATTCATTAAAATTTAATCATTTTGAAGTTATTGCAATGTTTAACATAACTTCTTTTGTTTATTTTTTTCTTTTCCTTTTTTTTGTTGTTTTGAATTAGATATTAAAAAATTATTTCTATATAAAATTCAATGATTTCATTGTTAAAAATTAATTTAAAAGACTTTATTAATTAATTTAATTTTCAAATAATTAATTTTTTTAATTATTTTTACTTTAATGAAAAATAATATTTTTAAATTAAAATATTCAAATCTACATTTTTTTTTTTTAATATTCTAACCGAAGATCTAAGACTTCTCTTTGACTTTCATTTTTAAGTTCATAAATTTATCTTTAATGTTAGATTTCTTATTAGAGCTCTTCTAAAATTTTTGAAAAGCATGCGAAGAATTTAGGTATTGTGCTTTTCTGGCAGAAAATAATTGCATTTATTCGACCCCTTAAATGGAGCTAAAGTTGTTGTGTGAAGATCAAATGTCTTGTGAGTAGGCTCCCTCTACTGAGTAGCTACAGAATTAGTTTCTGAGTTATTTCCAATATTACAATACAGAAATTTCATTTGTTTTATTCCTGGACTGAAGCAGTTTCTCATTTAGACAAGTTTTACTTCGGCATCTTTAAAATGGTTCCTTTCCTTTCATATTATACTATCAGATTAAAAATTTAAAAAAATAAATAATTCACCTTGAAATAAATAAAGATAAAAACCGAATAGTACTGCTTTCAAAATACACTATCTGTCAGAAGATAAGAAAAATGATCAATTTTCAAAACTATTGAGATTTTAAGAAAAGAAAATACAATTATATAAAAGGCGTAGGTCATGCAAGTCACAAGTAAACATAAATGATAAAAGGAAAAAATTGATAATGCTGATGGATTGGAATACAAAGTGTGTATATATAGTTAATAAAGAATATGGTGCCTTCTTGTCTTATGCAATGGTAGAGCAATCGATTCTTACTTTCAGTAATGCAGAGATTGAATGGCAATAATTGAGAAGGTAAAAGCTGCATTTAGATCTGTGAAGACTAAAGAGTGTAGAACTTTCCTATAGATTGTGGTTTGAAGATACTAAACCATTCGTTAGATACCTTTATCTCACTGCTTGATGAAACTATATCGATAAAGAAGTATGTTAGCGTAATAAGAATAACTATTTTCGCATAAACTTGAAAAGGACCATTGCATATCTCGACCCATACTACAAATAGATATAAAAACTTTGAAGAAAAATTGCATTTTCTTCAAAGTTTTTATATCTATTTGTACCAAACTATGAGTTAATGAAGACTCCGTTACTGATCGAGTTTTAAAGTTAAGCAATCCCATAAACAGGCCATGCAGGCCCACGGGAGCGCGGGAGGTAAGACTCCCAGCGTTTCGAGACCAACGGGACTAGATTGAGGTCGGGAGGTCAGCCCAACGCCCGCCCGCCTTAACTCCCGGGAAAGAAACCCGGTACCCATTCTACAGAGGGCTGGGTAGACCCTAGGACCCGTTTGGAGGAGAAGGAGCATGGAAACATTCCCGCCCTCCGCCGAGGCCGGGAACCGAACCCGTCACCTCCAACCCGCAGCCAAGCGCCCTTACCCACTCGGCAACCGGGCCCACTTTACTGATTGAGTACTGGGTCGAGATATACATATATGATGTCTTGGTAAATATTAATGCAATTTAATATTTACCAATACATCATCTATGTATTAAATCAGCTTTTATCCTCAACTTCCCCTGGAGACTTGATCCTTAAAAATGCGATTAAGGTACTGAAACGATCTGCCTAGATCTGAAGTTTTGTATAATGACACAACAAGAAAATCCATTGATCAGAAAATCTCAAAAAATTTACAAAGATACTTAAGCAATTGTTGAAAATAAGTAAAGAAGGAAGTTGCCTTGTTTTCAGCCAAAAAAGCCAATATGTTATTTTTTTTTCAAAACAGTTCTTAACCTTTTTAATTTAATTATATCCTCATTGCGAACCTGACGAATTTGATATTCATTACATTCTACTGTCAGAGCGAATTTTAATTTACAATTATAAAATAAATATTTTATCTATTACAAAAATATCAAAATACATCTCCCTTTTTTTTTTTCAGTTTTATAGACAGTTTTCATTTATTGATGTTTTTTAATCCTAATCTCTATCAGTAAAATAATTTTAAACATTTTTAATAAATTTCAATAATATCAGTGATAATTAAATTTTAAATATTTTAATATTTTGTGGATATCAAATAATATCCACATATAATAAATAGCTGAGTATTTAGAAAATACTTAAAAAATATTATTTAAGGCCAGAATTTTTTTTAATCTTTCCTAGACACGGTTTCGAATTCTGATGATAAATGAAAAATTCCACTAAATCATTCTTCATTGTAGGGCTATTGATTTCAGTTGCACACTTTGCTCAATTCGATGCATTCAGTTTTTTGGTTTAAAGATTTGGCAAAATCTGTCGACTTTCGCTTCCTCTTTGTACCGAGAACAATGTGCCAAATTGTTGGCACAACGTCAAAGGTCAAATGCTATACCTAGAATTGTCAGCATGCTTTGCTTGTAGGAAAATAGAACACAACTATAAACCCACAATCACAGAAGAAATAAAAAACGCTAAATATAACTGCTTTAATTACAATTAAAAATCAAAATTATTATATTTAAAAGAGTTGTAAAATTTCGAGAAAATGTAAATTCCCTTTTGTACTTTAACGTTTAAACAATGCACATTGTAATTAAACTGTAGTTTCAAAATGTAATTAATTATTAAAAAATATTGATTCTAATGAAGAAATTATTACGTCAAAAATTATGAGACATTATTTTCAGTTTACGTTTTATAAATCTTCGTTTTCAACTTACAATAAAATTTAGGAAATAAAAATATTACAAATCTTTAGGAGGCGAAAGCTAAAACTTATTTTTTTTATTAACTTATTACTTTGATCGGTTTCAAATTAATCGAATCATATTATTATAATTAGATGCTTTAAACTAATGTATAAAAGAAATATTGAAGATTAGAAAATAATTAAAACAACATTGCGATTTTTATTCGCATTGACTTAAAAAGCTACCTAAACATATTAGCAGCATTTAGAACAAGACATAAAAGAGATTTAGAGATTCTTTTTTTTGTAGGGTTTTTTTTTTTTTTTTTTCAGAATACTTCGAAGCCTAAATGATAGCAGAGCCTCTTTCGTCTTTAACTATCGCCTAGGCAACGAAAAAAAACTAATGGAAGGCGGAAGCAGGAAAAAATTCCAACAAAATATTCACTGTCATTATATAATCCCGTCGGTTTGAAAACACGGTCCACTCGCTGTAGAGTATATATTCCCTTGTTTACAAATAATTATTTGAATAGAAACTGAATGTGATTGTTGATTAGTTTTTTTTTCTGTATTGTTTCAAGTCATTTTTTCTTTTTTCAGAAAAAAACAAAACACCTATTTTGTTAATTCTTCTTAAAGGAATTATAACTTCAACGAATAGATAACTGAAATAATTAATATCCAATGCTATTGAAACGAATAGCATTTGTAGAAAAAACGAATAATAATTATATCTGATGGAGACTCGCTTAGTAATTTATCAATTAACAAACAGTTTCGGTTACTGTTGATTCGTTACTATTTTATTCTAGATTTGAAATCATTACTGAAATTCAAGCCTTCCTCTTTTATTTATTGTTTGAAGACAAAACAAAAACTGAAAGAAATGTTTAAAACAGTTTTCTTGTAACTCATATTAAATTTCTTCGTGATATTTGTAATAGCAGAAATCTGTTACCTTTATTTAACAAATATGAATATTAAGATTACTTTTCTTTTAATAATGAGAAAGTGAAATAACTTCAGAAAGTGTCAGTTCAACACTTCCGAAGATTATTTCAATACAAACCTTTAACTTAACTGTTACTTATACCTCTCCAACTAGTTTGTTTACTGTAGTATTTCATTATCTTTATATCTTCAACTGAGGTTGTTATTTTTTTAATATCATGTTCCAAAAAAGCTATTAGTGAGAAATTGTCAAATTAAAGAAGAAATCCAAGGTAAAATAACTTCATGGTGGTAACTTTATTTTTTATTTATTTATTAAACTTACTTGTAATACTGTGAAACTGAATATGTTCGATAGTCACGAATTTTACAAATATTTAACATTATATTTCTGTACACGTATTTTTAAACGAAGCATTAAGGAACTTCTTTAAGTACTATTACTTAATAATCAGTTGATGCTTCTTTCTTTCTGTTGCAAATTTAAGTTGCCAAAAAAAAGAAAGAAAGAAATCGTTAATATTTGTCTGATTTTACAGATTGGAAGGAAGGAGATGCATAGATTAAAACTTTATTCCATGATTTTTCAAAGTTTTTGTAAGCAAAGAATCGCTTTACTTAAAAATTCATAAATAGCGTCTTTCGTTTCCTTTCTCTTGTGTTTTTCTTAATTCTTACAATTAGGTAAAAAAATAACATTCAATCAAATTTTAAAAGTTACTTTTTAGTGCACAGTTTTAAAAGAATATAAATTCATGAAACTATACTCTCCTGAAGAAAGGCTTACATTATCATATTCTCCTTGAATGAATTCTACCTATCTATAAGAATTTCATTTTGCTTTTTCTTTTAATTTTTTGTTAGTAAGCATTTGCTTTTGTTTAATGCGCAAAGATATAATCATAAAATAATATTCAAAGGAAAAAAAATTAAATTGATATTAGTCTTTTATTTCATTCGCTCATACAAAGAATAATGTCATCTGTTAATTAGAAACTCTAATTGCCTACGAATTATTAAGTTTCATTGGGATTAATTGGAAGGTTTGTGTTTTTTCCTTTGTCAAAAAATCAAAAAATCAAACATGTCGTGCTTTTGTGTAAGCTTTAAAAATTGTTTTGCATTTAATTAGGGAATTTTTGTTGTAATGAAATTAATATTGCAAAAGCAGAATCTTAATGTATTTGATTTCAAAAGATTTCTGGACAACTGATACGACTGTAATTAACGTCTTTGAAAACATATTGAAAAACAATCTGCAGAAATATCCAACATTAATAAGCCAACGATTTTTTTTTCGGAACAATAAATAAGAGAGCTAAAGGAAATACGATATGACGTTAAGAATCTTTTTAACTTAAGCAACAGATCTTAAGCTTCACTTAAAAACAAAAAAAAAAACGCTGTTAGTTTTTTTCTTATTGTTAGTATAAGAAATCTATGAGTGTGCATTGTCTTACTAGCATTTGGAATTCTTTAGTAAAATGAAAAGTGGAAGTAATCTATTGTTTACATTCATTCATTTATATAAAGCCCTTATTATATCGAGAATCAGTTTCATTTGAAACTTCATTTACTACAATAGAAATGGTGTTTATTTATGCAACTACAATATTTAGTTTGATTTAAAATTAAATTATTTTAAAGTGTATTCATTACTAATAACCATAGATCATAATTTTTATTTTCTTAGTAAATCAATTAATTTATTAATCGTTGTGATCAGACTTTGAAAATTTCTTTTCTTATTTTTTTTAATTAGTACTTAAAAACTTTAATATTATCTCATTCAATTGAATAACTTTTAAATTCTTTAATTCATTATTGTCATGTAAAACTTCATTCTATCAGAAAACAGACAAGTATTCTCTTCCAAGTAACTTTGAACAAAGAAAAGTTCCTTATATCCCCCTTACTTACAACCTTCGCGGCTGTATTCCTATGCCTTTTCTTCTTTCTTTTATTTACACAGAATTTAGTAACAGCTGCACAGTTGAAAAAAAAAATATTAGAACAAATTGAATTTTTCTCGCAATTCATTTAAATCTTTGAAAAAAGTTTCAAATAAAATTCACCAAGATCGTTAAAACTTGGGTTTCCTATATCATTAATTTCCTCAACTTATTTTAAATATAAGGGTTTAGAAATTTTAACAAAATCCCTTGAACATAATTATACTTCCCATGTTGTAGTTAACTAATAACTCAAGTTATTTAATTTTTAAGGTTGCCAAATTAATTAATGCGAATGTAATGGAATATAGCAATTCACCATATCAAAAATCATCGAAAAGAGACATATAATCTACTAAATTTAATCTATTTCTGTAGTATTAAAAAGATTAAATTCTTTCACTAATTAAATCTAATCTGAAAATGCAATGAACAAGGATACAGTAACTAATATAGGTATTTTTATTTTTTATATCTTAAATTTATTTTTAGAATTTTTAGAATTCTGATTACGAATTAAGTCGATGTTTTATTTTACAATTTCATCCGCGAAAGAGATGATAATTATTTTAGTTAAAATAAAAAGAAACATTCTTCAACAGCATTAATTAAAGAATAATTCTTATTTTTTTCCAAATATTTTCTTAATCTCTCAAAATTAAAAAAATATAGACCAAAATCAAAGAAAACTCCCATAAATTTATTCAATATTTGAGATGGTGATTACATTCTTTAAATAGAGGACATTTTAAGTGTCTTTTTCATATAAAAAAATATAAAAAAGAACTCTGAAAGAAAGGTCTACTGGTTTTTTTTTTTTTTTTTTGAAAGCGAGATGTCTGGCCACTTTAGTTTGGACGCAGCCAAAATGCCTGAACGCGTGACTTTTTTTGAATCTTGTTATCAGTCGAGGAGATTCTATTGAATTTTCGAATTGAAGAAGCCCAGAAATAGTTTGGCGAAATGTACCTAATTAGAAGCGAGAGAGAACGCAATTAGCATACAACCTAATGATTTCTTACAAAAAATTGCAAATAAATGTTCCATCAATTATTCCGTCGATTCATTAATGCAGACGGAAGTATGTTGGGCAGCTGATTTCCCCCCAAAATTTCCAACTGAAGAATTTATGAATACAAATGTACGGCGGGAATTGCTGATGCGTAAACTAACAGTGCTGAACATCACAGAATATGCGCATAGAGTTCTTGCAGTTAGGTCATTACTAAATGCTTTGATTTGTGACTCTCATTTCGTAGAATTCAATTAATACTTTTGATAATAACACATTGACGCAAAGTCATTCTTGAGAATTAGGGTGGTTTTTTTTTTCAAACTTGAAAGAATTTCTGAAAAATAATTAAGGTCCAAAATGTCATCATTAAAATTCGTTTTTATTACAGTATGTCTCATGTAAATATAAGCAATGTAGTTTGAATCTATCATATTTAGTTATCATTCTTTAACTGATTATAATGGTCTGATTAAAATTGAAATGAGACTGCATCAACTAACAAATCTAATTAACTATCAGAAGGTCTATCGCAACTTTACAATAAAGAGTTCGTCGAAGGGATGGATCATTCCAGCCAAATTGGCGAATAATTTGGTCTGGCCGTTGGCCAAAATGGAAGATAGGGGCCAAGTACCATCGCCAGACACCATTATGAATAATGGCAATATTGTAATGATAAATGATAGAAAAGAAAATTAATATTAAAAGTACTACACTTTATTATATTATCAACATCTAATTTATTTGATTATATGTTTTCAAGTTTACTTGAAAATTATTATTAATTCACTTAAATTATACAGTTCATATTCAGTTAGACAATATCATTATAATGAATTACAACGATGTTGATCAAACACTAAAATCTAGTTTCTTTTAAGATTTCTTTTTAATAATTATTATTGATCTTAATAAATAATTCCAGGATCAAAATTTACTAATGAATTTTGATTAAAACTTGAATTATTTCTTTCTCAAAAAAAGTAAATACTCTCTGATAGTTTCACTTATCAAAACTTTCCTGCAAAACAAAGTTGTATTGCTGGTTTACCAAACTATTCTACAAGAACAAAAGAAGCAGGTGTTTGCTCTTGATATAAACACAGGAAAGTGTCCCATTACTTATGTCTAACGAAAAAAGTTTTATTTTAATCTTTAACAACTTAAAACAATTTTATTAATCTTGATTCAAATAGTAATTTATAGAAATTTTATCAGATTACTGAAATTATGCAAAGTCAAACAAAACGATTTTTCCATTATAAGTTTTAAAGATGGAGGTCAGTGTTTTACAGGTGTATTAAATAAACTTCTCACTTCTGATTTTAATGTGTTTTGCCTCAGTTTCTTGAGGTTCGAAGTCATTTTTGTGAAGTCTAGGAATAAAGAAAAACAAATACAGAAAGAAAACAAAAATAAAACATGTCACTCGAGTTTTTCACCCGTTTAGTATTTAAAAAGTGATAAAAGGTTCTAAAAAGTTTTGAACTAACATGAAAAGAGCTAGATAAGTTTAGAAAATTTCTAAAGATTAATAAAGATTAAAAATCTTTTTTTGGTAAAGTGTCGATTGATGAATTCAATAGATGCTTTTCAGTTCAAACAAAAAATAATAATACACTCTGTTATTAATTTCCTTGTTTTATAAATATTTGATCCTTATTAGATTTCTTCTTTGTGCTTCGATTAAAAGCACTATGATTAAGTTACTAAGATGCAATAGTCATTAGAAATTAGTTTTGTCTTAAATTTATTGCAAATATAATCTATTTACTTTCAATGAATTATACTTCATTATCTTTTGCTAGCTTTCGTTCTTTTTCTTCCACAATTTATATTGCCATTAATTTTATTTGTTTTGTTTTGTTTTTTTTCTTTGTTTTTTTCAATTCTTAATCAAAGCAATTGAGAGTCGAATTCTAGTAGCGTAAGTTTTTTTAACTGCATTCAAAAGTTTAGATTGAAACAAAATGTCGAAAATAACTGGAAATGAACAGTGTATTGCTATCAATTTCAACGTCACCCCAGGAAGAAGCCAAATGAAAATCATCCCGGAAATTAAAATTGCTGTTATTAGTGAATGAAATTTCCGTGCATCGAGTCTTTGGAACTCGTCTAAATTAAGGTTTTTTTTCCTAGAGTCCAAATGTCCGTCTGCATAACGACAGGCACAGAGTAGATGTGATTGGAAGATCTGAGATGGGCAATCAAGCATTAATTTCAGTTCAAGAGATGATTTAAATTGCATCAATCTTACCGTATGTCGAAACTAACACTTGCATACTCTTACTGTTTCTTATTTAGTCATCTGTTTGGACGTAGAAGTATTCTCATTTGTAATAAGAGAAGCAGGAGGACACTTGAGCCATGCCATTATCATTATATTCGATTCAGGCAAGCGCAATATAATCATCTTATTTTGATTTGCAATATAGCTAGAAATCGAAAAGAACTCTACTGAATGGGTGCAATCTTACAAGTGAACTGTTCAATGGTCGAGGAGAAATGATACTCTCTCTCTCTCTCTCTCTCTCTTTCTCTCTCTGTAATTTGTCCTCCCAATTTAAGGGAGGTGCCAGACTTTGGCTTCCTTTACACAATAATTTCTTATTTTTATTAACCAATCAGAGCTCTCCTGAAACGCGCATCAAATATTGAATGCACTCGATTCAGAATCAAAGCTTCTGCAAGGTAGACTGACAATAACAGTGACCAGCAAATTTCCAAGTTGAGAACTTCTTAGTTCAGGACCTAGAATGCTAGACCATGCTGGTAAATATATATACAAAATAAGTTTTGGGTGGGTAGGAAAAAGTTTTAACATAGTTTTTAAATAAAATAAATTGTAAGAAATTGCAATTAAGAAAAACCATACATTTAAAAGTTTTAAATTGTCTATAACTCTTTTTTTGGTTTTTGAACGGAAATTTACTTAGTATATTTTGAAATATAACTTAGTAGTTAGGCTTCTTTAGGATTCAAAAAAATTGTAATGTGAATCTTTAAATATCTTTATATAGAGTTTCAGATATTACATTTTTTTCGAACAGTCAATAATTCTATTGTTTGTTTTGGGGAAGAAATATAATTTTTTGCGTTATTTTTCAGTTTTAAACGTTTAATTATAATTTTCATTAGATAAAGTTCGTGATAATTGATTTCTTAAAAAATGAATAGTAGTTTTATAGTATCCACTGATAATGCAAAATTATAATTACTGTTTCCTATAAAGTGATTTTGAGATCTTTAATAAGTTCATTTCCATTTTCAAATTTAACAGTAATTCTTTATTTGATTACGTAAATCTTACCGCTAATCTTCTGCAAAATTACTTTATATAAATTTGCATAATAAGTTCGTTGTTTTCTCTCACCTCTCTTCGTCTGTCTTTCTTTCTATCATTCTTTTTGTTTGGTTTCTTTCGCTGTCTTTTTTTTTTTTCTTTCGTTCTTCTTATGTTTTTCATGCAACAGCAAAGGAGGCGGAGTTAAATTGCACCACACATGCGCAGACAGCCTGACTCATTCAAACTTTTCTTGATATTGTGAGTTATTTTCAAGTTGTAAAACATGTCAGAAATACAGATAATGTAAGTAAGCGCAACAGTGTTAAATGTCTTTATTTTTCGTAGTGTTGTATTGTCTATTTGTCTTTCTCATTTTGATTATTATTAACTCGTAAAGTGAGCGAAGGGCAATGGCTTGCTTCGAAAACCAGCTGACGAAACCCGGCTGACTGACTTATATCTCTGACATGAGGTCCTCAACTCAATTTGGTTAACGCTCCACCGAAAGACATAAACTGTTGGTCGTTGAAGCTTATGACAAACATATGGATGCTTACAAATTGTCAGCCATTTGCGGTAAATAAACGATGTTTTTAAAGAACTTTATTTGATTCATGACTTTTTCTTGGTAATTCTACAAACCCTCTGCTTTTGAATGTAGTCGTTTCGCAAGCTTTGCATTCCGTTAATGCGTTGGCTGACTTGTAGTACTAAAAGAAACTTTATGAGATGTTACGACATCTTTATCAGATGTCGTAATGTTATCTAATTCTTTTCAGGGTTAATGCTTTACTTATAAAAATTTGGAAAAGCTTGTTTTATGGTATTGCAAATTCATACTCTTATGACTCATTTTCTTATGCTCTTTTCCTTATAACTGATCAATTTGATATTAATCTAGTCAGCGATTTCATCTCAATTTCATTGATTTACTCGAGCATCTTTTGTTCGATATCTTTTGTATTCATTCCTACGTGTGTCATAATGCTTACGTTCGATCTCAGTTTTAACATTTAATGAAGAAAATGGAATTATTGTAGGAAATTATTGTATTAATGGAATATTGCATTCAATTTTCTGATTCAATTTAAGAAGATAAATCTATATTGCGATGCCTAGTAAAGTTTAAATAACATTCTATCAAGTTAGTTATTTTTCTTATCTGTTTCCGCAGAAAACTAATTCCATTATTGAAGCCATTAAATGTTGATATTTGGTGCTGGTTATATCAAATTTAAAATGCACGTTAATTATGTGGAATGACAGTTACAGCGACAGTGATAAGAAAAAAAATTATTAGTTGATGATTTAGATAATTCAGCATATTATAGTATTAACATAAATATATTAGAGATATTGAGATTTATGTTTGAAGATGTTTTCCTAATTTTGTTTCATCTGTCAATCTAGAATAATATTAAGTTAACTGAATTCTTACGTTGAATTCAAACTTAAACACGCCTTTACGGATGAATTAAAGTTAAAATTTTGACAGTTGAAAGCTTTTTGCCTTTTAAATACGGATGTGCAAGTAAATAAAACTAAGGCCTCGCACCTCTGAGTTCCGGGGTTCAATTCTCACGTGTGTTTCGTGGTGGTGAACGATCGTGGGTACGTTTTCTGGGGTTTTCACATTCCCCTACTATTTCCACCATTCTTTCATCATCATTCTTTTCGTTTGTCCTTCCTTTTAGTGGATATATTATCTTACTTCAGTTTTATGATTAGATATATCTTATTTGAAATTGTGTTTAGACCTTTTCAAATATTTCTAAAAACATAAGAAACAACTAGTAGCTGTTAATAGTAGTTGGCATTGATCTACAAAATATTATAGCAACACTTCAGATCAATAGATTAATGGCTTTTAATAATGAACACTATTAGACATCGATTCGATTCCTTCAGTGGCTGGGTATTAAGACACTCCATAACATAAAAATCAACAAGATGCAGACCATTTTTCTTTCTCCAAATTATCATTTAATATCTCTGTTTTTTTATATACATATATATAATTCAGTGCTTAAAAAAATCAATTAAAATCATTATATTTTTTATTTAAATATTGGGAAATATTCTGAATTTTGTTTTTTGATTGGTTATAAATTGCTGTTCATAATAATTTTATAGACCCGGGCCTTCATCGGCGACTTACATAGACATGATCGAAATGCAAACGCTGTAAGTAGTGGATGTAATAGATATACTTTGATGTATCTGTGTTTTTTCAGGTTTTTCTTTTTTACTTATTTGTTGCTGTATTGACTTGTAGGCGTATCGTATATTGTACTTTATATTTCATTTTTTTATATTTTTGTTTTCCCTTTATATATTTATATGTATATTTTTTTAACTTACTTAAAGTACAAATCTGGCAATATTCTATAACCACTTTGAAAAAACAATACATAGTTCATTGTTGAAAAAACAAAAACATTGAAAGAAACTTTTTTATGATAAGGGAAATCTTAAAAATACAGTGTTTTTTTTTTGTTTTTTTTTAATATTCCATTAAAAGGCCTGTAGCAAAGAAATTTTGACCGCGGTTGTTTACGTCAGTGATACGAGGAATTGTGAGAGAAACTTATGTTTATTCGTTAAGGTTCCGTTCAAAACTGTCAATGTATTTCCAGCTGTAACGAAATTTAATAATTAAAGATAAACAAAGAATATGTTAAATTTAGCATATAAAAATTTCAAATTATGAATACAAGAAATAAAAATAAATAAATAAAAGGTAGACTTATGAAAATGTACTTTCGGGCTGTTTGGCTTTTCCACTGATTCAATCGAAACAGAAAAAGTAAAATACACATTAAATTATAAATATTCACTGTGTTGTTGTAGTAATAAAATTTGCAACGTATTAAAACCACCGTAATAAAATTTAAAAACTAAATAGTGAAAGAAAAGTTACTTTTTGTTAAGAGGCAAATCAGAATACTTTTCTCTCTCTTTCATTATCAAATGAAAACAGTGCTAACTGTCTTAATATTCTATTTTTTTGCCTATTCGTATCTCTGTTTCAACAATCCATGCCCTTTTTGACTAACTTCTTCTCGCTTTATTCTGGCATGTTACCAAACCTTAATAGTTTTTCACCTTCTGCTGAAATCCATTGCAACGGTAGTGGTTGCTGCTGAGATGTTGTACAACATCTGGAAATATGAATATTAAAAGTGCACCAGACCCCGTATCAGCTCCACTCGAGGCGATATTATATTACAGCGTTTGCTTCGTCTTAGCAGAGATCTCCTCAAAATACTAAAGGAGGCCGAACCACACAAGCGATACAAGAATTCATTTTGCAATTTTTAGTCGTAGAAACCTATAGGTAAATCTAATTTATGCTTGAAAATAATCTTTAAAAAATTATAGACAAAACTTCTCTAAGTTGTGCACATGATTATGCATGACAGAATTCAACTAAATAAAGATTCTCCAGGTAAGGGAGAAGTAAAAAAATTGAATGCACATTAAAAAAAATCAATTTTCATTTTAAAACTAAAATAATCAAAGTTTATTCATTAAGAAAGAATCAATGCATCATTCGGTACAGTGAAAGTCATTGCAATTAGCCTACTCTATTTCTTTTCAGAAATCAATTTTTCAGGTAATAATAGCAATATTGGATCTCTTTAGAAGACAGGCTTGGGTCCAAGTCAAATCGTTCGCCAAATCAAAAAACATCATTCGACAATATTTTTTGTAAACTATACTTTCATATAGACTTTCTTTGAAAATTACTATAAAATTTTTGAGTAAAATCAGCTTTCAAGACTCGTGAATGTTAATTGCTATTCCTTTATCACTTCTGTTGTTTTCTATTTTCTGTGTCATTGGGCCTTAAATCTTACAGCTGTCTTACTCTGTACCTGGACTTAAAACTAGCTCTATTTTAGCATGGGCAGTGTGGTTTCACTGCCCAAATTTTTCTATTAAAAGAAGAGGAAAAAAAACCTTAACTTTATTTTCTTTTTCTTTTAATAGAATAATATAGGCAGTGAAGCTACAATAAACATGAAAATATAATGCATACCAATCAGTGGTGAATTGCTTACGTTCTCAGTATTGTCAATGACATTTGTGAATTGTGATGGATAAATTAGTGTTGACTTGTAAGGCGTAAGCATAGTTAGTTAAAACGTTCTAGATGATATAACAACGCTTCAGATTGATAACAAAGCATGCGACATTTTTATTTACATCAGATAGCATTGAAGACTAATTCCATCCTTTTAAAATAGGGAGCAAAGTGAATTTTAAATTTGCTTTTATTACTCAAAGTTTATTTAGCTCTATTAATTATCAATATACTGTTTTTATAAATATTGGCTTTTTATTTGTTTTTTGTTTTTTTTCCCAAATGTTAATCAAATGAATATAGGTACAGAAGATCATGAACCTTACCTGAGTACATAAATAATTAGCACTTCATTTCTTTTAATTAATAGCTAGCACTTAGTTACTAGTTACTAGAATTAGAATTATTATTAGAATTATTAGTATTTATTATTTAATAATTATTTATTTTATTAATGTTACCGTGAAAGTTTCCATTCCATTGTAAGTAAATTTTTTGTTAAACTCCACAGAACTAATATCTTAATTATTTCATATAACATATTAATAACATGTTAGGCATTAATTGAAATAGATAGAAAATTAAGCAATGTTTTAGTCTTTATTTATTCATCGTTATTTGTTCAGTATTTCAATTGTAAATAGAGCAAACAGGCAATGACATTGTAGTTATTGCCAAAAATATCTTTTATTAACTGCTTCATAATAAATGCGTTCAACTTTAAATAAAACCAAATAATACTCCTGTTCCTAAATACCACTAAATAATAATGTTTCCCATTATTTGCAACATAAATTTCACTACCTTAGCCGATCTCGGGGCTTTCGTGGTTTGTGGATGTTAGATTTAATGTTCATTTATTGAGTTATGGAACTCGGTCGCAAATTTAAACTATAGCAGAACAGCCAACAAGATTTTTTTTTACGATCAATACACATCCTAACATTAAACTTTTCTTTAACAATCGAAGAATATTTTTGTTATTCAAATTAATCATTTGATATTTTTACTGGAAGTTGTTTGTAAATGTTCTGACATTCTAAGAAATAAAAATCAGTTGTCGAGTAAACACTCTGAATTAATACAAAGCTTTGAAAAGTTGAATTAAAAATAAAATTTTCTCACAATATGAAAGAAAATAATGGATTAGATAACTTTAAACAATACTGAAAATGCTTTTGAACCCCAAAGCTACGTCAGTCTTTTTTAAAGTAGAAGGATTTAAGAGAAATCAATACAATTTGGCTATTTTTCTGCTGTTGCAAAAAAAAGGTACCAAAAAAAAAAAAAGATTTTGGCAAGTTATGTTCCTCAGTATTATTCACCAACTAGAATTTAAAAAAAAACTGCAGCTAAATGTTTTTTCGGTTTTTTTTTTTTTTGCATAAATTTTGTGCGCATTCAGAAAAATGTAAACTTATAAAAAACTATACATTAAAGATTAAAAAGATTTATACAATAGTAAAATCCAATAATCTGGCTAGATGATCAAAGCTTTATTATCGAAAACCAGATAATTCCGAAAAACTCAAAAATTAATGCTGGTAATTATTTCGAAAGATGTTATTTTAATTATATAACTAAAAATTTAGATTTTTAATATAAGATTCACTCGCCTGTTTTTCTTTATTTAAAGCAATTTATATCTACTTTTTTAGTTTGAAGCTTTTATTTTAAAATAGGTTATATTGCAATTTATTAAGAAGAATTTAATTACATTTTGGGGGATTGTAATTGACCCCTATCAAACAAAATCTGAAGGATGTTTGATTAGTCAGAATTCCTTCGTCTCTATTCTTCATGTGTAGCTGTAATTAGGTACATTTATTGTATTCTTATGATAATAGTGGAAATAGTCCTTTGAAGTGGCTTTGTAACTTCGTAATATAAGGAATATGTTATTAAATTAATATTTCCTTCTTTTTTTTTTTTTTTTTTTGGTAATAAGCAGTCTTCAATTTCAAAGATATATTTTTTTTCTTTGCTAATTGTTTGTCTTTGTATTTAAACAAAACAAAGCGCAAATGAGACTTTTCATTACAACATTAATATCGCAGTGGACTGTAAAGTATGTTTTTTGAAAAAAAAATAATCATATTTAGGTCTATGCTAAGGATTAATAATTTGCTAACAAATTTCTTGTTTTGATTTTTTTCTTAAACTTGTTTTTTTTTAAACTTGTTATTGAAAATTCGTGAAATGAATCTGAGCATAAGTAAAAAAGAGTATAATTGCATGGCAGGGATCAATGAAATTCAAACAGCCAATATCAGAACGAAACTGTCCCAAATGAAATATTATTTTCCTTATTTTGCTATAACACACTCAAATCCAATAGAATTTAAACATCAAATGAAGACTTGTTACGAACTGTAGAATTAGAATGAAAAATCGGTAATTATGAGTAGTAAGAAAACAGAATATCCTAACCTTTTTAGTTCACAAAAGTCGATATAGATTTAAGATCACAGCTTTAGTCTGTGATAAACAAACACAAACCAACTCTTTTTTTTCTTCTTTGTATCTCTATTGCTGCTACATCAAACCTACTATCTTCACTTCTGAGGTTTTAAGAATTGGAATAATATTTTATAAAGACGTGTAAGTGATACGGTCAAATATAGGTTAAGATAAATTATTTAACTAATAAAAAATTGTTGACATTCATTTGACAGAATCCGTAGAAAAAACAATAAACAATTATTAAGTGTCTTTAAAAGTGGCTAAATAGTAATAAACAAAGTTGTGTCACATTAAGACATAATTCTTATTCTCTTGTTATATTCTCTTTGTTAAACGAAGTCGTGTTTCAGAAAGTATCCAGTTTGAAATCCTAATGAATATATTAGAATTTACATGATTTAATATAAAACTGCTTCTATTTATTACACCAAGTGATATTTAGCAATTAACTATATATTGTAGATATGCACAGAGAATTTATTTAGCATCTCCTGTAAAGACTTTTATATGTTATCAGTTTAAACACTCAGAATTTAAAAGCATTTAAAATGATTTCTTAGTTCAGATATTTTAACTACGCGGATCTAAATCACATTGAGGTAAAAACTCTTTTGTTCTTAAAAGGCCTATCAAATCAGGTCAAAAGATTTCTCAATATCTCTAAATTTTGAGTATTTCTTCTTGAAATATGCAATAATAATAATTATTATTATTAATAATTTGAACTTAATTATTGCTGATTATTTGAACTTGATGTCATTGATTATTATTGCTAAAAAATGAGTACTGTTAAAATCAAAGCTGGAGGCAATCTGTGCCTCAAACTCAAACTTGATTGAGATATCATTTGCATGAAATCACAGACTGTGTGAAGTTGATGGCTCTTCATTAACAAATCTCTGGACAATCAAATGATTTACGTTGTTTCAACCAAACAATTAAGAAAAAAGTTTGTAAAAAGGATACTGTTGTAATTCATTTTTCAATTTTTAATGTGCTTCACTTGCTTTCAATGGTGTTGACTGTTCGGAGACCATAATAATTTACTGTTGAACCGTTTCTATCATCTGTTCTACCAAATTTTTTGGCATCCAATAATGGTGTTTTGTGTATGGGCGTAGCCTCATCCAATGCCCCCTAGTGATACATTACCGTTCTCGATTATTTAGAAAGCAAAGGTTTTAGTGAAGCCTTCTCTAGATAGTGCAGCGTACAGATAATTTTCAGGATTGGGATGACTAAAGACCGGCTGGGGGTCATCTGTCATGCTAGAAAGAAGGGAGGGGAAGGTAGTTTCAATTAGCCAAATGGCTACCAAATCGATGCGCGCCAAATGTACCTTCGCGTCCTTGATCTGTCCTGATTAACACCTGAAGAACAGCGTTTCATCAAGTGCTGTTCCAATTTCATTTGAAGTTCTTTCTCGTTGATCTAAAAGAGATTTTTTTTTTTTTTTTGTTATTTTCCCTCCAAGAAAATCAGGTCGTCGTTTGTTTCATAAAATATCCTGCTCAGGAAATACAGTAATTGAAGCTGTAATTAAGATTTTTAAAAGACGATTTTTCTAAATTTCAAGAATATTTTGTTTGGGCATTGATAGGTATTTTGCTTAATAATAAATAATACCAAATCTTGAGTATTTATAGTTGAAATAGTTCAATGATATCTCCCTGAAATAACTGAATAAAATTACTAAGTGAAGTTCAAAAAAATTCCTTTGGAAAAAAAGTACTTTGCTTCGTTGTAATATTATGAAAGAATGATTTAAAATATTTATGTATTCAAAGTAGAAAAAGTATTTTTAACTATTTTTGAAATGTAAAAATTTAAATACACCCCTGTCCTCTGTTTTTTCACTAAACACCTAACTAAATGCTTAAACAATAGTAAAAGATGAAATCATCTTAAATCTCAACTTTGATTGTAATCGCATTGATTGACTTATATATTAATTATTTAAAGCAATTAAATACGTAAAACTAAGCGAAGTTTTCCACTCTGCTTTGTTTTGTTTTTTGTTTTTTTGTTTATTTATTCTTGTAGTCACATTCTCGTAACCATCGCTAAATTTTTATTAATCTTCGTATTTTTTGTTAATAATGAGATTAGTTTTGGGTCCAGTTTATCTTAAGTCGCATTTTAGATTGTTAAAAAAAAAGACCGTTCTTTTCACATGATATAATCTGTATTACGATGAAATCTGATGAATTGTTTGCAATTATGGCACTTTTCCAGAGCTTTCGTAATTATTTAATTGCTTTATTCAGGTGAGTCCGTTGTGTTGCGATTGTCGAGTTGAATGTTTCTTTCTAGTTAATCGAATTTAAGTTAATTGAAATTGCAAGAGATAATATAAAGTCATTCGATTTAAAATTGAAGGAAAAACCCGTGGAAACTTATTTAAAAGATTATATTTAAAAACTTAACAACTAAACGTAAGAAATAAATAAACTGTATTTAAAATTCCTCATAACTTTGACGAATACCTAAATTATAGATTTAATATATTTTACTAATAATTTCATTAATTATTAATACTAATAATCGGACAAAAGCAAAGCCTGCACACCTGCCTTATGCTAATAAATTTTAATACAAACTGAAATTACACTTCCAGGTTTCGGTTGTATTAAAATTCGGTTTGTATTAAATTTTATTTGCATAAGGCAGGTGTGCAGGCTTTATTTTTGTCCGATTAGATATGTTCAGCGCACGTAAAATTTCACAACGCATATTAATACTAATACTTCACTAATATTTTAATTATCATTGACTAATTTAAGTGTAGAATAGCAGAGTTCTGAAAAATATACTGTACTTAAAACATGTCTACAGTAATTATGATAATGGAAAAAGCCTTTTCTTATTTATAAATTAGAATGCCTTCATTTCACATCATTTTGGATTATCGGAATTTGAAAATGTTTTTCAAATCTGGGGAAAAAAATTGAAAATTTGAATACTGAAACTATTTTCTTTTTCTTTCATTTTTTTATTCGTAACAACTAATAGACTTCTTCCTTCGAGCTCCTATCTTATCAATTGCTGATTTTAACTTATTAATTTTTTTTTAAAGTTTTCAGAACCAATATTTCAAATGCCAAGCTTTTTCCTCGTAATATGTTTGCAAATTACATTCTCGTGAACTCAGTTTAGAGGAACCAGAAAATGTTTGCTTTAGATAACATCCGTTTCATTTCATTTTGTTGACAGTTGTACCAAAGACGCGTATTGGAGGGCTTGTTTTTTTTTAATTTCGTAAATATTTTTGCAAACTGGGAATTGAATATAAGAACATTTCCTAGCGATTGAAAGATATGTAGGGGATTAACTTCTGAAAAAAGGCAATTTAGTTGCTTTGTTTTTCTTTGAATTCAAAGTTTTTAAAAAATCCCTCGGCTATTTTTTCTTAAGCTTTTTAACGAAAATTGCATCTGCACTATAGCTGCTGCTGTTTGAATTTATGCTAAAAAAAGTTTAGGATTAAGGTTTTAAAAAATATTCCGAAACTAATCATTGGAATGCCTTTTTAATTTTTAGTTCATCCTTCAAAATTAGTTGCCTTTTGACAGAAAAACAGATGTTTAATTAAATATCCATTTGAAACAAAACAATAAATTCAATTATTCTATCTTTCGGAGCTTGTTTTCGCATCTTAAAATGTTCAAAACTAATTTTCTAATAAGTTTGTTGAGGGCAAAAAAAAAATCTATTTTGTTGTAAGTTCCTCTAAGATGTTTTCAGCAGTGATGAAGAAAATTCCTTCTGACGGTTGCTAGGAAACAACGCAGCAAAGAATTAAGAGATTATTATTATTCGCAGACCAACGATACATAACAATTTTCTCTTTCTCGAAATTTGCCGCCTTTTATTAAATAAAGAAAAATTAGCATTTCTTGCTGATGCCAATTATTTCTCAAAGGAATTATTTCTCTTTTTTGAACTGATGAACAGAATTATTAAAAACAACAAAAATCAATAATAAGATAATCAGTAGTGAATATTTAATGTATATTATAAATTACAATATTCTGTGGGGTCCTTACATATCTGGGATTATCTAGTGTCGCGGAATGTCCTCAGTAACACAACTGCATTATAGCAGTGACTTCAATGCTTTCAGAGAAGAAAAAAAAAAAACTGCTTTCCTCAGTGAGTCAACCTTTGTTGCCTTTGTTAAAATTATCCACAATAAAAATTTTCTCATCACATATTATCGTTTAAAATAGGCATTAAAGTTTTAATTTTTTTTTTAAAAAAAAAAAAGCTTTTTCCAATATTAGTTAAACTAAACCTATTTCTTCAGTATTGAAAACCCGTAAAACATAAATCGATTTATATGTTGAAATTTTGTATTTGTAAATATTAAAAATGCAAATGAAGTTAAAGTACTTAAAAGCATAAGTGTTATATATGTAAAGTCAATAAACATAATATATTTAGATTATAGAAAAAATTAATGAATGATCGAAAATTTTCAAAATGCAAAGGTGGATTGTATACCTTAATCTTACCCAAAATTAATAAGTTAGATCCTACTTAACGCTTCAATGAAACAAAGTTCGAAGTTAATTTGAATTAAAGTAAATTTGGTTTGTATTATTTTTTGCTATCATCGACATTTGTTTGGCATCAAATGTATACTAAAGCCCATGTTTGTACTTATTAAAGGAAATTCACTGAAATTGTTTTGACGAAGGTTTTCCGATCACCTGTTCTAATCTCATCTCACATACTCTACTCTACTCTGCTGCATTTTCCTTAGAATTCCAAAAATATTTGTCTAAACATCAATCTGTAGTTAAGGAAAAAGAATTAAATAGTAAAGACAAGCTTTCCTTTCCTCCTTTAAAGTTTGAATCGGTTCCCGTTTTCTTTGCAAACCCCGATAGTGAACAGATCCGCTGGAGTTGTCGTTCTCCGAATACTGACAGTTGAACTTGCGTACTACGTCACAGTTTTGTGTTAGCAACACGTCACTCTCTGAGCTGCACTGCAGTTGCGGGTTGCCAGGACCTGCTTTTCGCCCCTGCTTCTTCCCGTTTCCTTTTCCCAGGAACCGCAAGAAATTAGCCAAACAATCAATGAATATTCTTCTTTCTTAAGAATTCACGGAATCGAAACATCAGAGAATATCAGTACTATGGAAACTATTGTAATGCAAACATTTAAAGAAAGTTTTAATAATCGTCTTTTTTTATATAAAAAAAAATATGAAACTAATAAAAGTAAACAGTCTATCATTTAATAAATAATTAAACAAAATCTGCAAATGATTTAATAAACCATAATAGCTAGAAACTGTAATAATCGTAAATAGATAGGCAATGCAGTAGTTTGCATCTGAGAACATCAGGTTAATAAAATAGTTTATTATTCATTGAAGGTTGGAAGAAAATATCAGTGTAGACATTAAAGAAAAGCTGTTTATTGAACTGCTTCAAGAAGTAACGAAGTTACAGGGTTTTGGGCAAATGCCAATAGGAAAAGAATCATTTCCAAACAGATTTTTCCCAAAGTCATCAAGTGATTTAAATAAACTGTGATTTGCATCGTCTATTAGTAAGTTGCGAAATTCTGCATGTTCCTCCTTCAAAGCGTCGACGGACCAAGGATTTTTTTTCCCAGGCAGTTGGATTGGTCGATTTCGTAGAAATGGGAGAGGGAAGCTATTTGGCGAGGGACACACTGTCTTCCGGAGTCCTTGCTTCGAGCCATCCCCTTAGACTTGATCGACAAAATGGAGTTGCCTAGGCAACCAGATAAAATCCCCAATTGCACCATTCTTGTTGTTTTAAGTGATTGAAACAGAATATAGCAAATATAAACAGATTATTGATAATTAACCAGAAAAAAAAAATCAAACATCGGTTGAGTTTTTTTCTTTTTTCCCTTTTCCCCACCCCTGCTTCCTTTCTTACTTTAAGGTAATTTTATATACACACACATATATATATATATACATACGGTATATATATATATATATATATATAGATAAGTGTCTTACATTCTTCTATATAATACGAAAATAATTCATCAAATACTTCCTCTTTTTTGATAAAATTTGATGCAAAACATTATTTTTTTTTTTGGATGTGTTGTTAAATGGAAAATCAAATAAAGAATCGAGAGATTTCTTTTAGTCCCAAATTCATTTTAAATTATTTTATTTATTCTGTTTAATGAATAATCGATTCAAAGGATTTTTGTGAAAAATTAAAGTATTTCTGGAATTTCTTTGTTTTGTGGAGTCCTAATTAATATCGCATCCCAAATTGCAACGAATGATAAATTTTGAATTGTTTCATTTCTAAAAAGGTTTAAAATGAAAGTTTTTAACAGATAAATAAGGAAAACAACTTCTATTTTTGATTTTTTTGTTTTCATTTTCGAAAATTTACCTACTTTAATAAGCTCTGAAATATTTTAATTTAATCAATTTGAGTTGAGATTAATTCATATTTAATTTATTAAATATTATTTAAACTAATTATCCGTGTGATTTAAAGATTGAATACAAGTTGAACTATTTCTTATTAATGGATCGAAAACTCTCCGGAAGTGCAATTTGTCGTGAAATGTCAGCGTTTCCGTTTGCCTTTTCAAGGTTCAGACAACCCATTTCCTGTCTGTTCCACGGTTGAAGTTTGCATTTTAACGTAGCTATTATATATCCACTGAATGCTTAATTTGTAATAAAAATAACCAATCTTAGAAGTAATTAGCATGAATTACAGAGAAGCAAATAACAGAAACATATACATGGATGCTCTTATAAGTTCATGAACATTAATAAAATAACAACAAAAAAAAAGATAACTTCGATCAAAGAAGCCTTAAGAAATATTGCTTAATCCCCCTCGGTGGCAAACAGGATTGCCTTCAAACCAGACACACAATATGCATTCCTGATTTTCGGAGTCGACATTATTTATGTTTACCTTTCACAATGCTTTGGCGTTTATTTCCCATGTATAACAATAATGTTCATATCAGGTAGGAGATTTTTTTTTGAACTGCAATATAGGGACAATTCATTACGTCTTTTCGAGATAGGATACCAAGGGAAGGGAAGTGCTGGCGGTGAGGAAGGAAGTAAGTAATTCATCTTATGGGTGTTGAGCTCGAAAGTTCCTATTAGAAAGAGGAAAGAGTTTGTATCAGAATGACAAGCGTACTTAGGCTATTGAATAACAGTCAGACTCGCAGATTTCGACACGGAACGAAAAGAAAAAAACACGCGAATAAGTGAGTTCAACAAATATCCTTTGACTGTCATAAACTAACATCATCTAACTAACGTTGCTTACATTATTCTAACGGTTTTATTATTTCAAATATCTCTAACAACGCCAGCTAATTACTAACCAACGTAAACTTCTTAATTATCCTTAGATTTCAAATTTAAAATACTTTAAGATTTTGCAGATGTTATAGAATAATGGAAGGAATTTTTACATCATGAGAACTCGTACGATATACATTTAACGCTCACATTATCATCATTATGAATTCATCACATTTTTCTTAGTAACAATCTAAAAATAAATTAAGAAAAAATAATAATAATTTACTGTAGAACTGTGACTTAATCGTGCTATCCTTAACCGTTCTAGAAAACAGCATTCTCCAAAGTGTTGAATATTAATGAAAGGCATGAGTGCTTACATCTTTATTGCCACTAGTTTTCCAAAATAATTTCTAAACAGAACAACTATTTCAACTTTCTTCCTAGTCTTCTTTTCTTCGTTTTTATTTTAGCTTATTAGGTTTGTTTATTCAATTTGATTGAGTTCTTATGTTTTTTAGTTTATATTGTTATTGCAATTTTAACAACTTCCTATCACTCTTTGTTACTATTCATAAACAAGTTTTCCCAATTGATTTTCATTGTGGACTCTTCAATTTTTCTTTCTTCTTGCGAGAACCTTCTTTAATTTATCGCCCTTTTTTAAGTCTGCTCCTTCAATACTGAAGAACATTCTTGATAAACCCATTATACTACAGACGATTAATTTTCAAGTTTCATTGGAGTTCTAAAGCTTTCTTATATTGATCTGAAGGACGATCGATATCTCACTGTTCTCTTAAATAGATTTTGCAGCTGATATATCAAAATAAGAGACATTCTTTGGTTCTTATTTGGTTTCTCGATTCTTGCGTATCCATGGCAACTGAAAACTCTGATTTTCCCAGTGAAGCTGAGTTATCTAGAGGGATCTCTGATCGCAAGCGGTAACTTATTTCATCTTTGGAACAGAAGGATTCGAACTTATGCACATTGATAATGAAGCGTCTGTGGTGTCGTGGGCGACGCCATATCGTGCCAAATTAAAATTTAGCCCTGGATGTGTGTCGATGTGTTCTATTTTAAGGCACATGCCACCCCCATGAGATGGCACCGTCCCTGCTGGACCAAGGGACGCTGTTCCCTCACAACCCTACTCCCCCATGGAAGCGCTTCTACCTGTTGGGTGTGCGCTTCCCATCTCTGCAGCATCCAGCATCCGCGGCGGATTGCCAACCCCCTTCCACCCTCGCACGGAGTGGTTTCGCCCAACGCCGGGGATGGCGGGAAGAGTCGGGCGCTTGGAGGCCGTGCTGATGGCGCCCCTCGCGCGGGAGTGAGACGCGTCCACTGCGACGACTTCCCTCCCCCCCTCGGAACCGGAATCACAGACCCCTATACGTACGAGAACGACTGGGGGGACACCGCACATCGGACGTCTCCCCCCTTTCTTCCATACTCCGCGGAAATCCCCCAAACCCCCCTCTGCAGCAGTCTTAAGGCCCCGGAGAGGGGGGAGGAAGAAAGCTCCGTGACGTCACCGCCCGCTGCAATCATCCGGGCTCTCCCTCGCCGCTTGCGGATCCGCCATTTTGTCCGCTTGCCAACATTGTGACCAAAATTTCGAGAGCACACGGCGCGGAGAAGTGGGGGCTTACCCCACTGCTGAGGCCCCCCCGGCGCATGGAAGTGGGCAGCTCCTCGCCCACACAGCAGGACTTGCATGGCAGAGTGTCGACGAGCAGGTCAGATGTCTAACAACCCCGGTGGCCCCTCCCCCCTGCCCCCATCAGGTTCTCACCCCACTGCATGGCCGGCAGGGTCGACTCGTTAGGCCTAACTGCGGTCTCCAGTAGGCCTAACGAGCGACCAAGGCTACCTTTCCGACCCGAAACCCGTCCCTCTGATCCTGAAATCCTATCCTTAACCCCGGTGTACTGTCGTCCTCTTTGAATCTCGTCTTGTTTTGTCTCTGTATTATAACGATCATGATGTAGTAGGCCTAATGCTTTGGTGTTATGTACAGCTTCACTAAGGGCCCGCCACAATGATCTAAGGAAAAACCCTCCACCCAAAAAAACATGTAAGTTCTCTCCTCAAATCTTATTTTCACTTGAGTTTCCTCCTCCTCAGCAATCGCTTACTTTCTTTCTTTTTTCTCTTTTTTCTTACTTTTTTTCTAATTCTATTTTAAAATCTCTCTCAAACCTAGTTTCTTAGGGTGGCTCTCAAATCGTAACGTTAGATCTAAGTAGTTTCGTTAAGGGTTAGTTACGCATGCGACAAATCCTCCATCCCACCACGTGAGATCATCTTGACCTGACTCTACGTCCCCAAGTCCTAAAAATGAGGAGGTTCCCCATCAAAACCGACTCTTCAATACTGAGTCAAAAAGC
The DNA here is from genome assembly GCA_023159025.1 of Thereuonema tuberculata. Taxonomy (NCBI): domain Eukaryota; kingdom Metazoa; phylum Arthropoda; class Chilopoda; order Scutigeromorpha; family Scutigeridae; genus Thereuonema; species Thereuonema tuberculata. The sequence continues at coordinate 128,339,758 of JAFIDM010009631.1, read as the reverse complement.
AAAAACTCGAAACGATGTTCGATGATCAATAATCCCCTAAAAAAATCCGACCCCAAATGTCAAACAACATCGTGGTTCACTATCTTTGAGTTAAATCAATACGAATCAAAAAAAAAAAAAAGCTGAATAAGAAAAAACAAAAAACACAGAAAAAAAAGTAGAAAAGAAACGTTCAGTTTATTCGGAGGTTTTTTTATACCATTAATCTTTTTAAGTCTTTAGGCCTACTTTGCTTGATTTGCATGTCAGAAATGTCTGCTTACTGTGAAGAATGTGGCATAGATATTTTTTGGCAGTTGTATTTATATCTATTTTTTATACATTAAATAAACCAAATATTGCAATATAAATCATTTGTATTTAATTCGAAAATTGTTCGACAATTTTTGAGTTATCAAGTGACTAAATGCAGTGTGCATGCGGCCATTTTTTTATTGGCTTTCCGCTTTTGTGTAGAGATGTAAAAGTAGTTGAAATATATTTTAATATACGCCCACAACGAATAGATTATAAATATGTGTAATAAAAAAATTCAATATCTATGGCAATTAAAAAAAAAAGTTCTACAAAATATGCCCACTATCAAGCAAAATAAAATGAGTCACCTAAACATGTAAATCAAAACTTTTATGATGGAATGTTAAATAATATATTTATTAATACATTGTACAGATATTTCATGGGCTTATGTATTTTAAATTTTGCTTAAGATTTTATCTTTCCTGATATATTCATTTGTATTCAGTTATATCAAATTTAAAACTTAGTTTAAAGACTAGATCATAAATATAAAGATATTTTTATTTAATACTTGCAAATTTAGTACTTGTTAATAGTTTATCTTCATCGAAATTCTTTTATTCCCATTAAAAATGCTTGAATTTAGAATAGGGTACCTTGAGTTTCACCGAAGAATATTTGACTTCTTAAACGGGAGAGAAAGCCTAATCAAATTTGGGTAATAATTTAAATATTGTGAAGTAGATATTGAAATTTTTATTACATTTGTTAATTGACGTGTGTGAAATGTAATTCTTGATTGAATCCAGCAGACGATGAACTGCTGTTAAAGTTACCGAAAGTTTCGCGTGTTCTTACTTTGTTTTTTAACCCAAATGAAAATCGAATAAAATGATTGGAAACGTGGCAATGTAAAGTTGCTAATTTTCCATACATTTCACCCTAAATACCTAGGGACGTGCCACTTCCGGTTCATATGGAAGTGGTGACCTTACGACGGGTCCAAATCCAAGGGTATGGGTAGGGTTCTCGAGTATTGCAGGGAAGCCCCACCATAGGCGGAGCTTCTCTAGATCCTCGGGCGCCATCTTTGTTATAAACGCTTAGATGTTGTATTTTAGGTGTTTTTCATTTTATTATCGAACAATTTCATTTTCTAATCTACTGTTTCGTTTTTTCCCTCCTCACATTTTACAGGTCGCTTCCCAAACTGACGTGCGAAGATACGGAGGGGAATAACCCGGCACAAACCACTTTCCACCCGAGCAATTTCGAACCAATTCCCCATGACCACGATTTTTGCGAGAGGGTCGTCATAAATGTAAGTAAATCTATTTGATGTTACTGCGATATAAGTGTGTTTCGTATGCTTGGCACCCAGAAACAATACACAACTGAAATTGAAATTTTTCACATATTTCAATACGCTTTTTATTCAAGAGTTTTACATGTACATGCTTTTTATTCAAGAGATTTTCAAGTTTCATTTGGAGCTTAAATTATTCGTAAAAAAAAAGAAAATATTCCATTTTTCTGATCCTTAAGAGCATGAAACTTTGTGACATTTATTTCAAAATAAAAGTTTTCTCATTTGCTTTTTGATGCAGATTCTAACATTAAGTATCCTTATTTTATTTGATGAATGTTACATAGGTATTTTTTTAAATATTAATAAACTTAATTTTTTCATTCTATCTTTCTTCTGTATTAGTTTGAAAATGGTTTGTTTATTATAAAAAAAAAACTTAGAAAGTTGAAAGAACTTCAGTTTTCTTTTATTGATTAAGTAACTTTAAAGTGCTGAGATCAGGGATAAATATTTTAAATAAAATACAACAATTGTATTTAAGATTTAATTTTTAAACAGGAAAAAAATATAACAAAAGAATAACTACTCCCTAGTTCTGAAGTACTAGATTTATTGTTTTGTTTGTTTTTTTTTCATAAAAATCATAAAAATAAATCTTTAATTATGTAGTATTTAAAATTTTAAATTATTTAATGCATTGTATCGTATAAATAAGAAGGCTTTTTTAAGATTTATGAAAACTTTTAAGAAACTGCATTGGTGAATGGTTGGCTAATTTTTAGTGCTCCTGATCTCCAGAGATCCTCTTTATCTAATCAATACTTGCTAAAGACGCTGAGATGCTCCCAGTAAGTTTTTTCTTTTTGAGTTTTGTTGAAAACAGTAATAGTTTAGGAAATAGAACAGTGGGTAATTATCATTTGATCTTAAAGTATTTGTCTTATATTATGCTAGACTGAGAACGAACAGTTTTGATTCCTTGAGTTGTGAGACAGACATTGATCGCTATTTTGTCTTACTCTCTCATCCCTACTTCCTCTCCCTAACCACCAAGAATTGGCATGGTCTCTCCTTCCGCTGTGAGCCTTTCTCCGTTGCTATGGATACGCTCGATGTTAGAATGCTGTCACATCAGAATGTTGCGCCATTGTAGCCAAAACTCTGCAATAGACAATGAAACTCTCACTGCAATTGCATACCATTCTGACTTTTAATTTCACCAAAATTGGTTAACAAATTACATTGCCAATTTTTAACGAAATTGGCACGTATCCAATATCACTGCATCTTTCTGCGACAAAAATTAATTTCTATTTTCCGATATGATTAGCTTCGATTATTCTAACATTCCCTGAAATTAAATGACAATTAATCTTTCACAGTTTATAAATCAGAATACTAATAACAGTATTAGTTAAAATATAAATGACTAATACTGGTGATAACTTTCTGTGTGCCATTCTTATAGATGTCTGGAAAAATCGTTGTGGAGTTTGTTTTTTGTTTTTTTTTTTTTTTGCTTTTCTTCATTTTTTATTTTTTTGTCTTCGGAAACCGCATTTATGTTTAGAAAGTTTTCTTAATGTAAATAAATTACTTTAAGGATATAAATAATACTAAATAAATTTTTAAAAAAATCTATTCAAAAATGCTTGTTAGAAGAACATTGACAATTATAATAAAGTTTATAAGAAATTTGAATCTTTATATGAAAATGATTTGCTTTAATCAGTGTTTATTAAAAGAATTTTTAATAAAATCAATCGCCTTATGCAAATGAAGATAAATGAATAAATCCACAAAACCAAATGAATTGCCATAAATTCATAAAAAAAGATTTTTATCTAATGATAACAAAGAATGCATTTAATTACTGAATTTAGTTATCATAGTTAACTTTCTATTCTGGATGAAGTTTCATATTTAAATTATGTAATTTAAAAATATATAACTTAATCATTTCTTTGGCTGCTAACAATAAAAGATCAAACATATGTTTAGATTTATAATTCCCAATAGAACTTAAAATGAAGCAGTAATTAACAATTCGTTGTGAAACGATATTTCAATGAAAGCTGTTTTATTAGTTCTTATCAACTATTCAGTAGCTTATTAAACAACATAAAGAAAGTTTGAGAGTCAAAGGGAATAAAAGTTTATATGAAATAACCTTATTATTAAATAATAATAAAAAAATACCCTTGAGGAAGAGAAATAGAGAGAGAACAAAACTACTTGAACAACAGCTAGACAATGAAAATGTTTGGATTTTAACTATTCTGTTCTATGTTAGGGCAATGAGTAAAGTGCTGTCGTGGATCTAATATAAATTAGCAGTTTTATAAGCTATAAAAAAGATTATAAGCTATCTAAACCAATCTTTTAAATGAGAAAGTAGGGCCATAAATTTTTCTTGAACTCTGAAGATCTTCAAGAAACGATTGATTCTTTCAAAATGAGCTAAAAGCAATCATTCTGATCATTTGCTTTAAGTATAAAGATGACACTTGTAAGCAAAACATCCGCAATTTGACTTAATGATTTAAAATGTTCCATCATTTCTAAAGCCCTTTAGCCGATGTGTGAATAAAAAATGAATGACCTATGAAGTTGATTCTAGTTCTATATAAAGGCTTTTGATTAACTGGATATCTGAAAAAAAAATACAGTTAATTGATTACTATGTCAATTATGATATGTTATTCATTCAGGTTGAAATATTACCTGCAAAGTTAATAATAAAAACATCATAAACTAATCATGAATCTAATGGGTTTTTTTTATTTTTGCTTCAATCAATGTTTTAGTTTAAATCATTTAATTTTTAATTAAACTTTTAAGTTTTGAAGCAAACTGATCGTATTTCTATCTCAAATTTCTGTATTTCAGACCTTCATCTATTTCAGAAATAGGACAGAGAATCGAAACATATTCGAGATGTTTCATTTTCTTCTTTCTAATAGAAACTGACAATGCATCTCCTGAATTTTTGATATTTTGTCGTGATATTGTTTTGCAAACCCAACTTTTCTTCCTTAAAACTATTAGCATATATTGCATTTGCCATTTACGAAATTTTCAGCTGAATCGCGGCTAGAAACGACGAGACACATGGGAATTATTGCTGAAAATATTTTTAGGTTCCAGTTCTATTGTCTTGTTAATTTAGAGAGCGTTGAAAGTTAAATATTCTTCTATGATCGAATTTTATATTTTATTGAACACTCTATGAGCTTGACATTCAGCTGTAATTTAGAAAGAATAGCAAATAATGGAGTTTTATTGGAGATTCCGTGACCAAATTAATTCATTCCGTTAAATTCAGCCTAATTAATATTATTGGCTATTAATTATGCCACTTAGAATAACAAAAATTTATGATTCATTAGAAGATAATAGTTCTTTCTCTATCTTCAGATTAACTGGATAAATAATATGTGATCAGTTTTAAAATGCAATTGAATTAAAGATCATTTGGAATGATAAATAATTGCAGGTAATTTCCATGCTTCATGATTCATTGACTGTGATTTTACAACATTATATCGATGCAATGTAGGTATTTGTCCTTACTTCTAAATGCCGAAAGTACTAAGAGAAATGTCGAATAATGTTTGTTGTTAAATGTCTAGCACATATGACATGAGTTAAAGAGCATGTTATCAAGTTGTCTTGAGAAATTGCAATATTAGGAATCTTAGTTAATCGACTGTAGTACTTACAGTTTTTACATCTGATCAGAACAGTTCTATAATTCATTTCAAATTTATGTGGACCATTGTTAAAAGAAATACTAAGATCAAAGTAACTATTAGACACTGAATATTGGTCATCAGAAATCAGAAACACCTGTAGTAAATTGTTATAAAATCGAGTTTCTTGTTCAGATTCATTCATCCGTATTTTAATGCATTCTTTGTCCCATTAGCTGCGATATTTTCTGTATGTAAATGCGGTTTATGGGACCAAGTATCAGAACTGAATGGCTTTAAAAGATAATTGTTTTAAAAGAGTCTGTGTTTGTTTGTCATCTTAGTCAGAATTGCAAAGATAGTAATTTGGACCGCTTGTGTTTTTTTTAAATGCTAAAAAAAGTATTACTAATAAAAATTTAGGTTTTGTGTTGTTTGTGAAGTGTTGTTTCTTTTTTTTGTTCAATGTTGTCAAGAAAAGCACTTTTTAAACGTATTGTAAAAGTAAAAAGAAAACATCGAGTTCATTTTTTTGTGTTGATGTTTTTGTCTCTAGTTATTAAAACCAGTTGACATTTTTCACATAGCTTAGGATTTGGAGGTCACTCAGGTAAGTGACTTTAATTACCATTAGATTATTAGGCAGTGGCTCAAGAAAGAAGTGAAAAGCTAAAGGCTTTTAGATAGAAAATTAAATTGATACCAGCCGAACTTAAGAGAATGCTGACAAAATCATCTCATTGCCTTATTATGTTGTAAACATTTAGTGATCAAACAGTTTATCCGACAATAAAACATGCATTTTCACTTAGAAGCCTAAAATTTTAAAACTTCAGAATTGATCACAGTAACTTAGAAAAAAGATGGATGCTGATTCTCAGATATCGTATTATTTTTAATTTAGTTAACAATTTGTGTTAAGAATCGCTTTCTTTTCATGAATTTAGCCAATACTTTGCGAATGCTATAACAGTGTATCACAGAAAACGTCAATATTATTCCTCGAAGACTCGAAATAATCCAAACGCTTAGAAACATTAATTTTGACTTATAAACGTTTTCCCACAAAATAAATTAACTGTGTTTAGAAAAAAATGTGTATTTTTGATGTATCTTTAAGATTATACTAACAGCCTCAAAATTAAGATTTCGTCAAATTGGACGAATGAAAAAACATTACTGAAGAAAATACCAAAATTAAATGTTGCTGCAACAACAGATATTTAAGAATTACTAGAATAAATAGGATTAATACTCTAAAGATCCAGATAAATATTGAATACAATACAAAAATAATTACAATCATTAATCGCATCAAAATCTGAAAAATTACTACGTAAACAAAAAACTTTTATTCTGAGCTTTTCACTCTAAAAAATAAATTATTCCATTAAGCAATTCATTCTAATTAATCAAGAATATATTAAAGTAATCTCTGCTTACAGGAATAACCATTACTTACTTTAAAATAATACATATCTGAGAACAATACATTTACAGAAGCAAAATCAGGCTAGTGTTAACTCCTTAGATTTAAAAGGTTGAATATATCTTAGGTAATCACAATAGCTCTCGTTATTGACTATACAAGTTTTTCTTCTTTTTTCTTATCATGTTACATCTATCCACATAGAATTCCTTTATTTATCATCAAATAAATAATTGGAATGAAGAATATTTATACTAGCTTTGTGGCCTTCTGTAGAATTCCTCTAAAATGAGAAATTGACTAATTGAATTACACAATAAATAAAGCAGTGCTGGAAGTCTTTGATCTGCAGCGTTTCGGATTCAGTCTCTAAAGCACTAACTGTGATTTTGGCTCTGGCCATTCCATCTTTTCCTGGTCATAGATTCCAGCTGTCGCCTGTCATTATGCTTATCACTTTTGCTTCACTTAAGTCTTGAATGTTGTAAATCAGAAGTAAAAGTTTCACCTGTTTTTGTGTCGTAGTATCAGATAGCGTGTGAGGATGTCCAATTTTGTTTCTGTTCGATATTGTATCAATATTTCTGATATGATACATTATTCCATCATTTATTTCTTTTGGAAAACATTTATGGATAATTTACTAATAGATCAACATCTATATATCTCTGTTCCAATGATCTTAATACGTATATTTTGGGCATTCCTTACCTTTCCTAAATTAGTCTCGTCATGTAATCAATTACATTCTATCGGAGATGAAAAATCTATTTCTTTTTGTTGAGCATCCTGAAAATATATTTTATTTTAAACATAAAAGTTTTTACAAAATTTTGCCTTGAATTGAAATGTCGCAGCATCATTTGGGAAATAACTCAATCTATACTGAGTAAGTTTTAATTTGAATTGATCAAATGAAACTTATCTGAATTGATTGGATTTAAATTCTGCAGGATTTGAATTGTTGAATTTTAAGTAACATTTATACTTACCTAATCATTATCCTTATTAATTTTTGTTATTTGAGGATTGAAAGTTTTATCGTTTTAATACTACTTTCGTAATCCTATTTTTTTTTCCTTTGCTCCTTTTGGACAATTATTACCTTTCTGTAATTAGTCAGATGTATTATAACTACTGGCAATTAGTTTTTGTTGATGAACTGAAAACTATGGCTGATTCACTTCATGGTATTTGTTTTGTTTTCTTGAAATGAAAGATTTTGAAAAGAATTGTATTTTTGTGAATTTTTGTTTTTTGTTTTTTTTTAAATTAATGATCTTTATCATTAACTCCCTAACGTAATACTACAGCAAAATCTAAGGGGCTGAAATAATGCTTACTTAAGTGTTTCTTGCGTTGTAATCGAGCTTAAATGTTTCTTCTAATGATCAAACTCGAAATAAAGAAGATTCCGATGTCTCACGTTTTCTTTTTATTTTCGACACGAAATGGTTATTGATTTACTAAGGCAAATTGAATCACAATAATCAATATTCTGTTCTGGCTTTTTCATTCTTATCGAATTTGGATGGAATATATTGCCTGGAATTGACTAATAAGTTGCTATCATCCAAAAAAACAAATGAAAATAGAGTTTCTTTTTAACTTTGATAGAATTCAAAAGCTTTTTCGATTCGAAGAATAAAATCTCATTACCTAAAAAATTATTTATCTGATAAATAGATAGCCATTATTAGTGAATTGGCTATAAGCCAATATAATTATTTTTATGAATTATGACATTCATAAAATAACTGGCTGGATCTGACAGCTACTAATTATGATTGTTCGAATAGCAAATAACTACGGTACTAGACAAACTTCAGGAAAGATTATTTGAGTTTCACCTATTAACAAAATTATTTTATGACGAAGACTAATTATCCTTTTTTTAAGAACCGGAATTTCTTGAATTCCATTATTTTTTTTTTTATCTTTTCTGAAATAATTGAGTTATAGAAACTGGTAAAACTAAATTGCATTAATAAAATAAAATAAAAATTACTTTTAAAGAATGAAAATTTTTGCATCATTTTAAAAAGTGTAATTACAAAATACAGTGCAGTATCTTTGTATTTTTTTTCGAGAAAATAGATAATAGTTACTCCGTAGTTTAATTCCTAAGTGAATCATTTCTTTCTCCGGCTTTCTCTGTCAGAAATAAAGGTACCTTTGCCTTATATTCTCCTCTTATCTTCTAAACCCCGCGGGTGGTAAAGGGAAACTGTCACAAGATATAGCCTTCAGTATATAGAATATTACCAAGATATTTTAATTCAAAATAAATATTTTTTTCTATATAGATTGTTTATTTTTTAACTTTAAAAATTCACCTTTTTAGGTTAGACATTTTTTTTTTTTTATTTTTTTTTTTTACTTTTAAACAGAGAAAAGCTACTTTTAAAAATTAGAATTATCGATTACATTTTGTAAACATAGCAAACAATTTGAAAGTAGTTATTTTGAAATAAGAACATTTTTATACTACATTGTGTTTTTTGATCCTAAATCAAAGTATTTTTTTAAAAAAAAAGTTGGCAATAGTTGCAGTAATAAGCTTTAAATATCCGGACTAGGTGAAGTAGTAATTAAACTATATTAGAAATGGAAGCTATTATTAGGTTATTTAAACAAAGAGAATTTAGGATTTCCTCAGTAATATATTTTAATTGATTCCTCTATTAAAGATATCTAATAGATTACTGTTATTAATAAAATAATTCAAAATAGCCGAATAATAAATGTTCAGTTCTGGGAGTTTTCCTGAAGAATTTATTTGCCAGGAACTATTACAAAAAAGTAAGAAAGTCAGTGGAAGTTTTGTGATGCACACTTATTAAAGAAGCAAATATAAAAGAAAATATTGAAGAAATAAATAGTGATTAAGATTGAAAGTGATTGTCTTTTCGTTATCTTTCAATTATTTCATTGCTCACAAAATTTGCTTAACTGAAACTTCATTTAAGTTTTCTGGACTTCCTTTAGTAATAGACTCGTATAATAAATGAATTGGATAATTCCCATTAGCCATAGGAAAGGTACTCAAGAATTTAATTGACAAATAATTTTTATTCATGGTAATTGTCAAAGAAACAATTAAATCATTTACAACTAATCAAATTCATTCAGTTTTCTATTATTTCATTTGAGTAAATTGATTTGACAGAGAAATTTAAATACTAACCTAAAAAGCCGATATTGAATGCTTTGAATTTGATTATAAACAATTAAAAAACGATTCTTAAAACCGTAGTAATTCATTAGGATAGTAGTGAGAATGTTTAGCCATAATTAGAAATTCCTTTATTCTTCTAATACTGATCATAAGAGCTTTTTCTGTCAATAAGAAAATGATTCCGATTTAGAAATTCATGTTTTCTGTTTTCTTGTAGTTTACCTTCACAACTAATATCTGCATTCAATGAATATGGAAATTATTCCATTAACTAAATAATTTTATTTATTAATTAAACTTGTTTCGTCATCTGCAGTAAAACGAACATTTTGATACTAGAGATGACGAAAGCGTTACCTGGGAAGTGCGGTGGCAAATGACGTCATCAACTAAACCGTCTTCCGCTGTTAGTTTCAGTAGAACTAAATGAAACAAATAAAAAGTTATTTAAGAGAACATATTTCAGGATTAGGATTATTTCAGAGTTTTGAGCTGTTTTATTAAAGTTAATGGTAAGTTTGTCGCCTATATCATAACTCAAATAAGTTGCTGACAGACGAAAACAATTTCAAAATTTAAAACTCTCAATGAGATCTCTCAAGACTAAACATAATTTGGTAGGCTATTATAATTTCTTTTAGTGATTTTTGCTTGATGCTTTGCAATATAAAGAATTAGATGCTAATAAACATTTTTCAACATCTACAAATTCATACTTTTTCTTTTTTTTAATAGCTTTCCTGACACGTTTCGTACTTCGGTTAAATAATTTATAAAGGATTTGTAAATTTAGAATAACAAGAAGTATAAATTTAACAATACAATAATAAACAGATAAAGCATGTAATGATTAAATAAAATCTGAAGGTTCCCAATGTTTCTGTGCTTAATTTAAAACCGATGATGAATCTTTTCTATAACAGAAAATAACAGTTTTTCACAATAAATCTTGACAATTAATACTTTCAAATATTGTAAGAAACACTGCATAATATTATTAAACACTGCCATTAAACCTAGTTTGTTATTTCACTTCAGAATATCCTAATAACTAATAAATATACATAATTGCTTACAAATATTTTATGAAATAATTATCTTATTATTGTTTTTTTGTCAATACTGTTTCCAAATAGAGATTATTTCATTGTGAATCCTCTAAATCCTCTAAAAAACGATGTTAGGAAAAGTTTTCAGATTTGAGTACGAAGTCACTTACTATGTTGTGAAGGAATCGACATTTACGAGAATCTAGGTTATATGTAAAGAAAAGTAATCACATATTCTTGGAATAACTACTCGCAGCTGTAATAGGGTTAGATTCTTACTTCCCACCATTACTTTTCTTTTATTGGAATCGTACATAGGCTACACAACGTGAAAGTTTTGTTACAGGAAAAGAAGGATGGAATAATATTGAAACTGATAATTTGAAACTATTATGAATTATTTATCCTTATACTAAATCAATAAAACTTCCATGGAGATATTCCATTAAGATATCCATCGAATTTAAAGATAAGTTTAAGGTTGAATAGAGTGAAAAGTAAGCACAGATATTAATAACCATTTCCTTGATTTTTTTTTTATCTTCAGTAAACACAGAGCTTCTTACGAAGTTGATTATTTGGAAATCCTGATTTATTCAAGAACCTACATTTTCATGATATTGATTTTGGGTCTGTCTGCAACGAGCATTTCGTAATCCAATATTCTTTCAGTTTCCATCCAACAAACAAATGTTAATGAAGAAAACGCTTTATCATAAAATGGAAAGCTGCTATTAAAGTAAAGGTTAATTTGAAGTTAATAATAGGCCTATTTTAATAACGTAGGCGTTTTTGAATATCTTCCACTTAGGAAGCATTAGTAGATTAGTGGTGAGACTCTTCCTGATATATGAATTGTATTTATTTATTTATTTATTTATTTATTTATAGAGATAATTTCCTTCTAGTTCTCATTAAAACAAAAGTTCATTTACTTTATTTACGATTGACTTTCGAGCCTTTGATCTTTCAGTTTTGCAACGAAATGCTTTTAACAGAATAATGATTATGAATTTTTTTGCATGTATTTTAATATAAAATCCTGATAATTCCTTTCTAATTTTTTAATTTTAATAATCAGTTAATATTTGCTTAAAAAAAACCAGACTAACCCTTTTACGTTATTTGTAGGTGGCGCTATCTGTCTGTAATTCTTCTGATTCGTTTGCTGATCTAGATTCATTGTCTGAATAGCAGAGTATTTTCTGCTCAAAAATATCCCAAATCGAATTTTTGAAAAGTTTCAACTGAACAAAATACTATTGATGGTTATAATTTAATAATTTTTCGTGATATTCTTTCACCCATCATGTTGGGTTCTCTTTTAAGATGTTTATAGAAAACAAAACTGGAGATTAATAGTCACTGGAACTGGACTGGAAATGATTATGAAATGAAAAACAATCCTTTTTAATCTAAAGACAATTACATACTGACAAGTAACGAAAATTATCTATAATATAATGTTTTATATTCTCCTTAATTGGTCTCTAATTAAAAAAGGAAAGACAATACGACAGATAAGCATAATAAATCTATTAAGCTTTTATCTTTTTAAATGTGATTAATAAATAGTTAATAAGTAATCAAAAAAATATTGTATTTTTAAATATTAAACATCTAATATTAACCATAAATTTGAACGTGGGTTATCCAAATGCTTACTTCTCATGGTCAGGTACAGGGATTCTCAAAAGTATCGAATCTTTGATTTGGACGTAATAAGCTTATGACGTAATGCCTCTTTTAAGATATAGGGTGAGGATGACAATTAGTTAAATAAATTATTAATGATATCGGCCTGGTTTTTTTCCTTTGAGTTTTGTTTCACTTGCAATTGACTGATGATCATTTATTTGGTCAATTAATTTCTGTATCCTTTGACTTTTTATAAAAAGCAGTACTACATTGGAATAGTCTGCAAAGATCATTTTCTAAATAATTGTTTAAAATATACTTTAAGGGGATAATTCCTACTGTTCTATTATAGGCCTAGGAAACATAGGTGTTATTACTTAGTGTGTTTAAATCGTTTCTCATTGTACTTGATTATTTTATGAGCATCTTAGTTTCTACTTGTATTTGAATTTTTTTCCAGTTATATTTCATACTTTTTTTTTCTATTTCTAGGTGAGTGGGTTGAGATTCGAGACTCAGTTGCGGACGTTAAACCAGTTCCCCGACACTCTCCTGGGGGACCCGGTGAGACGTATACGCTATTTTGACCCGCTCCGGAACGAGTACTTCTTCGATCGCAACCGACCCAGCTTCGATGCGATCCTCTATTATTACCAGAGTGGCGGCCGCCTCCGCCGACCAGTGAATGTGCCACTGGACGTGTTTGCTGAGGAGATCAAGTTCTACGAGCTCGGCGAAGTGGCGGTCAACAAGTTCAAGGAGGACGAGGGGTTTATTAAAGAGGAGGAGAAGCCATTACCCACGAACGAGACTCAGAGGAAGGTGTGGCTTCTGTTCGAGTACCCAGAGAGTTCTCAGGCGGCGCGCGTCATTGCCATCATCTCAGTGTTTGTGATCCTGCTTTCCATTGTGATCTTTTGTCTGGAGACTTTGCCAGAGTTTAAACACTATCGCCTCATCCAAACCTACAACAATGTCACCAAAGTAGAGGCAGACGAAGTGCCAGAACTAAACGACCCATTCTTCATCATAGAGACCTGTTGCATTGTGTGGTTCACATTTGAACTACTAGTGCGCTTTGGGTCGTGTCCAAATAAACTGGCATTCTGCCGTGACATCATGAACACCATCGACATCATAGCGATCATTCCTTATTTTATTACGCTCGCCACGGTTGTCGCTGATGACAAAGATGACCCCAAAATTGCGATGGACTCAAGACCTGGTGCGTCCAACAACCAGGCCATGTCTCTTGCCATCCTCCGAGTGATTCGATTAGTACGGGTCTTCCGGATTTTCAAGCTGTCACGGCACTCCAAAGGTTTACAAATCCTTGGGAGAACATTGAAAGCTAGTATGCGTGAACTGGGTTTGCTCATTTTCTTCTTATTCATTGGAGTGATTCTGTTTTCAAGCGCTGTGTATTTCGCTGAGGCTGACTCCGAGCGCTCTTTCTTCAAAAGCATCCCTGACGCCTTCTGGTGGGCAGTCGTCACTATGACGACAGTGGGATATGGAGATATGCGTCCGGTCGGAGTGTGGGGCAAGATAGTCGGATCATTATGTGCCATTGCTGGCGTGCTCACCATTGCTCTGCCTGTGCCCGTCATCGTGTCCAATTTCAATTACTTCTACCACAGAGAGACCGACCAAGAGGAAATGCAGTCGCAGAACTTCAACCACGTGACCAGCTGCCCATATCTACCGGGCACGGTCGGGCATAAGCTGAAGAAGGACAGCCTGTCCGAATCGAGCTCTGATATCATGGAGCTTGAGGAGGGCATTCTGCTCAACAGCACCGTCATCACGGCCGCAGACAACAAGAAAGCCAACTGTAATCCCCATCACAACAATAATGTGAACGCCGTGAGTATCGAGACGGACGTTTGACTAGGGGACACGAGGAGAACCTGCAGGCAAGCAGTCGCATTTCCGTCTTTCTTTCTTTTGCACACAACCACACACACAAACAGTCTGTACTTCTTCGAATGCATTCACTTGCTCATACTGGGGTTTAAAATGTCAATTTAGGTCCTCTTTAAAAGGGCCATGATTGGTGTCATTTGGAGAAAATTAATTAAAACTGTGGGCAATTGGATGAAGATTGTTTAAAATGAGACCCAAAAAAAAAAAATATGCCAATTTTGAAATAGAAAACTAATTCGGTCTGCTTAAAGTAAATTCTTATATTTGTTAATGAATTCCAAAGAGATACAGACTTTCACAATCAGGTTTGTTTTTTTTTTCTTTCATTATTATTATTGTTTTTTTTTTTTTTCTTTTTCCTTTTTTTACTTTATTTTTTCTTGAACCTTTCCCTTCCTAGTAGTACGACCTCTTCCTCACTAACATCTCTACATCATTGCCGTTATAAACATACAAATCGATTAATTGAAAAAAGTTTCTTTTATTCTAGGTGGAAGAGAATCATTAATGTTTATATCAATAAAATTAATAATTTCACTTGCAGGTTCTATGAAACTGTAAATATTATACAAATACTTTTTCACTGTTTTATAGAATGCTGTATATACTGAAAATAGTTATTGTTCTGAATCAAAAATATTTTTGATACTGTTTGTATATATCTCTCTCTATATATATATTTGGGGAACTAATTTTTGATAAGTAAAGAATCATTTCTATTTTTCTAGAAAATTAACAATTGATATTTTCTTTAAATAACGAATAGTTTTCAAAAAGTGATCAGTTGATAGCTTTAGCTGTTCTGCCTTCTCAAAGATGTTAACAAGTCAAAACAAACAAAATGTGATCGAATATGTTCATAATAAATATTGTTTTGTAAATAAACTATAGAAAGATTTCCTTATGTTAAAAAACAATGAAAGTGATTATAATAGATCACTAATAATAAATGTGAGCATAAGAATGATTTGATGTGGAGATCTTTATTTGTGATAAAGCTATAACCACTATTAGTGATACCAGCTTCTATCAGAACACTTTCCAGTTGTTGTTTTCTTTATTCGGTTTTATTAACACTTTGATTATAATTGATCACAACAGCTTATACACTTTCGTTTTGTATTTATTGTTGAAGATGAATGGTTTTGCAGGAAAAAAAGAAAAGTTTTCTGTAAATATATTCAATAACGAAGGAGACGATGGAATCCTTTCTTTAAGGCGTTTCTGTAATTAAATTTTATTTAATTAAAGTCAAAATTAAAGCCAATGCACATGAATAATTTAAAAAATTTAATACAAATTAAAACAACTAAAATTACAATGGACTAGTTTCTTCCCCTCAAGGAGATTTCTTCAGCAATAATACCTATTGCTGAAGAAATTATTGCTGAAGAAATCTCCTCGAGGGGAAGAAACTAGTCCATTGTAATTTCAGTTGTTTTAATTTGTATTAAATTTTTTAAATTATTCATGGTGCATTGGCTTTAATTTTGACTTTAATATGAAATGTGCACGTAAAAAATTATTCCTGATATTTTATTTAATGTTGAAATAATCTGGATATAATATATTAGAAGTATTATTTTTCTTTCTAAAATAGCTAAAGTGTAGTGTTCATATACAGTCGGACCTCTATTTTGCGAACTTTTCTTTGGAACCAAGAACATTTTGCTAATTTTTTCGTAAAATAACCTCCAAATAGCGAAGTGCATTTTCTATTTAACGAACTTTTTCGTGGTATCTATTTTTTTTTCCTCCTTGAAATGTTTTTATTATCAATATTCCCTTAGAGGAAATGAAAGAAATGTGGATACAGCTGAGGGGAAAAAGAAGAAATTAACGATGATGTGCTGATTGATGATTATCTTTCACTTGATTTTGAAGTTGAGACCTCGGAAACACTAACTGAATCGGATATTTTGGACAATGTGAAAAATAAAAACAATACAGCAATGAATTAAGATGAAGATGATGAAAATGGAAATGATCATGATGTAGAAATCCAAAAACCTTCGTATGATGAAATGCTAAAATCATTCGAAACAATCCGACGCGGATTACAATTTGAATAAAATACTGAAGGGGTTTTTGGTGCATTGCAAAGATGCGAGACGTATTAAGAGCGAAAACACTTTTTCAAAACAAAAACTCAGACAAAATTAACAGACTTTATTTGTAAAATTTAAGTACGCATGTGGTAATGTTTGCTTTGTCATTAAAATTATTACTTTTTTAATAATATTTATTGTTTATTATTTTAAATCTGTTTTTAATTTTAAAAGGTGAATCTCTATTTAACGAATTTTTCATATAACGAACTTTTTTTAGGGATTTAGCGACTTCGTTAAATAGAGGTCCGACTGTAATTGACAAGAAAGTAATGGACTTAAAATAAATAGATTTCTTGGTTAATAATAGCTTTGATGTTTCTGAGACGAAAATTAAAGAGCAAAGAAATTAGAGTTTACTGAATTATTTTCTTTTAAATATTTGGAATCAATGAGTTGTAGCTAATTAATAAATTTTACTTAAAGTTCTGAATTACTTATCAAAACGTAAACAAATTTGTTTTTTCCAATATCGCAATGTACATACGCAAAATTCCCATTTCTGCTAGTATTTTGTCCACTTACAATTTAAAACTTACAAGAAAATTAGCAGATTGCTAAATAAGTTTTGTTTTTATTGGGAATTTTATATTAGGTCTAATTGAATTCCTTAAGATTCACAAAATACGGTACTAATCAAATTAAGAAATAAAATTATTAACAAATCGATAAATAAAGAAGTAAAAAAATAACTGGAAAGTGTTTAATTTTTCTAAATGTTATTTGTGTTAATAAGAAGGAAGGAAGCTATTGAGCGAAATTTGAGAAACATATTTACGTGGTTATCCTCAAGAAATACATATTATATAAGGCAAAAAAATATCTTGACTTCATTTATTATGTGAATTCAGATAAATTTGCTTTTATAAAATAAAATAAACAGAGGCAAGAAAAAAATAAAATAAAGCAAAAGATAATGTTATAGAAAATCATGAAATCATAATATTTTTTTGTCTATTAGCTTAATTTACTGTAAACAGCTATTTTCCTATTTCCATGTACAATATAAATAACATGTTTTAATTATGCTGAAGCTAAATACATGGAATATTTTTTAATTATGCATTAGAATGTACATAAGAATTTTTCTAAAATAGAATTTTTTAACAGAAGACGACTGTTTTGTAATTTTTATAATTGTTCAGGGCTTATTTATTACATAATTATGCAATTCGAATTTTTGTTGTATAACTTCAATGTATATTTTGCTTAAAGTATTCTGTTTCATGACATTGCATTTACATATGAAAGGAACACCTGAACAATAGTTTATGTAGGGATTTTACGTTTTTCTAAACGAAATGTTTACTTTACAAATAGATAAACTAAGCATTTCACTATTGCTGTAATTATTTGCCTTGTGTTAAATTCAACATTTCAGATAATCAGCTTTTTAAAACAATAAAAAGCATAACTATTTTTTTTTTTGTATTAAAGTATAAATGCTGCAGTGAAAAGCAATTTCCTTTTTTTCTATTTTTTCGACTGCTCTCTGAGTTTACTTCGAGAAAATAGCTTACACATCCGATTCAAAATTTTATATTTTAAGCTTAAAATTTCAAACTGTCAAATTCAATTCATATTTTTTGCTATTTTTGGCAATTTTTTAAAAAAATTAGGTCACTCTTTTAACTCAACGTGAATCAAAAGTTTAGTCCATCTGGAGACTATTCCAGATCCTTCTGTGTTAAATGATACAAGGCAAACTTAAGTGTTTGTATTATCAGTCGGGAGTCTAGGTTGCTTACTGAGATGTTTATTTCTTCAGCTGTTAATGATTGCGTTTAAAACAAGAGATGTCGAAACCCAAATCACATGAAGCATTCAATCCTTTCATTAGAAAGCCTAATTTATTTCTTTTTTTCCCTTCTAACTGTGTTTATGTAACTCGAACTATTATTTACATATATAAAAATCTGGCAATTTTCATGAATTAATCTTTATAATGAATTTTACTTATATCTCGAACTGTATCTGAAATATGTTCATTGCGGAAATTGAAAATTTCGAAGTTAAAATTTAAAATTCAGCTAATATCTCGTTAGCATTTCCACAAAAAAGATGACAAATTCTGAGCTATGTCTTCATTTAAGTTGTCCGATTGCCTGTGTTGTTATAAGTAAAGATTTCTGCATTTTCAATTAAATGAAATCCATTTATATAAATAATAAAAAATGGTTAATATATGTATTAATCAGATTTGATGGGAAAAAAATTAAAGTTTAAAAATCGTAATTTTTAATTTTGATCTCTCTAAAATGTTTTTTTATTTTTAAATAATCCTAGTTTTGAAATTCAAACAGCATTCAATGAATATTTAATAATTAATTAAACAAAGCATTCCGCTAATGTCTCAAAATTCAGTTTTTAGAAAATATATTAGCAAAGCAAATGTTAGTAAATTATACAAATAATGTAAAGTTCGCTGTATATTTTAATTAACAGTCGATCGAAATGATTACAATGTTGTAGAACTTGGATATGCCTTAAGATATTTAGATAGACTAGAAGAAGGGCTAATTTATATTTCAATTTGTTGATTTAGAGTTTGACGATACTGAAAAAAAAAATAGATAAAAAGATGTCCCGCAATATTTTTTGTTCTTAACAAACACGGCTAAACAACATACTATTGAATTCCACGATTCTAATGAGTGTATTCTACCTTACTTAAATAGAATGAGTGGATATATTTCACTGACTACTCTTAAATAACATGGAGTATGTTAAATAGATAAATATAACTAAGTGTAATTAATTAACGGCTGTCAAACTAATTAATCTATTCTCAATCAATTTTACCTTCAAGTTCTAATTAACTCTGAACCTATTTTGTAATTTATCTATCAGAAGCAAGCTGTCTTTACTGAACCATTTATCATTGATTTAATCTGTTTGCTCGTGTGTTGTCACATTCAAAGGTAGATACGTAGGTAGACAGATTGCGTGTATGTCCTATCTAACCTTAGGACCACAGTATTAGCTGGGATTTTTATAAAGTGGTTCGTAGAGATAACTTTACTTTAATTCAAGACAAATAGTTTATGTCATAGCAGTCATAAGATTGAAGCATTTAGAAATAAGTTCTTCACATACAAAAACCACAGCGTTTATTTGAAGTCTATTATAAATTGATCATTGTGACAGCAATTGTAACGTTTTCATACTAAAATGTAGATTTTGAATACAAATTTATTGGAAAAAAAAAATCAGTTTTTTTCGGAATTTGTACTAAATTACTTCGAGGAATTGCTAAATTGAAATCCTTTTTCTGAATAACGAATATTGCTATTCGAATCTGCTCATAACTTGTTATTGGCTGCTATTGATATAATGCTTCCAAAGATAAAATAATCTCGAGAAATTAATTAACAAATATTATTTCCTACGATTTGTCTGCTATTTTTCATTTTTTTTTTACTTTTTCAGTAATACAAAATTTAACTTGGATAATATTCTACAAAAATTTTTCTTGAAAAGAGGCTTTTGGATCCAATTAGCTCTATTCGGCTGAAGTAAGGATTAATTGAAACAATTAAAGGATGATTTTAGTGGCGAAAAACGTTTAAGCTTAAATGAAGGCTGTCAGATTGTATGAATTAAGAAATTCGTAAAAGTATTGGATTGGATTTTTGTAAAAGAGCTGTGACTATGTTTGAAACTAGTCAGACCATCTGTTTGAAGAAAATTCTTCAATGAAGTATCGGCTACATTCTTCATTATTCTTATGATATTTACGTAACATTCTTCAAATGAAATAAGCCTTATTATGGAAAATATCGAAAAGCGTATCTGTACGTTTTACGATTCAGTAAAATTGAATTTGCTTCTTTATTCAATAATGATATTTTTTTCAGATGATGTAGTCTTTGTTGGGTAATGTTGTTGCTATTTTTCTTGTGTTGGTTTTTTAATAAGATAAAGAAAAAGAAAAAAAAAAGAAAACGGTTAAAAGGAGAAGTTAAAAGGAGAAGTGGCTTAATAAAATGACTTCTTTATTAAGTTTTCTTTTAATTCTCTTTCACATTTCCGCTTCACAACTCGAGCTCCCTTTTAAATTATGGCAGCGGAAATTAAAAACAACAGGAATTTCCTTTCATTTGAAACGTGGCAAAACCTTCCACGAAGACATTGATAACAAACTTAAGGAATTATGTGATCTCTTTTCAAATTAAGTATTTATTCTTCTTTACTTTTAGTGAATTCCATTCAACAGTTCCTTAATATATTCTCTTTTAGTCTAATTTTTTTATCTAAAATTGTTAGAGATTTAGTTTTTCGTTTACTTCAATTCAAGCAATAATCTAAACGCAGTCTTATTTCACTTAAAAAATAAAAAAAACAAAACAAGAAACAGCACCAGATAGTTACCAATTGAAATGAAAAAAGTATTCAAAATGGGGTTTTCTCTATCAAACGGTGAAAGAACAAAACAAAAGAAGTATTTGAGAATGCTTGTCTATGGCTTTTAGAATTGAATTAAGCAATGGATTAAGCTCACAATGAGGATAACACTGGCAACGTTCAAAACCGTCTTCAAGGACATCGAATTAGAGCTTATTCTGTAGTTAATAAAAATTACCAATTAAAAAAAAAAAAAAAATCTGGAGAAGCAAAAGTACAAAGGTACATTTGATATTTACCTTCACTTTGTCCACGAAAAGTTGGACTGCGATGTTGGAAAATTTGTTATTCCTTAAGTTTATAATAGGTTATTTTTCAAAAAAAGTTTCATAACACTGAAACGATGGTAAAACCCAACATCAGACATTTAACTTAGAGGAAAGGAAATAATAAATAATACTTATTATTATTTGTCTTTCACACTATTCAGATATTGTGAAATGGACAGTATGTATAGTTGCAGTAATATCATATAGCTATTTTCGAAGGCATATAAAAGTTTTTTCCCATCATCTGTTATGATTTATCTTTCAGTTTTAAGGCTACCAATTTTCACTGAAAAATATATTTACGTATAAGTTAAAATCGCGGTTCAAATTAGTTTTCAAGATTGAAAGAAAGATGTGGAATTGTTTCTTTAACCTAAATTAGTAGCTCAAATGTATTTTTTCTTAATAGTTATCATCTGAACAATTGGTTTCTCGGACAGCCATTCTGAGTTTTTATATCTTCTTGACCATCTTCCAATCGTTAACTGGACTAATGAAAAGAAAGACATTTCTCTTTATAGTCTTTGATCTTTTAGAGAGTGGATAGCATTAGCTGATTTAAAGAACACGAAACAGTTGTCCTACAATTTCTTGCAAATAACCTCTGAGAATCTTACAATAAAATTTATAATTTTATTATAAATTGCACTTTATCTTTTTAGATCTTAGTTTTCTTTTCTTTCTTTCTTATTTTGTTTATTTTATTGTTTTCTTTTGCCTTCAAATGTCGCTTTGCACGACTTCACATGACTATAATGTTGCACATTTCTTTTCTTTTTGTCTTTTTTTTTTTTAATGAGAAAGTATTTTCTTTTTAACATCAGCGAAAAGTGGTCATCATTTAATATAAAATATTTTTTTTTAATTAAATGAGAAAATATTTCATCTTCAAATATTAAAGAATTTCTAAAATTGTTTCTTTCAAAAAACTTGATAGTATAATAATATAGTTATAATCGTTTGTGACTACATTTTTATTCTCTGCCACCAATTCCTTTTTTAACGGCTGCTTTTTGTATTCTATTTACGGTTTGATGGCTTCAACTATCAACTAGAATTTCTAAGAAAATTATTCGGGAGTATTCGTAAGTTTTCAAAAGCAACTGATGTCCAGAGAGTTTTCAGTATTCAGGAAGACTACTTTTTTTATATTTTTTAATAAAGCACATTTAAAGGTGCCTTTTAAGATTTATTTAATAGATTAGAATACATTATAGTTTCTGTAGACAGAAATAACCTTCAAAAGGATGTCTTTTGCCATTAAATTTAATTTTAAAAAAGTTCAAAATATCTGTGTGAAATTAAAAGTGAGCTTAGATTTTTAACAGGTTCCTTATCTACTAACTAATGACTACTAATTGTTTATTCTACTATTTAAAAGCAATTTGTTCTTGGTCTTATTCCATCTCTTTAATGGCAAGGAGGAAAACGACCTTTTTGAATATCAGAATATTAATATCAGTCCTAGAAGCTCAACATCTGCTTCCAGTTTCCGCTTTTAAAAGCTTAACCAAGATATGATTACATTAAATAGCTGCTTCATAATTCAAGGAAATTCACAACGAGAGACTGCTTGCATTTCATAATTCCAGACAATTAGAAAGCTTTCCGGAAAAAACTCAGACAGAAACAGAATTAGTTAAATCAAACGTTGGATTTATAAATATAAATAATTAGGAAACCATTTATAAATGGATAATAGCAGCAAGGCTCATCATCACTACAATAAAATTGTTTAGAGTATTTAAAATTTTTAAAAATGTCAAAATAAAAAAAATCAAATTTTTGATGTGTTGTTATGCTTATTATTGAAATTTACTATGGATTACTTATTAATTAATGAATTATTTAAATCAACGTGACCTTTAAGAACAGATAAAATGAAATTGATTAGAGCAATATTATTATTATTATTATTATTATTTATCATTTTTATTTTTATTTTATTTAGGTGAATTAAGGTCAGAAATTGTTTTTTTTCCATGTTTCTTCTAAAAGAAGAAAGAATTAAAAAACAGCAGATAATGGGTATTTCAAAATTATTAACTGTTTTTTTACCAGTGGTTTTGTTTTAGTATTTTCTGTTTTTCTACTTGAATTCAAAGAATGCTTATAAAAAATTAATTTTCTTTAATTCTTTTATTTTATTTGAAATTACTCAGTTCTGTACAACAATATCTTTGTGCTCTCGTAATTTACGATAAAAGAAATTTACCCAAATTCCTTTAGCTGAATTTATTTGTCAAACAACTAAATTACGATAATTTTTGAAAATATGAAAATTGCCAGATTTACAGACATTGTATTCATTATTCTGCACACAACCTAATGTATTTGTAAACACTTGTTTATGGAGTTTTTTGTAGAAGTTTGTTGAAGCATAATTTTCATTGTAACATTAGTATTTTGCAATGATTTGTGATTCTGTGAATTACTTCTTGTTACTTTGGAACTATACTTCTTGTTACAAAACTAAACAGAATTTCAGACTTATTGACATATGTAGAATGCTGTTCAATTGAAGTTTTTAGGTTGCCTGGCTGCGTATTTGGACTGGACAGATAGCCAACTAGGTCCAGGTTTGTTGTTGATTTTTAATTTCTGTTTTTGCAGTGATATTAAAGATTATCGAAGATCTGGTAAGTAATATTTGTATATTTTGTGGCTCTGCAGAACACCGTCCAATTATGCGTTGAACTGTCCAAAAAAAAACAAATAAATAAATACATCTTGATTTTCAGGAATCACTGAATTTAGTCATCAAGAATATTAAAAAATTCAATCTGATCAAAGAAGCAAATAACATTTTAGTACAGTCTTAGATTGAGATCAGTAAAGGACAATTATCTTGGCAGGCTATAAGTACAGTGCTGCAACGGATGTTTTTTTTTTTGTTTTGTTTTTTCATTTTGCACTTTAGCTCTTTTTTTATTTACCTCCTGTCTTTTGGAAATAAATAAAATCTATAAAATCAATCACAAATAAAGAACATGTTTGGTAGTCGATTTGTCAATTGTTTTGATTGACTCGTGATAGAAGAAATAGAAGTCAAACAAACAAGTACGTGGATTTTTGGTGATGTAAAGATGTTTTTAGTTTGTGTAACAGCACTGATACCTAAGGAGACTTTTTTTATCTTTTGCTGCTGTGACAACAGAGTTGTTGGATTTCGCGAAAAACTTTAGTATCTTTGCTGCAGAAGAATTCTTCTGGGCAATTTTAAGGTTTAACATTATACTACTTCCGCTTATTTCCCCGTTCGAATTATTTTCGACTAGGAAATGTTTAAAAACAGTTGCCTCATATAAATGAGATTATAAGTTTTAATTCTAATCCAAATTACGACTTCAATATTTATAATGAATACACTATACATATAATGCCTTAAGAAAGGGATAAAACGAAACTATATGGTATGGAATAACGATTTAAAAAATGGCTGAATATCTTGGTATATAAATTAAAGAAAAAAAATTGTCATTGAGGAAATCAGACATTGGAAATATTTGATAATAGCCGAAGCCATTATTACCAGTAGGATGGCATTTTTATTTAGTATATTAAGAATTCTTTGTATGCAACTCCATTATTAACGAAATGTCACTTTTATCGTGATACTACGAAGTCGCTAAAACTGTAGTATTATTTTTTTTTAATGTGGATTGTACATTCAATTCGTTGAATATAAATAGTGAACTAAATAGTTTCAGCTTTCAATAGACTTCTCAGTATTCAATAGAATGCAGATTTAGCAGAGTATAAATAATTGTTCGATTCTATTAATCAATAATTCCTTAGACTGTTTCAAATAACGATATTGTTAGTTAGGATAACGAGGGTGTAGATTCAAACAGACCAACAGTTCGTTATCTCTCTTTGTCAGTCAGTAATCGAGAATCTCATTGGCTTGTGATACATATAGCCTATTGTTAAAATAGTCAAGAACACAAAAAAGATAGAGAGAGTAAGATCTGCCAAAGGTAGATTTTAGGAGTAGCATTTTTATTTATTAAAATGAAATGGTTATAATGTATAAATTAACCTTCATAACTATTGGAAGTTATTAAAAGTTCATGGAAATCTAAGGAATTTTATTAATTTTAGATTTAAGAATTCTAAAATTTCAAAGCTTCTCTGTAGAAACAACGCTGATTAATATTATTGTTGTACAATACAATAATTTTTTTCCTCTTAATGATGCAAAACTACATCAGATAATAATGAACAGGTCAAAAAACAGGCTTCCAGTATCAGGTCCAGTCCAATGTCTCCAGCTGTTCTTTGCTTTATCAGTCGCATTGTTTTGTCTAATGCATTGAATACTAAACAGCCAGATTATGTCCTTCGATATGTAATATCCTTTAGAGATCAATAAACATTGCATTGCTTCAGCTCTGTTAATTAATTTACATATATTAACGGATGAATGGAAATGTCATATTTATTAGTGTACTAATTTGAGGAATCGTGCGATTACTAAACTTCGATGTAAAATGTCAAGGATTATTATTATTATTATTATTATTATTATTATTATTTTGCATCCTCACTACACCTAAATTCAAAATTCAATCTAAAGCCAGGTTCAAGGATAATTTTCAGTTCCTAGTTTTTTAATTGTGTTATTTGTATTTCATTGACTCACTTAGTTAATTCTACATCCAAACTATTCATTTAGTTTCATTCAAGTTGCATCTTTTACATGGATATTTGATTTGGTGTTTTCTTTTCTTCTCATTGACTTTCGATAAGTTTAGTCATTACTTTACAATGATGCCTACTTCTCAGAATTTTACAACTTTTAAATGCAAATTAACAAACAATAGTGATCTTCTTAAATAACTGGAATTTACTATTAAAAGGATTCTCAAGTCTTTGGATAAAGTAATCTTTAGAATCCGATGAATAACTCTTAGTAAATGGACAGTTGTTTCATTTCTACAGCTTCAGTGTTGAAACAAAGAGGATAACAGGGCTGTTTTGCATCAGTAGCTCCGTATCATTGCAGCCAGATACTATTCAGATTAATATTTTACTCCCATGGGCCTTTTCCCAGAAATAGCTGGCGATGGTTTTGACTAGTTAACTAGAGTATTGTATTTGAACAGCATCTTGAACAATTCTTTGGTGTCACAGCAGTTAAATTATTACTTTTAAAGGCTTCTGAAAAACTTCAGTCTAATTCTGTAAACTATCTCTATTAAACAGTCAATAGAAAATAATATTTTTTCCCTTAATTTATCGCCTTTTTTTTTTCTTTTTTCGGAAATGCATTTTGATTTTTTTCTTTGTTGAAACTGGACAACGTTAAATCTTCGAAAAAGTGAAAAAGTCAACAAACTCCGTGATTGGACATGTGACTCATCTATTTTAAATTACGTTAACTGGGTTAATAATATTTGTTTATTTGAATAATTAAACTAAGAATTAAAATAAAGGCATTTTCTCGAAGTAAATAAAACAAAAATTAACATTAATTGTAATATTTTTCGTCGTAATTTTAATGATAAAATTTTATTAACAGAATAAATATCTAGTTCACAAAAAATTCATTAGACCCTTAAATGTAAAACAGTTAAACATTGAAGACATGATGGAAACACAGTAAAAAATTTAACCCTAATTATATGGACTAAGATGATGAGGGTGATGATCATATGCCAAAATATTTGCTAACGAATTAACGACTTGAAAAAAAAAAGACTATAAAAAAAGTGCAGGTGTATTTTGCAAGCGTCTTGTTATAACTCTTTAAAAAGAGTTTATGGCTTAAAAATAGCTCTCAAAATATTGTGGGAAGTCAGAAAACTACGTTATTATTTGCAATCTATGATACGTATTATTAGCCTAATTTACGTGAAATAGTTAGCTAATATTCTTTTTTGTCCCAACTGTGCATTCCAGTGACGAGTCCAGACTGTTGAGTGCGCGTGAGGCCTTGCAGTAACCATGGAAACAGCCTGCGCCGTCCTTCATCCGGGCTGCAATGCGGATCCAAAGTGGCTTCCCACACATATCGCCTGTAAAACTGACAATCCCAACTAGGCACACAAGCTTCCCAGTTTTTCTTCTTTCGTCCAATTAAAAAATTATTTTTATTTCTTGCTCATTTTCACTGATTCACCAAGCAACTCCATCAAATTATGATTCTCGAATTCTCTATTTGAATCTGATAATTAGAGTCAATATTATTTATAATTATTCCGTTAGTTAAACATATTTAAAAATTTTTACAAGAGTAACTTCCTTTTTTTTTATCAACAAAATGTTTCATCCAATGAATATCTAAAACAATTTATTTGGATTAAAAAAAAAAACATAATTGGTAAGTGTAAATTTCAAAAGGTATTGATCTTGAATTTTTCAGCTTATGTCATTTAGGTTTTGTATGCTTGGTTGCATTAGACACCGTCTGCGCTTAAACGGTTGGGAATCAAATGGATAAAAGCAACCAGGTGAATGACATTTCCAGTAGCGACAGTTCTACTTATCCATAATTGCTCCATGGTATCATGATCCGATTATGGCATGCAGCTCTTACTGTAGTTAAGAACCTAATTAATAGCTAATTTGAAATGCATTCGCCCATTCCAACATCAAAAGTAAAAGTGACACTGAAATAAGATGGAAATAGGTATTCCTTTTTACTTTTTTACGCCAATTTAACACCAGCAATTTACTTATTGAATTTCATTAAAGTGAATTTGCCTTAAATCATTACAGTTCTTTAGGTGAAATTTTATTTAAAATGCTTGAAAGTGAATTTTGCTAATAGAAAATCATAGTTAGATTTTTTCAATAATCATATATTAATACAAATAAAGTAGAATACAGACTACTAAATTGATTGATTGGCTATATTTTGAAATCATTCGGATTTAAGGAATCTTAAGAGAAATCTCAGATAGAGATAAGAAAAGAAACATTAGGAATTATTTGTATAATAATTTTGACTGAGAAATGTAAATTTATTCATATGAGTCATTTAAGCTTAGGAAATAGGGTTCTGTTTTAATTTTAAAAGCTAATTGTTATAAGCCATTTTTTAAATTAACATTTTGTGTTACTTTTATTTTTTGATCGTAATAATGACCTAAGAAATTATTGTATACCTCCTTAAATGATCAACATGGTTGGTAATTTCCATATCATAAAGCCTTGTTTTTATTTGTGTTCATTATTCATCTGTGAAAGCTTGCATCTTTTTATATAACAATACCTATAACCAGAGTTCCAACTTTCTATTGAGAACACAAAATTATTAGTTTGAAAGTTTAAACGAAAATACTGCTAAATGCTTTAGCTAAATATTTAGCTAAATGCTTTAACTAAGATCAAAATAGTTTCTTTTAATCTAAGACGATATTTTCTAAATTGGAAGAACAGTGTCGTTGTTTTTATCAATTTGTTACTCTGCTGCTAATTTTCAATAGATCAACTACACCATTTTACTTTGACAGCTGAAACTATATAAATAAACACCTTGGAATATAGATAAATAATAATGAATCCATTGGCTTCTTTCATTCTTTTGATTATGATCGTAAATCTTCGAATTGTTAATCTCTGTTCTTCTCTTAATTCCTCGAAAATTCTAGTTTCTAAATTATAAATCTTAGGAAAGTTTTATGGATTGAAGTTCATAGAAAATGTTTTTATTCATTACAATTACGATAAAAGGTAAAATAAAAGAAATAACATATTTTTCAAAACATCGTTTTAGAATAGAATCTAGTTTTCACGCTATAATTGGACGGTAAAAATAATAAACTACTTTTTTTTAGTCATTATCTTAACTAAATTGTAATAAATCGTGCACAATTAAAGAAAATAAACTCAATTTTCATGATGTATTTGACAATAATGAAAAAGATAACTGATATTATATTTTATTTATGTAATTATTGTCTCTCTCTTATTATATTTTTGGAAGTGGCATTTCATTGATTTTGGAGTTATTTACAATTTCAAGTCAAATTTTAGATCCAATAATTTGTTTGATCGGAAAATATATTTAGACTTTTTTGTAAAATGTAAAAAAAAAAATGAAACTGATTTTCTTCAACTATTTTTTTTCTTGTTATTTATATAATCTATTCTCATTACTCAAATGATTATTAATAGCTAGATACAACGCAGTGTGGATTCTTCTAGAAAATAAAGAGAGGTAAGTTACAGAGGGTAAGTTAATACATCTACTCATTGAATGATGTTTCTACATTACAATTTGAAGTCATTGTAAGTATCTTTCCTATTTTGGTTCTCTTCAATTTGTTTGTTTACGATTTGTTTAAAGTATCTCAAAACCACTTTAAGAAGAAAACATTGATGAGTTCTTCCACATTAATGAATGTTTAACTATGAACGTAAAAAAAAACAACAACTCTGTAAAGGGAATGCCTTACACAGTGTTTGCTGAATGACCAAAATTGAAATGTTACATATTGAAATAGTATGAAAAAGAGTTTTAGGTCACTGCTTAAGCGTTTCATCTTTAAGTCTATATCAATCTCAAAGAATAAAAATAAAGAATAAAAAAACGACAAGCAAATTATTATAATAATTACATTGATGTAATTAAAGTCAAATTCAATTACGTTATATTGCACATAAGTATATACTAAAAGCAAAGAAATACATTCTTTCAAGTAATTCCTTTTGATTTTTAAAAGAGCAGTGTTAAACAGCCAATAGTTTCCATTATGTTAATGATGTGGTCTAATCCTCACAGATTAATCACAAGACAGTTTCCATTTTACTGTTCGATAACGACATATTTATAAAAAAAATTGATAATTGATAATTGGTTTAATTTGGATAACGCAAGTCCTCATTTAATAAATATTGAGAACCAAGATTAAATATCATGCTCTTATTAAGAAGGCAACATTGCTTATACTTTAGTTTATTTGACAACTTTCGAATTCTGATTTTGGATTTTCGACAGTCGTCTTCTTTGAGTTAGTG
>JAFIDM010009631.1:128285442-128309539 GCA_023159025.1 Thereuonema tuberculata | reverse complement strand
CTTTGATTATTTTGGTTTTGTTTTCCTTTTGTTTGATTTGGCCCAACCGTAGTTAAAATTCTTGGAATAGTGGCTATACAATCTCATACTATTCCGTTTTTGATTGGTGAAGAATGGTTTTTTAAATTCCGTATTTCTTGTAAACCATAATTGACCACTAAATTCGAATTCTGATTTTGGATTTTCGACAGTTGCATAAAGATAGAGATTATTTTCAAAGTCAAAAGTAATAGAAAAAAGTAATAGCGCCTTCGAAAATCCAGAATTATAACAAGCATTTCTTTTTATTATTTACAGGGTGAACTATCTTAATGGAATACTTCGTAATACTGGCTCAAGGGCTAGAACGAAGTATTTTTTAAGTAAAACTGTGATTATATCAATACTATATTGTCGACTTTGATTTTGGGCTTTGGCATCTGAAACAATAACCCAAAATCTGCTTTGAGGATTCCAAATAATGAGGATTAATGGTTTTAAAGTTTGTAGAGATTCCTAATTCTCCATTTGCCTATATCTACTTTCGAATACTTTTAGTTTCATATCAAAAGCAGCGTTGAATCAATGCTTGCAAGTAATGGAAACGTTAGATTTTTCGTTGACTTCTTCATAAGGGTTGATAAATAAAAGTCAACTGCATTATGAAAGAAGTGTCGAAAATAAGTGAATCTATTACGAGTTTTACAAATGTATTGTCCTGATAGTGCGTTGTTACAACGTTCACAGGACTGACTGATTTTTCTGCAAACTTTGTGGAGAGATCAGAGAACCTAATGAACGTCTAATTTGAAGTCTAAATAAGATTAATGTGGTTCATAAGTAATGTCGTGAAGCAGTGGAAAACTTCGCTGGCAGCACGACAGTTTAATTTCTGATGTGACTTTTAATTACTGTGAAATCAGTTAAAACTTTAGAAATCACAAAAACTGCTTGGAAATACAATCCAAAAATTTGAATGATGATTATCTTAAAGGTTAATTGGATAATGGCTTCTCGTTTGCTGTGTATCGTTTGAATGGAGGTATGTCAGAAGATACACTGGCTGAAGTACATTATTCAGTTAAGTAAAACTGCACAGTCTGATCTATTGTGATAAAATGCTTTCAGGTTTCATGTAAAATTTAACGCTACGTCTTCAGTTTATTCACCGTAAATCAACGAATATCAACTGTTCTTCTTCAAGCAATGATGTGTGAAGCTCTTATCACGTGATTACATTTCAGAATGAAACGAAGAATCATTTATTACCACTATGATTATTGTAATTTATTTTTAAGAATGTGAATCAAGTGCCTATTTCAACGGAAACGCCATTTCTTTAATATATTAAATCTTGGATTATTGTGACATCAATTTGATTTTCAAAACATTGTTTTCCATAAGACAACTGATATTTATCTCAGTCTTTTCTCAGGGCAATTTATGATATAACAGCCATTAAAATAGAAAACTGAACAACTTCAAGTTCAATCAATTCAAATCAATAAATTCACAACGATCGTCAATCAAAGGAGCAATATGTGAATAAATTATCTTCATAGAAAAGTAGCTGCATTATAAGAAAAAGTAATCCACAATTATAAAATTGCAATTGGAAAATATACTATAGTTATCTTCCGTTCAATGAGAATAATCTTCATTATTTTAGAAGACGAATTTAAGAACAGCAACAAAAAGAACATTTATTCAAAGGTGTGTGATTCAAACAATTATAATCTTATGACTCTAATATTGAATGATCCCTAATGTATTTACATGGAATAAGTCTATTAATCAGTAAAGATGTAAGCAAAAGATGTCTGTCTTTTCTCAGGGTTTACATAGTTCTAAAAAGATTAATTTCTGTAGCTAATAACTAAGCTCACAAGATTCAGAAAGAAAAGTTTTTTAAGGAGTGTGGACATGTGCGTGATTGTAGGCCTACATTGCTTTGGAATATATGTGATTTCCATTACACCTGTGCCAATGCCAGTGGATTTCTTAAATGAACAGTTGAAAGTCAGTAAATAATTAGTATTGATCCTTATTTCAACTAACATCACTGACTTTAATCAAAATTCGACTGTTTTCCTGTAACTTAACTTTAAAATGGGTTATTTTGATTATTCTCCATTGAAAAAGAAAGACTGCTATTTAAATCATCCTTTCACTTCTACAGAAAACAAATCTTACTCATCCAGTATCTGGAAACCATTCCTGGGATGCATTGATTCAAGAGTATATTCATCGTAATATCGGCAAATCCAATATGCTTTCAAACAATTGCATTCATTTATCTTTATTGATATCTCTTTTTCCATTATAAAATAAGGGTTATTTTGAAAAGAAAGATGATAAGTTTTAGAAAATTTAAAATAATAGTAGTCAGTTATAACAACACAAATTAATTAATGCAGAAAAACAATTTCTGTAATAATTTCACCTAATGACTAATGTACACAATTAATTGTGATGTTTTTGTTGTGTGTCAGTATATTTAAATGTTATTTCTTAATTTATAAATGGTATCTTTTCTTGTAATGTTTACCTATTTTATTTGTTCCGTCGTAAATTCCAAACCATATAAAAATAATAAGATGGATCAAACAATCGTCAAATTCCTTTCTGAAGGCATATTTGTATACTGTGATAACACCAATTTCATTATTATTTTTATTTATTTATTTATTTATTTATTTATTTATTTATTTATTTTTACAAAAAATATTAGGAATTGACAATTACTCGTTTAAACTATTCTGACTTTTAAATTAATAAATTCAGCAATAAGTGGAAAATAGTGGAAGATTTTAATCAAAAACGAATTTCTACCAATCATAAACCTTTGAGGTTGGTATTTTATTAAGCTTTGATTGGCAACTTTCAAAATCTTTAAGTTTTTTTTTTTGATTCTTTGAGAATCGTTCTTTCTCTGAAGTTGGACGGAACTTGATGCTTTCCTAGGGGTGGCTGAATTCTTTCCGCTTCTTCATTTTTCAGCTACGCCATCTGATGGCGGAATGCGGAAACCGACCTTGAATGATCTGGGTCGCTTCCATTCTGTTTTGGGGTAGGTAGGAGGAACAGAGGAATCGATGAAGGACGAAGCCACTGAGATGAGCAAGAGGTATGTGTGGACAGGAAACAAGAGCAGGTGTCTTAAGAAATGATTTTGATTTTAATTTCTTTTCTCTTTGCTTTTAGGGCTCAAGAAAAGATCTTCTAAAGACTGTGAAGATCACGGAGTAATGTGTCGTTTAGTTTTAGGGTTTTTTTTTTAATTTTTGTTGTTTTATTTTAAATTTTGTTATCTAAAATTATTTATTTCATTAATTTCCTTTTATTTAGGTCTTCTTACGATTAAACGTTATTTCGCCATGGAAGATAGTGTTACGTTTTGATATTATTATGCTGATAGATTTCATTACCCTATTTCACTGTTGTGCTTAAAGATATCAAAACTTAAAATAAACATTAAAAGTAGCGGTTACAAAATTAACATATCAATCTAAGCTTTAAAATTACTTGGGTTAAAGCTATTTTTCGTTGAAGGTATACTTTTAAGTCAAATTTTTGAATGAAATGAAAGAAAACCGAGATAAACTTATGATAGAAAAGTAGAGGAAAGTTTAAAAACTACATTTAATATTTTAAAAGAGCTTCCCAAGGAAATTCAATAGGCTTTACTGCATTACAGTAGATGATTAATACAATTGACAACTATTGTCATTAATAAGTTAATCTCAGCTTACGTCAGCATCCGAAGCAGTCGAGTTGTCTGGCCGCAGATCTGATATCTTACTCTAGATGCTTGGGTTCGATCCCAAGCTATGAGTAGAATGCTGCTTATTTTTTTCTTCTGCGTTGGTGTTTGTTGAGTGTAAAATTAAACCTTCCCCTGCAGTGCATGGACAACAAGAAAATGTCTGATATTTTGCAAAAAATTGCTCTTCGAAAGAAGGATCCAGTATGGACTAAGCTTCGCAAAAACAATTTATATTTTGGGAAGGCAAATTAGTAAAACATTACATGAATCTCTAAATTGTTATCTACATTAACTTTCTCTAAATACTGTAGTAAATTGTCCTTTTTTACATAAACTATATTTAATCAATATCTTAGAAAATTACTAATGGACAGCATCACTAATCCTCAATTTTTTTTGCTTCTTGAAAATTCACTTGAATTTCCATTTCAGATTTTTCTGTAGATAAAAATCTACTTATTTCTTCAGACTTACTTAATCTGCTGGAACATTGTTATTGTCAGTAATCTAACTGAGATAAACAATAGAATCTAAAATATTTTTTTCCCCAATTAACTGTAAAAAATTCTTCAATAATGAAAAAAAAAAAATCATTATTTTCTAAACAAATTGGAAAAAAAAATACTCAGAGAGTATTTGTTTTGTTGTTGTTGTTTGCTACTAACTTCTGTAATCCCGAGAAAACAGCAGTATTTCTTAGCAAAGACGAAACTGTATCTTTTCATTCAGCAACCTTTGTAGCTTTTCCAGGCTAATATTTTCAGGAACAGTTATTAATGACAACCGCAAATTTTTTTTGGAATTTGTTAATTTTTTCGCTTAAGTTTCTGATGTTTTTATTACAAATTATTACTAGTTGAATTGAAGGCTTAACAATAATGAAAAAGAGATTGTTTTTGTTACATTCAATTCTGCTTTTTTTTCCTCCTGTTTCTCTGAATATCTTCTGACACAAACTTACGAGTTTCATGTCTTCTACTCTGAAATTTAAAATGTCCTCTGGAGTTTTCATCATCAAATGTAAATTAGGAATCTCAACTAAAGAACGATAAATAACGAAAGCAGTAGAATGACTTGCAAATTAAGTCGATGTTTTCAATACGATTAAAGAATTTCACAAGTTTAATATTCAAATGGAAATCAATAACTTTAAGTATTTAAGTTTATAAAAATTCTTTTTCTTTTAATTCAAAACAAATCATTTTTAATGAATGATTCAATGAGAATTCAGTGATATTTTCTATGTTAATTTGGAATAAAATATGTACTATATATATTTTAACTTATTGACAATGGTTCATAAAAGTAGTGGATTAATAATGTCTGTTTTTATAAATGCTTTCATTTAGAACCTTCAGACATTTTGCATTGTCTAAGGTTTCTTTTTCCCTGAAAGTAAGTTTTCAAAGATAATAATTCATCTCTTTGTCATCAGATGAAATGTTAATATCTTGCTCGAATGTTTTCATCTTCAGAAATTATGGTTCGCCTATTTGATCATACTTCACAAACTTTGTGAAAAAAAAAAAAAAGAACAAAAGAAAAAAAACTTTACAGTAATTCTAGATAAGGAATTAGACATCTATAGATTTTAATTATTTATTATTACGCTATTAAAAAAATAAATTTACTATGTGTACAAGTGAAAACCTTAGAAATTACTGTGGAGAACTTTTTGATCTTTCCAAATTCTAATCTTCGAGCTCCATCTAGTGAAATAAATTCATCTTCCAAATACCAAACATACGTGGATTTGAAATTAATTGTTTCTAAAACATTTGAATCATGCTTATGAAAAACTTACTTCCCGACTATCTCATCCATGTAGTATATCTCCTGTAAACCCGTTCATTTATCAATTTCAAAGTAACTTATTTAATTCAATAAAGGCTGAATTTAGGGAAATAACAATATAGTTTTTTTTTTCTTGAATCCTTAATCTCTCTTAACTTTATTAAGGAGAAAAATTATTTTTTAATAACATTCAGTTATTTATTTATTCTCTCTCACTCTTGCCCATGAATTAATTTAATTGAAACTACAGTTTTTTTGAAGTCATCAACTTATTTTAAAATGTTCTTTTGATGAAGATTTTTGAACAAATTACGCAACTTGCTGCTACGTTGTTTCTTAGTGTTTGCAAATTTTTAAACCAACGGTTTAGTCAAATCACATTGTAATAAATTTATATCATTTATTACAAATATATTATTTGAATTCTGGTAATTTGAATCCGCTAAGTTTCTTTTGTTACAAAAACTATATCACATGGAGATATCAGTAATATTCTGTTAATGAGAATTAATACTTTCTAATGTTTTAATTCAGGGAATCAACATTTTCCCCAACGGCCTGGAATAGCAGCAAAGTTTGTTGTTTCAAATATCTTTATGACATTCTGTTGTGTAGATACAGTTCAACTCTGCTGTCTTCTCAGGATTCCGAAGAAAATTTTAAGATATTTGGTAAGTTTTGCTTAAGATTTTTTATAATTTTAATTTTTACTAAATCATTGAATTAATAACAAGTTAAGTTCTAGAATCAAAATAAGAAAAAAATAAAATGATATTTTTTCCCCTCATTGTAAGTTGCACATCTACTGTCAGTCAGTGACGTAGATATTATAGTCGTAACCAATGTCAATTTAAAACAATTCTTTTATTTATTAAATAGAAAATGAATTCAATTAAAATAAAACTTATGGAGTTAGCCTAGATATTATTAATGACATCTGACAATCTGTTCGTTGTTTTAATTAAAAGCCTATAAATAGAAGGGTTGTGTTAAAAGAAGAACGTAGAGAATAAATTAGTAATCATAATTCGCCTATTATTTTAGAAAATATAAACAGTCAGTATAAAATATCCCCATCACAAACAACATAAATATTTCGTTTAAACTGAAAATTTGTATTAAACTAAAGTGAGCTGAATTTGGAGTTGGAAACTTTAGTTTGAATAGTTTTGTTTTTAAAGACTCATTCCTCTAGACAGGTTTCTTAAGTCAACATGATGTTTTAACTTACGAAAAATTTTCCTTTTGTTTCAGGTCAGCTTCATGTACTTTCATCAATTTTCTTTTGTTTTTTTGTTTTGTTTTTTGTTTTTGTTTTTTATCTGACCACTTTTTGGTTTGTCTGTTGTGCACCTCCCTTTGAGCCTTCCTTCCTTCCTTCCTTCTCTCTGAACACTGCCTCTGCCTTGCCCTGCGATGACTATTCCTCTGAAGCCAAGACATTCTTCTTATAATGCTGCATCAGAGGAACAGCCACTTTTGTTTAGGAAACCATTTTATTTTTTATTATTTATTTTCAAATAGAAGACAACGTAACTGGTTTTATTTTGGAAAAAAAATAAGAGAAAACACTCAAATATTTTCAAGTATAATTTATTCTTAATAATTCATTTAATTTTAATCGTTTTTATCTATAGTAAATTTTTCGGAGTTATGATGAAATCTGTCTTAACTTGAATTATATTAAACGTAAGACAATTATGGGGAGAAAAATAACAACAGCAAAGGATTAGTTTCTGTAATTGTTGGGGGGAAAAAAGCTTAGTTTCAGTTGCTCTGAGGTCAGAATTCGCGATCCGAAGGTTATCAATTGGAAGTGGACCAACAGCAGGGTTTCCTCGGCAACATTAAGCTTCACCAACTTCATCAAGGCAACAATCGCTCTTGAGGATAGCACAACACAACAAGATAACATTGTATTCCAACACTAGCCATAAAGCTGGAGAGCTAATGACAAAAATAAATAATTAAATAGAAGCAAGAATTTGAATAATCAGACCCTAACGTATTAAAATAAACACCAACAGTAGAACTTACTAAACTTGCTAATAACTTATCCTATTTCAAAAAAGTCGAATTAATTCCAATTACTTATTAATTCGAATAACTACCTGTAAATCATTCAGTTTTCTGGACTTCAAAATAGTGATCAAATAAAAATCACTAATATCATCTTCAGTTTCGAATTAAAACAGATTTCATTGTGATTTTAATTAGTTCTGTTTAAACTTTTTAAAAAATTTATTTAATAGTTTGTTTTTTGTTAGTTTGTTTTTTTTTTTTTTTTTGTTTTTTTTTTGCTGTTTTCTTTTTTTAAAATTTAGTTAATTTCTAATTTTGAGTGTCAGTTATTTTTTGAAAAATGTATCAGTTCTTTAAAGCATTTAATTAGCTGAGATATAAAAATTAAATTACTTTTATTTTGTAATTCCTAAATAGTCAAACCCTCTCAATTTGAATTTTTCAAATGTAAAAATATGCAGGGAAAAAAGTATACTTTGTTAAGTATTAGATTAAGTAAAGAGAAGATAGTTGATTTGAAGAAAAACAAATAAAATACTCGTGAATTAGAAAAAAAATCCTGTCTGAATCTTACAGCTTTTAAGAAAAGAAGCTTTCGATTTTTTTTTTTAATTGTATAATTTTCAGATTAGGAGAATAGATGTTGAAGTTATTAAAATTTGCAGATTGGTTTTTTAAAACTCATTTGTTCAGTAATAATTAATAATACTAGTAGACATTATCTGAAGGGAATTATTTCGTAATTAGTCTTCCATTAATTATCAGATTCATTATGAAATAGATTTATTTTAATAAATTCGAAATTAAACCAAAGTTAAAAAACTTCTTCATGAAATTCCCCACTGGAAGTCCAGAAATTTGTGTAATTCTGGAAGTCTTTTAAAATGAATAATTTTAAAGTCATCCATTTCTTATTACCTTATATGTCTACCTTTCTTTAAAGATGATTTTATGCTTGAATATAAAGCAAACCTTTCAAGAGATAAATAAATGTTTCATATTAGACATTTTCATTTAATAGACGACTTCAATTTTCTCCGTCTGTCCTTCTTTCCGTGGGATAGTACAAAAGATCTTTCAGGTCGACGTGCTCGGCAGTCATGCCACCTACTTTCAATTAATCTAATCTAATCTAATGTCAATTTTAAAATAGCTTTAGATTTGTTTTTTGCCTTTGTGTTTTATATATTTTGCATTAGAGAATTGATATTTTTCTACGAAACTTTTGATGATTATCAATCGTATTACTTATTATACTGAGTAGATTTAGATGTTGTGTATGTAGTGAGGGTTTGACTAAAGAGTCTCTTCATTGGACTAATGATCTGTTTATCTTTGCAGCGATCAGTGTGACCCCCTAGCAAGGCAGCAGGGCCCTCGAAGGCCAGGGACAGCCTCCAGAACCCCGAGCGGATGAGCTTTTACAGCAGCAAATGTTTTCTTTTGTTTTCCCTAGCAGGGAAGTTCAGCTATTCAGCATTCAAATTCACCGATAAAGCAAAACAAAACCACTCTGAAGAGGAGTTCCATCCAGCTACAAACATTCTGCACGTGACCCAGTCACAGCCAACGCTCGCGTGATTCCCTTCCAATACACAATTATCTTTTTTGAACATAGTTGCTGAAATGTAGATATATTTCTGTGTCCGTCTGTTTCCTAACATTTCAACGCCTATCATCCCTTGCTTGCAAATGAAACATTCCTACCCTTTCCCGCCTTGCTGTCATCTTCCATCATCACTTAACTATTAAAATAAATAATGTTAATATTGTTAAACCGTTGACTCTGATCAAAGAAGTTGGACTTTGAGACGAGTCCCTTAGACCCCTCCAGAGTGCGCTAGATCCGCAAGTAGTGTAGGTAGGTCTTGTAATATCAACCAGTAAAAATCCTTTCTAGTTCCCTCCCGTCAAGGCTTGGCTGTCTTCATCAGCTCCGATGTCCTTAGAAGTAAAGACTCCCCTTTGAAACTTTCCATCCCCGCGAAAGTCCCAACTTTCCATTACCCCGTAGAACGCGAGACGAGAGCTCATTTGATCGAGCCAGTCAATCTTTAGGACGGAAGGATTTCTTTAAGTTCATAATCACGAGGTCTTAATGAAAACAGGATCGTAAACACAAGATAGGAGGTGATAACGCTGACGTAAAAATGATCACCAACTACACAAATAAATATTTGCCGCCGCCGCCGTATTACTGGAAAGCATAAGATAAGTTGTTTCTGTGGTAAAACCGTCGAAGTATAAATCGAAGAACTTTGATCTCCCTTCTGAGTTCAGTCACTAGTCGACCGTGCGTGGGTGCACGTTAAAAATGTGGGCACTGCTTGGGTCCGATTATTTATGCCTAAGTCTCGGCCTACAAAGAATTGAAAAAGAACCCTATTTAATAACCCCGTAGAGTCTAATAAGACAGTCCCCCAACGTTGTGTTGCCACTCATATCACTGTAAAAATGAGCCACTGGTTGCAAGCACAGGGTAAAGCTTCCCACCAGAACGCCATCTCCTTGTGCTTGCAGTCTGCTGGCAAGGCCACAACATCATTCTATATTGCTCTTTTTCGCCAGAATTTTAAGTACCGGCGAATTCAACCTATTCTCAAGTTAGTAAAAGAAATAAGTACTTTTTCTCCTTTTGTTACTTTTAAATGATAATAACTCATCATCATAAATAATTATAATAATAATTATAATAATAATAAATAATTATAATACTCTTTTTCTGAATAGAAATGAAAAAAAATATATGAATGAGAAAATCTATGAGAAAAATTCTCCCTTCCCTTTCACCTTGTAATAAACATATTAAAGGTTGTTGTAAGAAAACGCTGGCCTGAAATACCAAAACATGGCCTGTAAATCGTAGTACTGTTTATAAAATGCAATTTTGCATTATAAAAAGCCACACCCCAGATTTAAATAAGTAAAGCGATATTTAAAAGGACAACCTTGTAAATATAGTGCGTATAGATTCTCTCTCAAGCTATCATTACCCTATTAGACCAATACGAAACTAGATTTCCATGTTTGGACTTAGCTAGTTATTCCACTCTCCTTAATCTTATCTTTCTCACATCATTCCAAAGCGTATTTATTCACCCCTATGTAGCTACAACGACTAGATTTAAAAAAATAAAAAAGGACAACTTAATGCCTTCATTTCAATGGGAGTTAGGACGAGAACAAGGTTGAATTCAGTTAAGGTTCTTATTTACCGTTTACATTTTTTTTTTTAATTTAATTTTATTTATTTATTTATTTTATTTTTTTTTTACTGAAAAAAAAAGAAGATTACGGATTCTTTTTTTTATCCTATTCAAATCTCTTAGGTTGGAGTGTTAAATAATGTCACCTCAAGTTATTTCGTTTTTACTTCCATTTTCTGTGGAAACCTTAAAAAGAAAAAAAAAAGTTATATATCTAGAATTGAAACAAAATTCAACATATTTGGGGGTTGTGATGAAGAGGGAGACAATTTTAGTTGGATGCCTTTGCTGAGTAAGGTCTCCCCTTGGGTGTCAGTGGCATCTTCTGTGGCCAAATTGGAATTTAGAGAATAAATATTTGTTCTAGCCAAGTGTCCTTTTTGCTTAGTTTTTTATGCAAATATATACAAATGTATATATATACGATATATATATGTGATATGATTCATATTATATATATATGATATATATATATGTAAATCTCCCATTGTACATGTTGAATACGACCCCATTTGGCAGCCATGTTTTTTCAACATACGGGTTTTTTCCTTAGAATGCAGCTGTTTTTCTCCCTCTTCTTCATCTGGAAGAGATGTTTGGGGTCAAGGGTCAGATGATTATGCAAAACTGGGCAAATATTTCTATTCATCTTTTGCTAAAGTTTTGAAAGTTTTCGAACATAGGACTGGGGAGAAAAAGCTAAAAGAAGTGGTGCCTATTGGGAACCGTCATTTTTAAACTTAATTCTAATTTTTAGGTAAATTCAATCCAAATTAACACTATTTCTGTGTGTTAAAACAGTAAATGCTTCTGTGTATTGTAGCTTTCCATTCCATTCTAGTCTCAGCAGCAGCCGCAGTGTTTATCTAGAACCTTGTCTATAAACAGTGATGTAGGCAGGCCACCGTCCCAAAGCTGGTCAGAAGAGTGAAGAAATTGGAATGTCTTAAATAAAAGACTGCTGCAAGAGCTCCTGTCAGAAGGAAATTAACACTTTCCCAAATTATATCTTGGCAATAGAAAAAAAAAAAAAAAGCCCTTCTTTTAGTGATTGAAATCCTTAGTTCTCTGGTTAGTTTCTTTCTTTCTTTTTTTTTTTTTTTTCTTTTTTTTTTCCTTTTTTCTTTTTATGAAAAATATTAAATATCACAAGAATTGACACACAAATGTTGTGTTTCGTGATAATCGGAAAAAAAGAATGTCGTTCAACTGAAGGTTTGAGCAATTTGTTTCTTCATTAGCTGACTTTTTTCCTCTTTCCCTTTTCCCGTCTTCATACACATTGTAAATTAGGCAACTAGAGGACGCCACTGATTTTGGTTGTTGTCAGTGGGAACAACATTTGCCAGTTATCGAAGTGTCGCTGTAAATTGCTCAAATATGAAACTGTTAACATAGTTTCTTATGTTTTCATTTCATATAAAAAAATAAAGCTAAAAAATAAATGTTAAATATTTCCCAAAATGTAACGTAAATTTAAAGTAAAAACAATTCTTATTGGCAATTTAGAACTTTGTGTTCGAAAAAAAGACAAAAACAAAAACTTAGAAAGTCATTGGTGGTTTCTAGCAGTGATTTCTCACATCACTGTTCTCTGAAAAGCAGTGTTGTTCTCACTGAATTTGAAAGACATTTGCTTTAAGGAAGAAAATAAAACTTTTTCATGTTGCTATTTATTATATGTTTGTTAGTTTCTCTGTTAAGATTTACACTTATTTTTGTAATCTTTTATAAATATATAAAAATAAAGCTCTGAAAGACCCTGCCAAATTGTACAGCTCTAAACAAATGTAACTTTCTTTTCTTCTGAAAGGGGGCCGTTGTTTTTTCTTCCTGTAGCCTCTCTCCCTCCCAAGTTGTGGATATAACGAAAGAATACAACGGCCTCCCCCACTATCTCTGCCTTAAATACATAACGAGTTTTGGTGAGGCGAGGTTGTAATTTAGTTTAGTTCCTCCTGCCACCATGTAAATGAAGTCATGTTTTAATATTTCCCCTGTTTGAAGTCACCATTGTTTTTCACTTCTGTCCAGATATTGTACGTTTCACGCTAATATTAAAGGAGAATATAAACGATGTAAGAGCTGAATGCATCCACAAGCTGTAAAGTATTTTGATCAGAATTTTTGCTCAATTTTTATCAAACAATAATAATTATCAAATGTTGAGTGAGCTGATTGTTGATTGAGAAGGTTGTGTGAACTGTTTTTTAACTATAACAGACAGCACTTTTTTTTCCCTGTATTAAAAAAAAAAAAAAAAAAAAAAAGATTGTAATGTCTGCAAATGTTTGTTATCAGGAAAATGCAAAAAGGAATAAGAAAGTTTCAAAGATAATCCCTTACCCTCCCCTTTTATCTGTTTGATATTGTTTTCTTTCATTTTCAATTCTTTTCCCATTTTTACTTTGAATATTTATTTAATTATTTATTTATTTATTGTGAAATCAAAATTAAAGTTTATATATAATTTCTGTATACTTGTTGTTGTAGGTAAATTATTATATTCTTTCTTTAAATTAAAAAGTGAAGTGTTGTAATTACCCTTAATTCTTTGAGACTTTTGTGATTGCGCCATGTTTATATACGAAGCAATACTGAGAAGGTGTTTGTTTTCTCTCCCCTCCCACCTG
Source organism: Thereuonema tuberculata (assembly GCA_023159025.1). NCBI lineage: Eukaryota > Metazoa > Arthropoda > Chilopoda > Scutigeromorpha > Scutigeridae > Thereuonema > Thereuonema tuberculata. The sequence goes on along the minus strand of JAFIDM010009631.1, from coordinate 128,296,139 downwards.
TGGATGCAGTCAGCGCAAGGTGTGAGGAGCCTTACAATGCTGTTGCTGTCGTGCTGATATGCCTTTGCTAAGAAAAGCGGTGAATTTTAGACATTATAAATTTCCATTGGCCTATTATTAAAGTTTTTATATACTTCTTATATATTCATGTACATATTTTGTAAATAACGTTTCTCTTTACATCCAGAAAACCATACAGTTGGTTATTGTTAAATTACAAAGCTAGAATATCTGGCATGTAGTCTGAGCATATCTTAAGATTTGAAAATTTAACCTAACCCCCCTGTAAGATAGAGGTTATGTCCTCCAATACAACCAGGAGGTCCACCTACCCCACCCCACCCCCCCGAGTCTGGAATGAAATACAGGGTTGGTTACATTGCTTACCAGAGCCAATAAAATTTGACATTAAAGACTGGGATGTGTTGGTGTCAGTTTGTGCAAATCACCCGTTATTTCAGGTATTAATCATTTAACATTTCGAAATTACAATTGGCCTTTTACATCAAAATTACATAAAGCAAGTTCCAAAAAAAGAATTATGTTTAATGACTGGAATAAGGGTTACATTGAACAAAATTAAAACACTAAACTCAGAAACAAACAAAGATCTTCCTAACTCTATTTTCAACAGAATATCTTCAGAAATTCCTCTCAAAATTTACTCTTATATTTAGTAATATTATATTTGGTAATCATTAACTGATTTAAAATAACGGAAACCCACGTGGCAAAGATATGTAATTCCTTAATAGTCTCTGCATTGACAGTTGAGTAGAGTTAGAAATCAATTTACTACAATTAAAATTCCTGATAAAATGTAAGACAAGACATGATTTTTGTGCCACATGGTAAGATCTAAAAAAAGTTGCTGGAAAAAAATAAAAATGCTATTCGTATTGTTCTTGTTTAAAAATAAATTGAGAATGTAACAAATGACAAAATTGAGAACTCTTAAAAGTATCTCTGACAATTGGGAAGGGAGAAAAAGCTAACATGAGTTAATACAAAGCTTTAAGGATTAACTGAGGACAAGAGTGCAAGTAACTTGACAAAGAAACGAACTAGAGTTTTTGTTGATTAAACATCAATGGCAAATAGTTGGCATTTTTTTTGCCACTATCTCCTTTAGCAAGAGTTTAAGTTGGAAAAAAGGAAGATTTGCATAGTTCGGACCAGTAGGAAGGATATACGCAAAATCAACAGGGATCTTCCCTTTTTAGCTACTTAAGCCTATTGCTAAAGTTTCAACTTCTTATGATAGGTAATGCTGCATTTATCTAGATTACAGACATTGACAAGTGCTTATTCCGACGTAAAATTGCATTTTCAAATATTTTTGTTCCAATTCTCTCTAATGTTTATTAAGGGACGTCATAAATGTTACATCAAAAGTATAACTGTCTTTTGTAGTTTTGCTTACCATGTGGATATAAAAGTAATCTTTTATTTCTGAGTAACATACTATAAAAATTAAAATAAATATTTCTCACACTGGACAGTATAAGTAATGAAATTCTGTCTTAAATAATAACAACATATAGAATAATAATTTAAATTTTTATTATTTATCTTAGTAAATATTAGTTAATTTAAATTAAAAATTAAAATTAAAGATTAGAAAAGGGGACCAAACACACTAAAGTAAATATAAATACATTTACAAAATTCATATTCGTCACATGCACATATTCCGAGGTATCTTATATAAACCTCTGCTTCAGACTACAAGTAATAATATTAAAAATGTTTGTAATCCAGAAAAGCCTAATTTGTATTCTTTCTTACTTGTAGTCTGAAGAAGAGGTTTGTAAAAGATACCTCGGAACATGTGCATGTGACGAATATGAATTTTATAAATGTATTTATATTTACTTTAGTGTGTTTGGTCCCCTTTTTTAATTTGATACTACTACACACCGTATTCATGAATGATAAATATTAGTTAGCCTCAGTTTCACCTTTAAAAAAACTGCCTTCTAATAACTTGCCAAATATATGCCAGTTCAAGTTGTTACTTACAAATTGAGAATTTCTTGAAAATATGAATAAACGTTTCAGAAGCTTTAATAAACAATCTTGTTAAACTTCACTACTAATATTCTAATTCTTAAACTTCTCTTTTTTGATGACTTAGCACAAAGTGAATTGTAATCTAGCTTCTAGAAGCTTATTATTATTTTTTATTCTTAAAGAGAAATAAAAAAGCAGCTCCTCGTAAATTAAAACAAGAAAAACAAAAAATGTACAATAAATAAAATACAAAACCTTTTATGGATGAGACATCAAGAAATAAGAAATTTGTTACTTATCAAGGAAATTAAAACTAACAAAAATCAAAGAAAACATTTGAAAAATAATGAGTCATTAAGGTGGATAAGCATGAGCCTTAATAAAAGGCAGAACGGTCGTTCCAGGATTCTCATCTTCAATGACTAGATGAGTTATTATTTTTGAAATTTTAATTCTTAAAAAAATATCAATACAGATCTATGTATGTTTCAGGAGATAAAACAACCTAATGAATTTTTTTTTATTTAATTCATCAGCAAACTCACTACAGGAAACATCTAGAAAAAGTATCTCCGAATTTTCTTCCCCCTCTTAAATTTAATTAGAAAAAACGCAAACTTCAAAATACAATTTCAATTTGCAAAGACCCTTTAAGTTAATTATCTGTTTCAATAAAAGTAGACTTGCTTGTGCTCTTATTTCTTCAAAACTTCGTTATTCAAAGTTTAAAGTAAACGAAGACTAAAAGGGATTTACTTAACTGAATCTAAAAGAACGGAGGAGCAGCAACTGAAATTATCAACAAACCATCAGATATAATCCTGGAAAAATAAATAAAATAAAATCCGATTGGGAAAAAGATAAGATGGTAATCGGGATCTGTGTGTTTCCTTTCTTCAGTAATGATTAATTAATCATTCATCAGAAACAATAATTTTAATATCACTTAATTTAATATATGAATGAAGTTGTTTAGTGCTTTTAATTTCTTCTTACTCTCTCGAATGATACTTTGGTAAAAGATAACTTGAAATGAAGAATTCAGCGTAATATTTTCTTGACAATTTCGCATTTACAAATGACTGAAATTTTTCATTCAAACATTGTTATTTTGAAAGATTAAGAAAACAGATTAAATTTTTATCTCTCCAGCAAATTCTAAAACCATATGACTATCTTACACAGCAAGACAACAATTTATTATCATCTTAAAATGTAAACAGTCCATTACAAGAGTCCATTATAATAGTCAAATGTATTTGATTAGAATGAATAATTCAATTTACATCCCAGAATCAGCCAAAATCTAATCACAGTGTGATTGAATAAAATTGAAGGATATTGTTGCAACTGGACAGGGTCATGTCCATTCGACTTACGGATCAGTTTTCGATTATGTAAAGGAAAGAGACAGACATGCATAATTGAATCAGGTAAGATCACATATTTCAGAAACCTTCTAGCTTTTATTTATTTCTTCAAGTGTTCTGTCTGGAAAGCCTCAAACGGAGAGAAACAAAGCAGTAGAAGGATTGAACAAGAAACGAAAAAGTTCTCTTTTTGTTTTTTGTTTTTCCGAAAACGAAAAATTTTCAAAAATATTAGGAAAACAAGTAAGAAGCCAATTTCCAGAAAAGTAGCAAATCGTTTTTTTCTTCGAATCCGCTGAAACATGATTGTCTTTTAAGCAGAGCACAAAAACGTATGGTTTTTTTTTTTTTCTTTTTCCTTTAACTCCAAAGAGATTCCGTTGAGATCCAAAAAATATTACATTCCAGGAGATCCAATAGAGAACAGGCATTTATTAATTACTTTTCAACGTTTTTCGATTTGATGCTTCTTTGGGAATAAACTTCCAAATAGATATATAACTGAAAAAAGATAGACGATAGGTCAAAACTAAACAGTGGACTATTTCTTATTTTTCAATCCTTTTTACTATGATTTTTAGTGATTAACAGAAAATTCAGGCAGTCTATTTATTTGAAATATTTAGTTTAGGTAACTAAAGTTACAAGTTTAATAATATTAAAATAAAAGAAATAGATCAAGAATGATCAAAAATAATGTAAATCATTAAATTTAACGTGTGTAAATCATAATAGCATCAGAATAAAAACCATAAACAGCTCAGGGAATTTTTATTTCTGTGCGTTTTTGTTTTCATTGTGATGTTGTAATTTAAGGTCCTTATTACACTAGGCCGCCAGGCGGCGCAGCCAGCCGCGACACCGGTGACTCAGTCGGCGACACGTGCAGGAGCAACCGGTGGCGCAGCCAATCACTCATTGTTCGGTCCTAAGGTAGTTCTCGCCTGCCGACCTGTGTTTTCTGTGTTCCTCGCATTCTTTTCTGCGCACTGTTTTACTTCAGTATGTCTAGTGAACAGATTGAACAGATTGTCACTGTGGAAAGAAGTGGAAGTGAAACTGTAGACAAGACAAAAAAGCAAGAAGTAGGAAGAAGCCCTGAAAGAGTGCCAGAAGTTATTGGACAGAAAAGTGAATACCGAAGATTTCATTTGTGCAGTTGAACAACAACCCGCAATTTGGGACGCCAGTTCTGAAGCTTACAGTAATAAGCAAGTGAAACTGAATGCTTGGAATGAAATTATTTGTTCATTCCTAACGGATTTCGAGCGCCGCCTGGCAGCTTAGTGTAATAGGCTCGGTATGATATAATGCCCCGCCACGACTCTCCGTCACCCGTGGCTGCCAACGTGGTCGCGGGGCAAGGCAGCCAGTCAGCAGCCAGTTTGTGGCGACGCCACCGGCTGCCTTAATTTAATAGGCTCCATAACAATCAATGCCCAATGATGAACAGCGCCACCGGTGTCGAGGCTGGCTGCGCCACCTGGCGGCCTAGTGTAATAAGGACCTAGATTACGGCAGCCGGTGGCGTCGCCACAAACTGGCCACCATGTGGTCAGTCATCTGTGCACTAGTGATGAGAGAACATGTCGGACAACAAGTGTACACACATGCTCCTCCTTGTACTTTTAATGAAAAGGAGAAGGCGAAGGGAGAGAAAGATGCATGTACACCGTATGCTATTGTTAAGGGAGTCTAAAGGGTTGTACTATACTCCGTTTGATGAACTGTGTTCAGACGACAACAAGTTTTTTAATTACTTAAGAATGTCTAAATCGTCTTTCTTTGTATTTTGTCGTTAATAAAGATTGATATTACCGTTCTCTCGTGTAGCATGATCGGATGGATTTGACACAAATTGCGGGTTGTTGTTCAACTGCACAGATGAAATATTCGGTATTCACTTTTGTGTCCAATAACTTCTGGCACTCTTTCAGGGTGCTCTTTTTCCTGCTTCTTGCTTTTCCCCTTTGCTTGTCTACAATTTCACTTCCACTTTTTTCCACAGTGACAATCTGCAGTTCTAGACATACTGAAGTAAAACAGTGTGCAGAAAAAAGTGCGAGGAACACAGAAAACAGACTGCTCGGCCGACGAGAACTATCGAACTACCGTAGGACCGAACAACGAGTGATTGGCTGCGCCACCGGTTGCCCCTACACGCGACACCGGTGACGCTGCTCGTCATTGGGCACGGATTGTTATGGAGCCTATTAGATTAGGGTAGCCGAAGGAGTCGCCACAAACTGGCTGCTGACTGGCTGCCGTTCCCCGCGACCACGTTGGCAGCCATGGGTGGTGGAGAGTCGTGGCGGGGCATTGTATCATACAGAATAATAATAATATCATACATCATATTACACTGGGCTGCCAGGCGGCGCAGCCAGCTCCACCACCACTCGGTTTTGCCACAACGTGGTCAGTCAACTGTGCAGTAGTGATGAGAGAACATGTCGGACAACAAGTATACATATATGCTCCTCCTTGTACTTTTAATGAAAAGGAGAAGGCGAAGGGAGAGAAAGATGCATGTACACCCTATGCTAATGTTAAGGAAATCTAAAGGGTTGTACTTTACTCTGTTTGATGAACTGTGTTCAGATGACAACAAATTTTTTAATTATTTCAGAATGTCTAAATCGTCTTTCTTTGAATTGTCGTTAATAAAGGTTCATATTACCGAGAAAGATACGGAAATGAGACTGTGTATCATGCCAGAAGAAAAACTCGTAGTCACTTTGAGGTAAGTAAACCGATAAATTGTACAGTGGTGGTCAGAATTATAAGGACAACTGAAGTGAAATGTATACATATAAATGCCTTTTTATGCTAGAGATCATTGTAGAATGCAAAACATTGAAAAATGCAAAATTTGAATGTTTTGCCATATTTAATAAAAAAATGTCATTGTAAAAACTGGACAAAATTATAAGGACAATGAATGTTTTGGCCTGAAACACACTAATAATTAATAATCTCCCCCTTCTTCTCAATCACTTTTATCAGTCTTGATGTCATAGAGTTTGACAGTTCCTTCAGAACGTTTTTAGAAATTTTTTTTCCAAGCTTTTTCGATGGAGGACAAAGTTCTTGCTTATTTTGATATTGAATACCATTTTTGTTACTTCGTGTGCCAGAATACCCCACAGATTTTCCATTGGATTTAGATCTGGGCTTCTGGCCGGCAGGTCAAGTAGTTTCACAAAATTAGCATCAAACCATGCTTTCGAAGTTTGAGAAACGTGTACTGATGCATTGTCCTGCTGGAACAAAAAGCCTCCACTCGTAATTGACGGTGCTTCTGGTAAAAGATTATTGCCCAATATATAAATATAACTCTCAGAATTCATTTTGCCCTGCACAAAAACTATTGGAGTAGTTCCGCCAGTTGCGAAACCTCCCCAGACCAGCCACTGAGCCACCTCTAAATCTATGGTTTGCGAAAATTTCTTTTTCTTTACGGAGATCATACCAAAAGTAGCGAAAACCATCTGGTCCATCCAAATTAAACTTTTTCTCATCAGAAAAGATAACATCATCGCACTTCTTTTTCCATAGTAATGCATTTTTTGGCAAACTCCATCCTCAGTCTCTTATGAACTTTTGTAAGAGGTGGCCGTGACATAACGAACCTTTTCCATAAGTTTTCCATGACGAACCTTTTTTTCTTTTTGTAAAACATGTCGAACAGTTCGAACACTGCATCGTAAGTTTAATTCCCGTTTAATTTCCGTTGATGTTTGTTTTTTGGAGCAAGCTCGCCTTATTATCATTCTTTTCACACGCACAAAAACAGAAGATGGCCTACCTATACGTCTTTGCCGTCCATATTTTTCGGGATTTTTAAGAAAATTATAAATAACCGTTCTCGATCTATTCAGCTTTGTCGAAATTTGATGTACAGTAAGTGCTGAACTATTAAAAGCAACCACTTTCCCTTTCTAAAACTCCGAAAGTTTCGTACCTAGTGGCATGACTGAAAAAATAGAATACGACGTTCCGAAATCTCTTACTATGCATTTATATCGTCTGGGAGTGCCGTGTGCAGAACAAAAAACATGCACATTTTGCTTTTTAGAACACACAAATAGCATTGTCCTTATAATTTTGTCCATATCACAGGGCTGTCTAAATCCAAAATACATTTTATGAATATGAATTTCTCATATATTTCCATAAAAACTAATAAAAAATGCTGCATTTATCGTTGGTTTCCAGCCATAAAATTTGCATAATTTTCCGGCTAACTGTAACCAAGTTTGGCGATTTTTTCCCTTGTCCTTATAATTTTGACCACCACTGTATTTTAAGTTATTAACTGTATTGCATTAAGAATAGTTTGTTGTGTTTTACATAACTTTGTCAGAGAACGTGACGGTATCAAAATTGAAGAAACCTTATCTGTCGAAGGTTTATATGAATGGCGTGAAGACTGTCAACCACCAACAAAGAAGGCAACACAACTCAGAGACAAGTTATGTGATGATTTTGTCAGTGAAGCAGGAGCTGTACCTCGGCAAATGGACAGAATCTAAATAAATGAACTCAACAGCACAACTGGTGAAGCAAAAACATGTCTATTTATCATAAATAAAGTTTCGTGGATATAATCTGCTTGGTGTTTTAATTTGTTTCCCTACAACTACAACCATGTGAATTTTTGTCAAAAAAACAACATTAAACGGCCGCTATTTTAAAAATTGATATCTTGTTTTTTTACTTTTTTTTCCAATTATCAACAGAAGCATACACAACAAATTTTATTTCTATAGTTGATATACTAAATAAGCTACAGTTTTTTTATTTGAAAGTCCCAAACATACAGACAGGACCGAACAACCGATCGTAGGACCGACGTAGGACCGAACAATGATTGATTGGCTGCGCCACCGGTTACCCCTGCATGTGTCGCCGGGGCGCAGCTGGCTGCACCGCCTGGCGGCCTAGTGTAATAAGGACCTTATTAGACGGGAAGTTCTCCCGCGCGCGGCATGTTCATCTCACTTGGCGCCTTCGGATTATCATTTAATCTGGTCGATGCAGAACTCTTTAGCTGAACAGCGCTTTCGAGATGTGGCTGAGATATAGGAAAATAGATCGACGATTTCATTTCATCCAAACCGAAGCAATGTCTTTTTTTTTTTAACGAAAGAATCCAAAACTTACCCGAGAGATAGAAAAAGGTCATAGAAAGTGAGGGAAATATATTAATGATTGAATTGCATTTTATACATTATGAAAATAAAGCGACAACTTACGGGAAAAAAAGACTACCGGTTTAACTTTTGCATACATCCAATAGAAATGGGAAATATATCGTCAGCAGTTACTCTCTATATCTTTATTGCGTAGGTGTTAAATTTTAGATATATCTTCATGAGCACAGATGGTTGGGTGAAACGACAAAAAAAAAAAATAAATGTTTTATATTTTTATACAATGATAAAAATTAATTGATAGAAGATTTTAAAAGGCTGCTATGTATTTCATGACTCTAGAACATATTAAACATAATTTGTTTAGACTTGCTTAGAAGAAAATGAAAACAAGATTCTCGTAGAAAACAGTTAGACATTCTTCTGTATATGAAAAAGAAATTGATAAAAAAAAAAAAACCTCAGCTTTAAATTCTGATATTAAGAATGTTTTGATTACAACTACTGTAATCGAAAAACAGATTCTCATACTACTTCTTGAACGCTAATGTTATTATTTTCCGAAATCATTCCCATTTCTTAGTAGGAATGTGTCCATTTTGAGCGTTGTTCAACTTTTAAGTCAAACCCACACAGGACAACTGAGAACATTACTTTTCTTTGATACAATTTTACAGAAAAAAAAATAAGTATTTTCAATCATGTTTGTCACTAGATGTACAGAGTTAGTAAAAAATTTCATTTTTGACCCCTTTAATACAATTCAGGATTTTTTTCTGATTGCCAGTGGTAATAGAGATGGTTGAGGCCGATAACAATGTGCGGTTTTTCTCACCTGTGGTTTTAAGAAACTCCCTTCCTCCGCTACCTATTCTGTTCTATAAGCTTCCCCTGATTCTGAACGATGGCCCTCCAATGTACTTTCCACTTTAGGAGACTTCTGTTCAATTTTCTTGAGGAATATTGGACCAAACATAACGGCAAACTTACCATAGGCCGTCCACAGCTCGAGAACGACGATTATTAATACCCCGTTTCAACAGTACAAATCCACAGAAGCCCATAGGTGATGCACTCAGGGGATCAAAGTTACAGCTGTTTCCTCCTTTCCTTCTCCTTCTTCCGATTCTATTCTAATCACGAATATCAGTATGGCTGGACGCCTTATCTATATGGTTGTGCGAATTGTGTTGCTCCTTGCCGTAAAGACAGGATTGTCAACACTGAAAATAGGGTTCAGCACATTATCCTGAAAGTATGTTGCATTAATCTTGCATTTCAGGGTGTTGATTTTTTTATTTCTTGAGATATCCCCAATTTTCAACGATGTTTTACCCATTTTGATTTTTGTCGATTACAGCGCCATCTGCGAGCAACCCCGACGTACAGTATATCAAATCAATGTGAAATTTTCTGGAGAATCCGAATTTGCAATAAAAAATGGGGGTTCCTATTTACGTTTTTCTTCCCAACCTCTCACCTCATAGGGGGTGGTGGGTGGGGGGTCGAGTTTGGTTTCATTGGATGTCCCTCTCCGAGACGAACAAATTTTAATTATAAAGTTTTTTGATCCGATTTGTAGTTTTCGGGATATTTCAATGTCTTCAGATAAAATGAACACCCTGTATATGATTATGAATAAAATCATATAGTGTTAAATATATATCGTCATCCAACGAAAATAGACTGATGTTTCATGAAGAATAGATAACTAATCGTTCTCTTTTCAGTTAAATCGTCGTGAGATTATTTATTTAGCTGAAGTTGTGATATATTGGAATGCTGTCATGGTACAAGATATTTATCCGATGGAATTTACTACGGAAAGTTTTTATATCTGGAATCGATGTAAGTAGCTATATGATTATTATTAACTTACAGACGGATCGAATACCTAAAGAATAGTGAGCCGACATATTAAGGAACAGAATCGTTCCTTAAATGTTAATTTAAATGCAGTTATATGTTAATTTAAATTAGCAACATAATTAATAAAGAGACAATATAATCATACATAAGAAGAATTTAAACGATATTCATTTTAGTGAATAATTCTTCGTACTGAATTAAGTATTCGAATATCGACTGATAACGACTATAGTGAAGTCAGCGAATGCAGTTGTGATAAATAATCAGAGAGATAAGCCGATTTAATAAA
>JAFIDM010009631.1:128221238-128280442 GCA_023159025.1 Thereuonema tuberculata | reverse complement strand
TTGAAAATTATCACCTAGCGGTCTACCTGACAAAAATCACTTGTAAAAACAATACTATGTAAGTAATTTCATATTTTTTAACAATGTATTCAAAATTAATTAAATATTTGTAGTATATCTATATTCAGAACCTGTTGATAGGAATTTGTCATTCCTAACGGGACTGTAACTTTTGTATTTAGAATCATAATAAAAAAAAAAAAATATTATTATTATTATTATTATTGTCATTAGCCGCTAGGTGGCCACCCGATGTAGTCGCTCTTCACATCGGCTCCGTTAAAAAAAGACTTATGCATTATATTCTTCGATATTAAGGTATGTAACAGTCAAATTAGTAATTGTGAAGTATTCGCTGATATCGTTATATCGGTTGATATAAGATATTTTTCTTCAATTGGTGATAATTACAAAAAGAAAAATCAGAACATTTCGATTTAAAATACCAGTGGCCTTTCTTGTGGGGTCAAGGTCATTACTCCCACGACAGTACATCCAAAAATAGAAAAAAAAAAAAAAAAAAAACCTTGCTCGGGCTGTCGAGTCTCGTCAGACTGCATATGAGAAAACGAAAATGTTCACGTGTGAACTATGCAGTTTAAGTATTGACACTAAAGAAATTTATTGTCATCAATGCAATAGTGACTATCACTACGGTTGTTCTGGGGTACAAGAGACTACATACAAACGCATGTCAAATACCTTGAAAAAGGATTGGAGCTGCTTTGTATGTAGGAAATCATCAAGGAAAAACAATTCGATCACAGAAAAAGACAAAACAACAGACAGTGAAAAAGAGTTAGACACTAAACTAACCCAGGACAACCTCAGAACAATCCTAAACGAAATGAACAGAAAATTACAAAATGACACATTAATTACAGAAATTAATGATTTTAAAACCTCGTTGACCTTTCTTGCTCAAAAATATGAAGAGATCAGTGAGAATCAAAGAAAGATTGAAGAAGAAATCTCACCTATGAAGAAAACAATTGATAACATAATACAAGACACCAAAGAGAAAAACATCAAAATTAAGGATCTACAAAAGAAAATAAACGATATCGGGCAGAATCCAAGAAAACTGAACCTAGAAATTCATGGTGTCAAACACGCCAAAGATGAAAACCTAAATGTCTTGCTAAAAAATATGTGTAGCAAAAAAATGTAGAAGAGACATTCAAAGAAATTGATGATGCGCACAGAATACCAGCCAAAAATCAGGAAAAGCAACCTCCGATTATTGTGAAATTCAAATCATTGGAAGCTAGGAACAAGTGGCTGGAAAGGAAGAAACAAAAAAGAATATCAAACAATGATCTCCATTTCAATGGTGATGATGCACCGGTATATATAAATGAAAATCTGACCAGTGTGATGAAAAATCTTTTTTGGCAAACAAAAACAAAGGCTAGGGAAAAGAGCTTCAAATATGTTTGGGTGAAAGACACTAAAATTCTCATAAGAAAAAATGACGACTCAAACATAATTAGAATCAAAGATGAAGCGGATCTTAGCAAATTAAAATAGTGTAAAGGTAAAAATTTATAATTAATTGCTCTTTTTTTTCCCAAATACTGAAATTGATAGAGAAATAAACAACATAATTAAGTCAAACACAGTAATCCTAAAATCCATCTCAAATATAAAAGATAATTCTGATCTAAGGAATAATAGCAATAATCCTACAAATTGTTCCAAAATCATTCTGCTTCTAAATATTCGCTCACTCAGACTAAACTGGAATCTGTTTTCTTGCAAAATAAATAATTCTCTTCCTGTGATTGACAAAATAATTTTAACTGAAGTAAACATAACTAACAAAGAGAAGTACTTGTATAAATTTGAAAGCTGGAATTCTTTAGTAAAAGTTAGAGAAAATAACAAAAAAGGGGGATGAATAATCATGATTTTTAAAAAGAAATTTACCTTTAAAGGAATTAAAATTGGCACAAACCACTTTGAAAATTGTATTGCAGAATTCAAGGATTCAACTAATAACGAAACGTTTATAGTAATTGGAATATATAGACCTCGAAATTTAAGTAGAATATCTTTCATTGAATAATTTACTCAATGACAATATAATGAATTATAAGAATACAGTTTTTTTTCATTGGAGATATCAATATTGATCTATAGAAGAAAAATAATGATTTAAGTACTTTAAAATATCTGGAATGCCTACATTCCAGTGGTTTCAAAAATTATATAAATGGTGTAACCAGACATATCATAACAAATAAAAAAGCCACCAAATCCTGTATAGATTATATATTCTTAAGAGATAAAGTTATTAATAGTAGAAGTACGGGAATTATATGTAAAGATGTAATATCTGATCACTTCATAGTATTTGTTCAAAATATTATCCCTAACAACACAACTCAAACTAAAAACGATAAGGTTGACGATAAAAGAAACCAACAAAGCCAAAAAACTACATATTTGAACAAAAATAAACTAGAGTTAGGCATAAAAAATGTAATACAGGAAATCTCCGAAAATAACATTAATGATACTAACGAAATCTATAATAAGATAATAACAGAAATAACCGAATCAAAAACTACAAAATATATTAAACTAGAGAACAAAAAGAAACGAACGAACAACAAATCATGGATCACCTGCGACATCATAAAAGAAATCAATGAGAGAGACTATTTGTTTAGGAAATGGAAAAATAACAAAACTAATATGAACTATTACAATAATTATAAATTATTAAGAAATAAACTAAATAGCAAATTGAAAACGCTTAAAAAAGAATACTATAAAAATAAATTCAATAATGAATTAAATTCTCCAAAAAGCCAATCGAATGAAATAAACAAAATATTAAGGAAGAACAACAAAATACCTGAAAATACAGAATTAAAACTTCTAACGGAGAGCATTAAATCTTACTATCTATCTGGTGTCGTCCTCATGTGAGGGTGTGAACAAGAGATCTCCATTTATTGCGGTCCTCTGCTCTTCTTTTCACTTCACTATAACAGCCAATACAGGTCCACTTTTTTATGTTGTCCACTTTTTTATGTTGTCCACTTTTTTATGTTGTCCACTTTTTTATGTTTTATGTTTCATTAAATCTTACAATAAAAAAAAAATTGTTAGTGACAAGTTTTGCAACCAATTCTCAATTGTTGGAAGAAATGTAATAAAATGTGATAAAAGATTATGCAATGAGGTAAATTTATATGTGCAAAACTCTATTGTTTTTGAGAAACCTAACTATCAAGAAATGTTAAATATAATCAATAAGCTAAAAAACAAAAAAATCCGTTGGTTTTGATAATCTTAAAATCAGAGAAATCAAGGATAATAAAGACATTTTTGCACATATAAAAACGTTGCTATTAATGAATATTATAGATAATAAAAAATATCCAGACAATTTAAAAATTTCAAAAGTTGTTCCTATCTACAGAGGAAGTGATATATTAAATTTTAAAAACTATAGACCAATTTCAGTTCAGCCGATAATAAATAAAATTATCGAAAACTATATTTGCCTAAAAATGAATAATTACCTAAATAAATATCAAATCATAAACTCAGAACAATATGCATACAAGAAAAACAAAGGTACGAATAACTTATTTGAAAACTTCTCAAATAACATAAATAACAAACTAAATAAAAATAAATTAATTCTTCTTATATCCATTGATCTAAGCAAAGCATTGGATAGCATTGATACGAAAATACTATTTAAAAAACTGTACAATATTGGAATCAGAGGCTCACTATTTGAAATTATTAAAGACTACTTTAAGAATAGAAAAATCTTTGTTTCAATTGACAATATTTACAGTGAAATGAAAACTATCGATAATGGAGTTCCTCAAGGTTCACAACTAGGCCCTTTGTTTTTCTTACTTTTCATCAACGATATATTTCAGGTAATAAAATCATGTTACATACATATTTATGCAGATGATATAATGATTTATTCGAATGGGAACTGCACTACAGAAATAAGTGATAAATTACAAAAAGATTTAATTCGAATACAAAATTGGATGCACGACAACAGACTTCAGATAAATAAAGACAAAACAAAACTAATGCTAATATGTCCATAAAAAAAAGACTAATAACAGATAAGCCAAAAATATTTTCACCATCATAACTGTATTCACAATTCACCGTATGAATGTCAAAGCTGTTCAGAACTACAGTAGACAAAAACAATTAAATATCTGGGCTTAATAATAAATGAAAAATTTTGTTGGAATAATCACATTAAAATGTTACATAAAAAGCTAAACAAACTGTCATATATATTCTATCATATAAAAGATATACTTTTATAGTTCTGATAGCAAATTCAGAAGATGAACTTCAAATTGGAGCAAATCATTTAAATACTATCTCAAAAAATTATAAAATGAAAATTTCGGAATTAAAAACAAAATCCATGGCAATGTGTGGAAAACAAATACAAAGAGTGAAAATTGTAATTAATGGAAAAATAATAGAACAAGTATCAGAGTTTAAATATTTAGGAAACATAATTTCATGTTATAACGATGAGGCAAACCTGATATCAAACGTACAGACATATAACAGAATAAATGGAATAATTAGAAGAAGATTTGGAAAACAAATGACGAAAGAAACACTACTAAGATTACATAACATTACAGCCAAAGCAGCAATTAAATATGGGAGTGAAACCAGGAGATTGAAAGAAAGAAACAAACAAAGATTGGAAATTGCACAAATGACATTTTTGAGACCTTTATTAGGATTTACACGTCTCGACAAAAAGAAAAATAATGATACTCGAGCCCAACTTAAAACTCTAAGTTTAATTCAAGAAATTCAAAATTATCAAAAAAATTGGCTTAACCATGTTGAAAGGATGTCCAAAGATAAGATTCCAAATTTAATTTTCAAATATAAACACAAAGGAAAAAGAGACCGAGGACGACCAAAAACAAGATGGAAAGACCAAAATCATCTTCAGAGCCAGGAACAGACAACCATGTTTATACCTAAGATGTTCAAGACAAGACAAGACAAATGACATACTTCCAACGCGGATTAAAATGTTATTATATAATGCTTTATTCGATTCGAACATAAATTATGCTCCTAACATTTTGGCCTACACCAATAACAGTTGTTTAAAACCTATAATTAATCTGCAAAATAAAATTTTAAAGATAAATTTCTTCAAGCAAAATGTAAACGATAAAAGTATAATATTAAAGAAAAAACTTCAATACAAGAATACTAAATCCCAAACAATAATTCATAATACAACATACTAATTAAAAACTATTATAAAATCTTTGAGCTCAAGAAAGAAGAAAAACAAAAATCCTCATATAATCTAAGAAAAAAGAAAAATATCCATCTTCCCTATCTGCTAATATACAATGACTATGGAAAGAGGCATTTTAACTACTGTATATACTTGAAAATATATTCAACACTATAGATGAAAAAGAAATATATATAAAAAATGGAAGAATAACCTATGTTAAGAAACTACTAAAAAAGTGGCTGATAAAATGTAATTAATATGAATTTCTTTTGTTTCAATTGTTTTCTTTGTAATTGTAAATCCTGTTTGTAATATCTCACTTAAGTATTTTGTTCAATTTACTTCCAATGTCCTTAATATTTATTGTTACTAATTCTTACTGTACTCGACAAAAATAAGCTAAACATAGGTAACTTTAATATACTTATGTAATAATTATATATAGAGTTAAATCAGAAAATTATTTTAAATTTTAAATCATGGTACCGCCTAATTTAAAATTTTAGAAAATTATCACCTAGCGGTCTACTTGACACAAATCACTTGAAAAAAAAATATTATATCAGTCATTTGATATTTTTTAACAATGTATTCAAAATTAATTAAACATTTGTAGTATATCTATATTCAGAACCTGTTGATAGGAATTTGTCATTCCTAACGGGACTGTAACTTTTGTATTTAGAATCTTAATAAAAAAAAAATATTAATCATTATTATTACTATTATTAATATTATTATTATACAGGACACTACAAAACAATGTGTATCACAGCTGCCAGTTCTTTAGCTGGTGTTGGCCTTCAAACGCATCGAATTCTTCCCAAGAATCTAGGATGTCGTAATGTATCGGCGCAAAATATGTGCTGATCCAAGCAGTGCGGCTTTTTGGAGTTGACCGATGGAGATTTTGTCAATATTTCGATCTTGCAAGTGCTTACCAAGGTTTTTTGGTATAGCACCCAGTGTGCCGATAACCACTGGAACCACTATTATTAATATTATTAATTATTATTATTATTATTTACGATAATTCCCATTTAAAGAGAGCGTTTGAACTTGAATTCCTCTATGATGATTGTTTGTGTTTTCTCTGTGCCCAAATTTTCTTCATGTGTTCACTGTGTTGTTTCTTACGCTCCGCTGTCCATTTACATCCCCGCCTCTTCTGTGTTGAGGTGTTAAATGTATGTTTTTTGACAGTGTTCCTGAATTTCTTTCTATCTTCCGCATCATCTATTGTCATGTGTGTCTGTCTGAGATCCTCCTCGACTTCTTTTATCCATTTCGTTTTTCCCCTACCTGAGTTGATGACCTCAAGAATCCGTCTTGAAATTCTGTCTTCGTTCATCCTGTGAATATGTCCGTAGAACTGCATTCTTCTTTTCCTGAATGTATCCGTAATCCTATTAGTGTGTTTATAAATTTCTGATGCTGGTCTCTTCATCCAGATTCCCTGTTCCTGTACCGGTCCCAAGATTTTCCTGAGAATTTTTCTTTCTTGTTTCTCTATTTCTTTGATTTTCGCTTGTCCACCAATTTGTGTCGTTTCAACAGCATATAGTGCCTCAGGAAGTACGACAGTGTTGTAGTGTCTTAATTTTGCGTTAATGGATATGAACTTTTTGTTGTAATAGTTCCACGAGAGTTTGTATGCTCTTTGTAGTTTTCTTATTCTTTCCTCATTATTATTATTATTATTATTATTATTATTATTATTCTCTCAGGAAATTTTTAATGTCTTAATTACAAAATTTAATTTAAACAAAAGGCCAGACGAAATTACAAAGGAAGCTCGTAATAAACAAATAAACTTAGAAAGTGCTCTTTATTAGTATCTTAAGAAGTTAGTTTGAAAGTCTATGTACTTTTTTTTAAAGGATTATGATTATTATTATTATTTATATACGGAGATTAAAACTAATAGTCCTTTCTTGAGATATAACAATATATAAGATACAAAGATATGATGCTTTAAATATAAATAAACATATGATACCACAATATTTTCAATGAAAATTTCAGAAGCTAAAGAAAAAAAAAAGACCAGGCAGTAAAAGAAGTTATTTATTTTCTAGAAAACAAATTAATCTGTATTTTGAGAACTCTAATTATATATTTCAGCCTTTTTCTGTACATTACTCTTCATTTTTATTTTATTTACTTATTTTCATTATTCAGGTGTCTCCTTTTTCGTAATAGAATCGGATAGAAATATAAACAGAAATTCAAGCTAAATAAGCCATTTTTTTTTATTTCCAGATAATATTCAGATTTACATTGCATAATTTTTTAAGGTGTTAACAAATAAAAACTTTTTTTTTGTTTATTACAATTATGTAAGCTTCCTTTGTAATTTCTTCCTGCTTTTGATAAAATTATTTTGTAATTAGAAATTAAAATTATCTAGATTAAGAATAATGATAATATAATTACTAATAATATTTTTTCCTTTATTTTTGAATACAAAAGTTTTAAAATGTGTTTCTACAATTTTTAAACCATTAATAAACATATTGATTAGCTATAGCCAAATAAGACTGCAGGTTTCTAATAATAAAATATAATTACAAAAATTATTATCATTTAGATTTTATTGTTTTTAATGAATTACTGTTTACGTGTAATTGGGATTTTAAGGCAGGATCATATCTAAAATAAATTACTTATTTTGCTAAAAAGCTTTGTTGAAAAGAAACAAGATAATTAATGCTTTTAGACAGTGTCAAAAGTAAAGCGGCCCCATAATATGCACAATTTTATAAACAAACGTAGAGTGAACCTAACCAGCGTTTACAATGAACCTAATGGACGCTTACAAACCGGAAGTTGGGGGGGTCAAAAGTGGTCGCTTGCGATAAAGAGGAAAACGGCGATAGACCCCCCCCCCCCCAATATCGACCCTTCTGAACACATTGGTGGTGGTCACGTTTTTGCCAGACAAACGGCTGCTTAGATATGATAAAAGAAAAACGTATTGAAGCACCGACGTTTGACCCACGTACATCTGGTCAGGGAGTGGTCCTAGAGGTCTGATTTTTTGGACATGGATACCTACTTTTTGATACTGAACACAGTGGTGAAGGTTTCATTCTAATATCTCTAACCGTTTGGCCACTACAGAGTGTGACATCCAACAAGCATAAAAGCAAGAGCGGTCCCCTACGTTTTACAGACAAGCTGTAACCTAGGGGCCGCTAAAAATCGTTGAAATAGATAGCATGTTTATACTGTAGAATAAAAGCATATCATTTATTTATTGATGATATTTAAGAAATAAAGATAAAATTAGACTAAGAAGTTGTTGTTTTTAACAAAGGTTTCTATGGACAGAAATGGACCTGTTTAAGTGTATCGTCAGAACCTACGTCACAGTTCAAAGAGGCTGTTGCTAGGGTTTTAGCATTGAAATTAATACGACTAAGCAGGTGTTTGTTTTGGTTTTTCTTTGAAAAAAGACCCAACAAATAATAAAAAAATTATCAGAACGCATTTTTAAGACTTCAAGAAAGCCCACCTTAGGGTTTTTCCCTTATTTTTGTGAATTCTAGGAGAAATATTAAGACAAATAAAAGCGGTATTTATGCATGTTTTGAGGTTCAGTCTGCCATAGGTCCGATGTCGAGAGCTTTTCATTGGTTAACTCAAAAGCCACTTTCCAATAGCAAAGGACCGAAATGACGTAGTAAAACTCTGAAATGAAGTAGAAGAATGAAAATAGAAAAAGAGAAAAAGAAAGCAGCACATGAACTAAATAGGAAATTGCCTTTCTGATTTTAGATTATAGGAAGGAAATTGGGAACGGCCGTTTCGTCCTTCTGTGGACTCATCAGCCCAATTCCCGCCTTCCCTTAACCGAATCAGAAAGGCAAGCCGGCGGTGGCTTACACTAACCAGATCTTGCCTTTCTGATTCGGTTAAGGGAAGGCGGGAATTGGGCTGATGAGTCCGCAGAAGGACGAAACGGCCGTTCCCAATTTCCTTCCCATAATCTAAAATCAGAAAGGCAATTTCCTATTTAGTTCATGTGCTGCTTTCTTTTTCTATTTTCAACTATTATTCCAGCACGTTAAATTTTTTGAAGTAGAAGAATAAATAATTTTTTATTCGCCAACAATTATAAAATTATTTATTCTCCTACAATCCTATATCTGATGTGGGCTTTCTTGAAGTCTTAAAAATGCGTTCTGATAATTTTTGTTATTTTTTGGGTCTTTCCTCGAAGAAAAACCAAGACAAACACCTGCTTGGTAGTAACTAATTCCAATACTAAAACCCTAGCAACCAAGCCTAGCAACGGCCTCTTTGAACTGTGACTTAGATTATGACGATTCAGGAGACGGGAGACGATTCGACCCCTCTACAAACATTCAAAACTGCGTTTAGATCCCATCCACCTATTGTAAAGGCGAATTGTCTCAAACTTACTGAATACGCAATGGGTCCCCTATTAAGAAATACATAGGGTTGCCTGATAAGAGATAGTATCTCTTATTAGTCAAACCAACTTATTAACGCCTCTTACTTAGGATATTCAATTATTCAAAGGGTTATTTCTCTATCATTTGTATGCTAAATTGTTTACGACTTCCTTTAGAAATAATTCTGTATTCAATAATTAATAAGTTAATTTGGAAGGACCTGGAAGGAATAATTAATATTTACTGAATTATTTTAAATTATTGACTGAATCAGTACTGAATAATTTATGAAAGTTATGACGTTGTAATCTATGACTGAAAACGTATTAGACCCCTCGAAATTTCTCTACCAACTTTTTTAAGTGTCCCAAGATCAATAACTAGTGCAGAACTAAAATCTAAACCGTTATGATCAGAAAAGTAGCTCCAATAACATCTAGTCCACTGACTGATATAAGGAAAAGGTGGTCAAGCATTGAAAGTGTTATGCGATGAGCACATTTAGAATGATGATGATGATGATGATCTAACATCTGTCCTCCTTGAATCAAACATTGTAAATAAATATTTTCATATGTTCTTGCTATAATAATTTACTAAATGTTAACTGTTTAATATATTTTTATTAACTACATAAAAACTTAGTTCTGGTGGTATAATTACTGCTGTTCTATTAATAAATTTATAATGAATACCATATAAGTATATTTTAGACCTAAAGAAGTTGGATAGAGTGAAAAAAAAAATACGAGGGGAGATCGAAAAGTAATGCACAACAATTTTTTTTGCAAAATATTTAATAGGAAAGAAAAAAAATAATGCACTAACAAACTGTAGGTGTTATCTATTTTTCAACATATGAACCAAGTCTCTCGATACATTTCTCCCTTCGTGACACCAACTTTATTATTCCTCGTTCATAGAACCCCTTTTCCTGGGATCGTAGCCACCTGCTCACGACCGAAGCGTTGGCCTCCTAGGAATTTCTTCAGTGGTCGGAAGAGGTGAAAGTCAGACGGTGCGAGGTCTGGTGGATGTTGGAGCACCTCCCAGCCAAATTTCTCAATTTTTTCACGAACAGAAGCCGCGACATGGGACGAGCATTGTCATGAAGAAGTCTGACATTTGCAGTGTCTCTGTTAGGGCGTTTGTCTCGAAGGGCACGACGCAACTTTGTCAATATTCAAGCGTAGGTTGCGGCATTCACAGTGGTCCCGGTTGAAAGAAACTCCGCCAAGAGTACACTATGCATGTCCCAGAACAACGTCACCAGAACATTTTACGGTGATTGGGTGACTTTGAATTTGTTCGGTGGCAGAGATCCAGAATGTTTCCATATCATGCTTGTTTGCTTTGTTTCGAGCGTGTAGTGGTATGCCCAAGAGTCATCGCCACTCACTATACCTTCCAGAAAGTCATGACCTTCTTCAGCGTAACGCTCGAAGTGGTCCAAGCAGGACATCATTCTTTGGCCCTTCTGCACATCTGAGAGATCTTTGGATACCCAGCGCGCACTGACTTTGCGAAATCTCAATCTGACATGCACAGTGTCGTACACTGTACGGTAAGAAATGTTGAATTGTTGTCAAGGTCCGCAGATTGATGTGCCGATCATTTCGAATTGCCACCTGAATGCCCGTGACATTGGATGGTGTTGCAGCGGTCACTGGTCGGCCGGAACGCATTTCATCACTAAGGTTTACTCGGCCCTCTTCGAAGAACCTGCACCATCTGGAGATGTTGCGACGGTCCAGACAACAGCACCAACATTTCTCTGTGGATTTCACTCGGGTGTTTTCGTTTTGCCCACAAAAAACGAACTACATTTCGCTGCTCTTCACAAGTCTACGATGCTAGCAAACGTGCCATCTTTGTGTAGGGCAAGATTCAAACTACCTATCTTCCACAATTTGAACGTCCGGACCAAAATAATATTTCGTAAAAAAATTGTTGTGCGTTACTTTTCGATCACCCGTCGTAATAGTGCCTTATTTGGACTACATTAAAAAAAAAATACTTTTCTCAAATTTTGTAATGAAATACATCTTTTTTGACAGGCAAACGTAAACTATCGGTAACTATCTCAGATAAAAGACAAATTTTCTGATAAATTCATTTTTAAATTTCAAAAATTCCATTTCATTCCTGATTTATAAGCAGTAAAAATAAATAATAAAAAAAAAAGGTTACTTTACCTTACAGTATTGAAAGATGAATTTCCACTTCATTTCCTCGATTTCATCAACCAAAGGGAGATTTAAATCAATCCCGGATTCCTTTATTCAATAGGCCAGCGGTACATGACTTTTTTTCTGTATTTCCCCTCTCCCCTCATAAAGGAGGCCCCTTGCCAAAAGATTTTTTCTTTTTTCCCCTGTGTGCTTTATCCAAAGGAAATCCATGAAATTGCTGAGTCTCATTTCGTAGCAGCCATCACCAATGTTAACTTATTAAAATGAAAAAAGAAAAAAAAAAGTTTTCTACATCTAAATTAAAAATGAAATTTTATTGTTTGTTTTAACTTTTGCAGGCTCCACATTGGTTCCGACGAAATATATTTTAATTTGATGAAAGTCAAAAACTTATGTAATTAGTATTTTTGTAATCGTATTTGCACTGCACGGAAAATAAATGTAACATTCAGACAATTTTACTTTATAAATGTTTTATTAGTTATTACAAATCTGCTCATATTGCAAATCTGATATTGCAATTAACATATAAAAAGAATGATTTTTCTTCGAATGTATCCTTGAGTCTCTCTCGGTATGAAGCCACATTGAACTGAGTGAAATCCATTCTTTCGTCTTTAACATTGAAATGTCCTCACTCGTCTAAATTGGAGAAATTCGATTAATAAATGGTTATTTTTAACATCACCAGTTCTAGTATTAAAAATTAGAAAGAAGTTTGATTGGAATTCATAGTATTTTATTATGAAAGCTTTCAACTAAATATTCGTAAATTACCTTCATCCTAAACAAAATAAAGAAAGAAAGCAAAAACTCAAAAGACCAATTTACGATTAGCAAATATGTCATGAAAAAGAAAATTTACTCTCTAAATTCTTGAATTTTAATATAAATTTTGCATCCTTTCGTTCTCAATTTTTTGAAACGTTAACAATACTTATGAAAATCAAAATTAAATTAAATATAGGAGAATAAAGTAGAAAATACTAACCCCTGCAGAGACATCAGTGATGGCCCATTGCAACTTGAAGTAAGATATGGTTTTCCAAAATTAGATGTTTTGCAATAGCAATTGATTAATTAAGACAGGAAGTAATATTCTTTCTGAAGTTCCCCTTGCTTTTTGGTTAATGAATTACTACTGTAAAGGAAATCATTTTTTTTTAATTAAAATCTAATTTCTTTCAGTTTTTGAAAACCATTTATAAATTCTGAAAAAAGTTGTCAACGAGTTAAAATCGTTGCTGAAAATGTTGTCATATGTATAACCAACCTTCATCAGGAAGCACTATACACTGGGTTACCAGTTTATTAGGTGCACTTACCATTTACATCAAGAGGGGGAGTATACCTAATAAACTGGCAACTTAGTGTATTTCTTGTCTTGATGTAATGTAATTTTTGGACATGTTTATACCATAGATGGAATGTTGATTACTTTAATCTAGAATTACAAGGTGATTATTTATTTATTGAGAGTAAATTAAATTAAACAAAAAATAACTAAAAAAAGTAAAAGAAATCAAGAAATTCTGGGTTTATAGGAAGTAATAGCAGAGCAAAATTTATTTACAGTGTAAACATATTAAGATGTCATTTAATGAAAATGCAGAACTAATTTTGTATCTGAAGAAATAATATGATTAGAGAAGCACAGAAATATAGGATTTACTCTATCTTTCCTCAAAGATTTTTTTCCTAGAATGTTTCTAATTGCAGCAGAAATTTCCTTGCAAAGAGTTTTTTTTCTTTTCTTTCATATGTCATCAGCTGACTATTTAGTAGACAAGATTTGAAAGTATTCAAAAGGACATTTGAACAAGTTTACTACTTATGAGAGATTAAATTCTCATTTCCAGAAATCGGAGACATTTTGAAAGTTTCTATTAAGAGTTGAATATTATAAATGACTGTTAATGGTCGACTTCTGATCATTGCTAAAGATTTTAGAAGCTTTTTGTGCTAATCTCAAATACGAGTTTTGTGCCAAATCTTTTCTTTATAGAAAAGTTAAAACCTTCTCACTCTTCATTCAGAATGAATCAGGAACCAAACTTTTCATTTTTTTATTCAGCTCTTGATTTCTCACAACTAGAATTTATTACTATCAGTCTTTGGGTCTTCTCTCTCCTCTAGTGAAATACCAAATGTATTCCTAAAGTTCTAGTCTGAATATTTTATCATAAATTTTTCAAGCCGATTTAGATTTGTTTCAAATCAAATAAGAATGCAGTAATATACGCATTTATAGTCGGAATTATGCAAGATCATGAAAATCAATATTCCGAATGCTCGGTGTATCTTCGTGAAACACTAGAAGACTAGATAAATCTTTGTAACATTTTGATTAAGCATTTACACTTCCAACTCCTTCTACTCAAAACAATTCAAAGTAGATCATTAAAAACCAGAACTGCTATGTTGTAAAATAAAATAAGATATAAAATTGTAATTCATCCATCCATAGTATTCTGTCCGGAGACAGGTCCAATTCTATGGAATTCCCAGAAATGCCTGGGGAAAGATACTGGGGTGGTTTCCTGTTGCCTGCCCCAGGACGCCATTAAGGAATGACGTCACACCGAAGAGAAAGCGAAGAAGAGACGAACAACACAGGAAAGGAAATTGAAACAGCCAAGCCACTGCCGGGATTCGAACCCAGGTACTGGCGCACTGGTCACAACGGCAGATCGCCGTCCAGACCGCACGGCCACGCCAGCACGGCTAAATTGTAATTATAAATTACATAAATGATTTGAATTACAATGCTTCCATTTGTAGTCTTGGGTTTTCAATATAAAAGGAAGCTTTCTCTTATAAATGTTGAAAGTAGTTCAATCACAATGCCATAATTTTGATCAAATTAATTATCATTTTTGATATAGAATTTTGAGAAGACTACAATGCCACCTCACAAATTACTGAAATACTGTATATTCTTCAAAATTAAGGACATTGGATTTCATGGCATCCTCTACTGTACCAATTAAGATGTAACATTATGTATAGAGAGAGGTTCTTCGGTCAATAGATTTTAGTTAAATGTGAAAAAAAAAAAAGGACAAAAATATTCGATAAAAATAAAAACAGCTTACCTGGTTTCATTCCGAACTCTTGTTTGGCTGAAATATTTTAGTGCTCATTACGACTTCACACTTATTATATTTTTCAATTAAATGTTGCTTTTCTAGATAAAACATTAAATTTTACATTTACATGCTTTATTTTTCATTGAAAACATTTGAAATTCTTTTAGTATTAAACGGAAAACAAACTGGAAATAAGTCCAAAGAAAATAGTATGTGTTTATGGCAGATATCGATACTCCCAATAAAAAACACTGTAGCTTACAAAACATCATATTTGAGTTACGATGTATTTCGGACGATATCCTTGAATATCCAATGGCTACCACATGTTTTGTAGTAGTTGCATACTGTGAACATACTTAGGGAGTCTTGTTTTGTTATTTTATCTTTATTTTTGTTAGATATTTAAACTTATTTTGACGCTCCTGAAATTCAGTTACAATGTTTTTTTATTGGAAGTATCTTATGGTCTGTAACAAGTCAGTTGTGTCTTCCTATTTTTTTATCATCCGTGTCTTCAATCAAAAAATGCTTCGCATATTTAGATTTTTGTCCTTGTATTCAACAGAATAATGAGTTGAAAAGCCATAGAATTCTTGAAATTTTTACTGAAAATCAGTCTTGTCTTTATGTAGTAATAATAAATAGTATAATATACCATATAACAATATATATTACAAACAAATGTAAAAGTAAAGGTAGTATCTTATTTTAAGAGTTCATCAAGTTCTTGGAAATAAAATGTGTTATGAAGTTGCAGAATTATTAAATTATAAGCAATTATGATGGCATTTTACATCTTATCTGAATTCTTTTCAATTACATACTACGTGAGTACGGATAGAAGATTATAATTGATGTTAGGATAGATTGAGCAAATATTCTTACTATCTATCGTTGATAGGTAGGCGGCTTTACCATTAGGGAGATCAATTTTAAATCTTAGCCTATATCCACTACTGAAATATAAAGGATATTTAGTTATACAATATGCACAACACAACCCCACTTATCAATCACATACATTTTTAATACTAAGGAGAGAAAAGTTAATAATACATCATCTTCAAGATTGTAAAATGTTCCGTTAAATTGAAGTCATTATTGTCATCAATCTTCTAATTATTGAAATCAATATATTTTGCTCCATAATTTCTCCATTAAAAAACTTTTAACGATTGACAGAATATATTGTTTGCAATTTTGCATTTACATACGAACGTTATTTCAAATGAATTGCATTGACCCTGCCTTTCATCACAGATAAAAAACTACATGCAAAGCAAATTCATTAAAACATTCATTAATACTTTAAATTTCTAAAGACCACTGTTAAGTGCCTAACAA
The DNA here is from genome assembly GCA_023159025.1 of Thereuonema tuberculata. Classification (NCBI taxonomy): domain Eukaryota; kingdom Metazoa; phylum Arthropoda; class Chilopoda; order Scutigeromorpha; family Scutigeridae; genus Thereuonema; species Thereuonema tuberculata. The sequence continues at coordinate 128,264,112 of JAFIDM010009631.1, read as the reverse complement.
TGACTTAAGTTATCTTTGTATTAGATACTAATAATAATGAACAGTGATAATTGATATCCATCATTACTCTAATAAAAAGAAATCATGAAACTTGGTCACCTGAACAGTGGCCTATAGAATTTGAAATAACCTGTAGATGGCTTGACATCCCAGTCCAAATGAGGCGTGTATGGAACAAAATAGCAGTCGAGTAGATCTCCTGCATTGAGAAGTGCAATTATTTTCAGTAAAGTGAAATGTGAAAATCTTAAATATTTCAATAAGCTTTGTATTAGTGTTATCTGCAATGCCCGCTTTTCTTATATCGCTAGCAAAATATGTAGGTTTGATGCAGTTTGTTTATATCAGATAAACAAAAATGGTTTTGTTGTTTGGATCATCTCTTGATCGTTTCATATGCTAGTGATTGGATTAGTCAGTTTATTATTAAAGTAAATATTACTTTTTCAAATAATGTGATAGAAAGCTAATTAGAAATTAACATATAACATTAATTAATAATTTCAATTGTTTTTAATTGAAACTTGTCAAGTTTTACAATAAATTAAAGTTCAAGGCCTGATAGTTTTTGGCTTCATCCGTAGCTTTTGACTGACGATGCCCAAAACAGTCAATCCTTGAACGGTCTTATTTTTATTTAAATTGACGAAAAGCGATGAAAACAATTGAAATTATATATTGAAAATATTACGTGCCGTTTTCTAAACAGATTAATATGTCTGTTTCTCAGATATAGTTTCTAACGGTTTTATTAAGTGGAATAGATTGCATTTATTGTCTATTACAATCTCTCTTCAACATTGTTTGTGTGTGTGTGTGTGTCTGTGCATTTCCTTATAGTAGAAACAAAATTGTTATCCATTCTTTCTTTCTACTTTATGTGGTTAATCGGAAGTCCTTGATTTTCACATAAAATTCATAGTAGTAATAGTAATAAAACATCTTCCAATCATAAATGAAATCTTCAACATCAATCAAAGACAAGGAATTAAATATTGATACCACAGATTATTATGAGGGCATATGGTACCAGAACGAGAAGCTGGGGATATCCTTCCATGATGCGACGATATTTGCCTTGGTAAATTCTTGATGTCTCAATTGTATAAAGTTTTCGGATATATTAAAGAAAAAAATATTTATATATACACAACATCCTGCCAACAGACTCTGATGCCTTTGCTATGAAGTAGTAGAGATCTATATTCTATTACTCCATATGTATTTGACATTCAAACTCTACATAAGGCATTTTCATATTTTTTTCCTGCTGTAGTCTACAAGTCAAATAATTTTCAATCAGTGGATGTCTTACAATTAAATGGAGAATCACTCTGCTCTGATAATTTTAGAAATTCCAGGTGAAAATAGGCGAGCCATAAGTAAGTGATTTTGATGGTTGCCTAAAAAAAAATCACTTATTTTATGGCTGGCCTAATAGCTATCTTCATTGCCTAAAAAGATAAAATAAAAGATTTGTTGTCTACTAGTATCACCAAAAAATGTTACTCATTCCATATGATAAGGACTCAAAATTCTGCAGCTTCGAAATTAGATGTTAGGAACTATTTGAGGGATTTTAAGCCATACTAGCCTAACCCTCAAAGAGCAAATTATTGGGGAAACGGTTTGAAAGGTTTAGTGGTTATGTCCAAAAAAAAAAAAAAAAAAAACAATATACACTTTGCTGCCGTAATTAATATAGCTAATTTTCTTTACTATATAAATTACAGCAGCAAAGTGTATATTGTGTTTTTTTTTGGACACGACCACCAAACGTTTCAAACCACAGGCTAGTATGGCTTAAAACCCCTCATTTAAGTTGTTTGAGGATACTATCGTGGCACTTCTGGCACGAGGATATGGGTATTAAACATATAAAAAAATAACTGGTTTGGATGCATGATACATAATGGTTTCTGATAAAAAAAAAAAAAAATGATTGAAATAGCTTTAATGGATTAAAAGTCGCAATTTATTATTCTTATTTTTTCATATTTTACTCTGATGTAAACATCCTGTTGATTGTCTGTTATCTTCATAATTCAATGAAAACCTCTGTAACTGTGCTTCTGTTTTGTTTCACACAAAAAATTAAGTTTCGAAAAAAAAATTACTTCTATTTTTAATTAAATTATCCATGGAAGCAATTTTCAGATGTGTCTTATTAAAAAACATTAACAGGGGCTTTTGATATACTACGTGGTCTTTTCAAGCTAAATTTTGACATTTGCAAAAATGCTGGATTACATTTTGAAGGTTAGAAATATAAAACTATTAAAATAATTCTAAATAGGCCGTGCGGTCTCAGGCGTCAGTCTGCCGTGCGGCCGTGTGCCCGGGTTCAAATCGTGGTCAAGAGCATGGATGTTTCATCTTTCTTCTTCTGTGTTTCCTCCGTTTCTCCCCTGTGACTTACTACCTCAGGGTTATTCTGGACGGGATGTGAATCTCGTCCCCTTTCTGGAATTTTCTAGCCTCACCCTGACGTTGTCAGGTAGAGCTAGCCCGTGGTCCATAGTTGGCCAAAGTCGATGAAAGGAAGGAATTCTAAATAGTTAATTAAAAACTTTTATTTTAAATTTTCTGTTGGTATTAGAAGCTTTAAAATAAAAAATAAATAAATAAAGTTAGAATTATATTTAACTGAGTAGTCGACGAAATTGAATTATCATTACTTAAGAAGTTACTTGCTCGTTTTTCAGTAGTGTCCACGCTTTGTAGTTATCGAGGAATACAGAATTTACAAGCTAATCAAAATTACTAAGCCTTGTATTAGTTGTTTTTTTTTTTCATCTGTCCAAAGTGGTTTTAATTTTTGAAGTGTTGTTTTTTGCTTTTGCTATTTTTGTTCTCACATCAACTTCCATTTCTGTGTAACTTTACCAAGATAGGTAAATTGTTAAACTTCTTCCAATATGCCAAAAAAACAAAAAAAACAAACAAAATATTATAAAAGATCCACAAGATGAGCAAAGATTTAAAAGACAGCATTAGAAGATTACCGAAGTTTAATGGATTACCAATTTGACGTAATTCTAATTTCACATACTGGTACTTCAATTAATGAAAATATGTAGATACTATTTTTGAATAAACAATAGAAGCTAAAAGAATTACGATAAAATAATTTTTGCATATTAGGTATTCACTACTGTGTAGTCTAAGTTGGAATATATGGTGAATAGATCTTATTCCCCATTCTCAGACAATTAAGTCAAGCTTCAGTGAATTCCTATAACTTGAGCAGCTTTCTGTAGCTCGAATTTCTTTCCCTTGAAATTCAACATATTCGCCATATAGAACTACAGTATATGTAAACAACTATTAAATAAAAAATATAATCTGAATTTCAAAGCGTAAATTTTTTTCGTTAAAATCAATTAAAGTAATTTAATTTTGGAATTAACTTTACAATACAGATTTAAACATAGCTATTTTAATAATTTTATTGAGTAAATAGTAAAAATATTAAAAAATATGAATTAGTTATGTTCCACAGATTACAACTTGTTTTTATCATTTTCATATCTTTCATTATAATTTTTTTTTTAATTTCAACATTTATTTTGTTAACAAATTTCCGTTAAAATACTTTATTCAATAGTTTTTTTTTACATTGATTAAGATGTTTTCTGTTCTTTTTAAATACACCTAATTAATTCCTTTGTGCCTGAATGCAAAGGTAGCCTAGGATTTATTGAAATTACTTTGTTTAATTTGGAAATGAAGTCTCTTTCCATAAGGAATTATTTTGTTGTGTTCATCTGTCGGTTCAATTTCCTTGGCGCACATACAGTATTATTTTGATTGGTCGTAGAGCATGCATTGTTATTATTCAATCGTAGGTAAAAATCTAAGCAATGCTACTGTTTACACTTTGTATTACGAAGTCCTTTTTAAGGTTGTTTTTGCCATTCAAGGTTAATAATGGCAAAATACTACATTTTGTGGCTGTCCGTTGTCTTAAAATTTCAAAGACAGTTCAGATTTTACTCCATTTCCTTGAAGAATGCATTCCGTGGTGAAAAATCTTACTCTGCAATACACATCGAATGGTTTTAAAATAAATTTTTAAAAAATTAGTTAACAAAAACAGCTGAAAATGAATCTAAATTTACGTATACAGTAAATCGTTGTTATCCATTGATTCCTATCCCGTTCCTATGAAAGTGTAACCCCATTTCGCCACAAACGCGGTCTCTTCGCGCCCATGCACAATAACGAAAAAATTTTGACACTTCCTTTTGATAACATTCCACTTGTTCTTTAGTGTTTTCCGCTGTTTTTTTATGATTAAATTAAATTTCAACAACGTCAGCGAAGCGTAGTGCTTCAACGAGTGAAAGGATAGCCAGCACGGAAGAAGCAGCCGAAGTTGGAGATGTCAAGCTGTCTTCGCTATCTCTATCACCTAGCTTATCGAGTGGCAAGAACGATACACTTAATGATAGTAACGGGTAGCAAATGTATATATTGGAGTGTCCCTGGGAACCTAATCCGATTTTTCCTATAGGATCAGCGCTTCAGTAACCGCTATTTTCATTACGGCGGGATTTTTCAGGAAAATAACCCCCCCACGATTAACGAGCATTAACTGTAATTGTTGTGACCTAAACTAAAATTAAGGCGTGGTCTCTTAAGTTATCGAATTAAAGTTCCAATCAATTATCCGTGGCAATCCTTAAGTTTTAAAATTATCAGAATTAATTCTTAGTTGAATTCATAAATGTTTAATTTATTATTGTCTTTTTAAAGACTGTAAACACAATTCCCTAATAAAAATATTATATTTTTATTAACACTGCTACTGTGCTTAGATAGAATGCAATAATTTATTTGCGCAATACTTAGGATAAGTCTATCCAACTTCGTAATTTTTAAGATTCAGAATGTGAGAAAGAACGACTCGTACTACACCGAGCAATTTTATATTTAAGTTATATAATTCGTTTTAAAACGACAAATTACGGCATGATTGCCATAATAAGAATAATAATACCGTCTATGTAAGACAGACATTATTATTAGTTTTCTTTCAACATCGCAAAATCTTAATTAAAAGCTTTTACGTGAATACGAAACATCAATGATCAATGTGAAATCAGTCCACTCGTCAATGCCTTGCATGCCAAGGCTAAACCGGTAATTAAATGTAATTTTAATGTGTATAAACCTTTTTAAATAGTCAAGATCGAAAGTTTTTATTTCATAGCAAAGCATTTGAATACGTATACATAATTTAATAACTCTTTCAATCGTATCATTTGTTGCATTTATATTGCATATGAATACATTCAACTGACTTAATTGTCTGGCAATTTCCATTGAACCGCTTCAGACAAACAATTCTGTATCCAAAGCCTTCTGTGTTTTCTACAATCATAGCTATTACTACAAGCTCAAGAATGCACTACTATTCAATTTGATTTCAGATAAGATTTCTTTATAAGAAATTAATCGATAGAAGCTGAGGCTTACTGAAAACAATAAGCTCTCTTTTTGTTTCTTATGTGTTCCTCTTTCTTTCAGATGCAATCGAAATTTATGCTGTGAAATGCCTTTCGGTTAAAACCTGGTCATTTTTTCACAATTACGTGTTAACTAGTGTTCAGATTTTGATTGGCAAAATTACCGCCATTTTTGTAAGAATCTGTTGCAATGACATTGCGTAGGCTTAACAAACTTATAGTTCCGAAAATATTAATCTAAAGATTAATAACTCAATTTTATAATCGTCGATTCCAGAGCAGATAAAACTTAAAGCTTTCTCACCTCAGAGGAGCAAAAAAGGTGAGCAAAAGGAGCAAAGTAGAGGTATGTTAACATAATTATCTGCATTTATTAGTGTAAGTTTCTAAATCCTACATACTTTTACACATGATAACAATTGTGTGTTGCATCACTAAAGGTATATCACGATGTTGGGAAGGATTCTCATTTTTCGTCATTTTTGGCTGCATTTAGAACATGCATATGGCTACTATGCTTATAACATATTTTCAAAATTCACTGAAGTACTGCGACGATATTATATATAATTTTTTTTTTTTTTTATGGAGTGGGACTGCATCTTATTATATAGTTCAATTACAATAATTAGAAATCTTCAACTAAATACAAAACTATTAGCCTCATCTTTCTACAAATACAGGAGTAAACAAGTGTTGCAGACCTTCTTAGCCTTCCATATTTAATTGCCTTAAATTTACTTCATTTAAGTTACTAAAAATTATAGGTTTTTTTTTTAAAAACTATAGAGGAAGGTGACCATATTTCGGATAGCGTGATAAATCGCATACCGGTCAGCAGATTGCATTAGTGTCTTCCATGAGCGGAAGCTCTGGCCACCATATGTAATCTGTCTTGTCGTCGTGAGCCTTTGATCTGCATGTATGCAACAATAAATAATTTAAAAATATTCCAAAAAGTGACTTTTTGAAGATGTCAACTTCGAACACAGCTGGAGCGCAAGTGGTAAGTTCTAATAATTTCTTTTAAAGTGTATAATGAAGTTCATAAAATGTAGTTTAAAGTGACAAGTCGCATCGTTGTATGTGATTTTAAGGTTAGTTTCAAATGTTGATTCAAAAATATTTGTCATAACGTCCTAATTTCGGATAGTCAATGGTGCAACATGAAAATAGGTTTTGTTTTTGGAATTTGTGTTTTTATTTGATTTGAAAAATCGGTTCAACGTTTTTCAATTTTTTTAAGGTCAAGAAACGTTGACTGTGAGAACGCAGCGAAAAAACACTGGGTCTCCGTACAAAGTGGCCCTTGAAGAATCCTTTTGATATTTTTATTTTTGTATACCTTTCATTATTTTTAATATATAATGTTAATTTTATTAAAATGTCATAAAGTCATTACTCAAATAAATAACTTACTGTATTTGCATTGTATGTTTCATTTAATTATATTATCATAATTAATACCCTGAAATTCTTATGTATCCGAAATTAAGACCCCATTTGCTTCACAACAAAAACAGCAATGTTTTGCAAAAAAAAATAATTACTATTTTTTATAATGGATATTTATCAGTTCGGGATCTAAAATTGTTATTTATAGAAGAAAACAAAGTAAAATTCATAACCAAAACTTCAATATTTTAAATTCTTTACATTAAAAACAAAATGGTATCCGAAATATGGTCACCTTCCTCTATATACTATAAAAAATAGATATTTTATGTTGTGACAATGCTAAAGCTTTTTAAAAGTAGGCCTAAGTGTCTCAACTTTATTGAAATTTAACCTCAGAAATAAAATACTCAGCATGATCATCACCTTATGGGCATAATCCCAATTCTTCTTAGCTTTTGAATTTGAAATTTCAATTTGCCAAAATGCTCTACTACAACATTTCAAAGAACCTCAAAAAATAACAAATAGACAAAAAAAAGTTAACAGTTTAATATTGAAATAATGGCATCTATATGCTTAAGTCTTCATTTCCTGTAGCAGCAGGATCAGGATTTGAGAGAAAGAGGCTTAAATTACGATGAAGATATATTGCACTAAGAAAGTTAATTGAATAAATACCCACGAGCCATTTGGCTATCAATCAGGATCTCTACTGTGCAAAACAAATATCTCTCACCAGTGATGAAGACGTTATTTTTAAAAATAAATTTTCTTTTATATATGTATTTCTAGCATATTGTATTTACTTTTAATTTACATTTCTAGCGTAACCTTTCTGTCATCACGCCTTTAAGATGATTAACGGCTTAATCTATAAAAATCACATCAACTTTATATTTTTATTAAAGATAAAAATTATTATTGTAAATGATCTAAATTTAGACTAAATAAGGCAAACTTTAAAAGCAGTGTAGTCCTTGATAGAAAAGATTTGCCTGCTTCATTTTCAAAAAGTTCCTACAATAAGTTGCATTCTTTTGCTGAACTCGAACTCTCTGATTTTTTTTTTTTTTTTAATGCTATCCTACAAAACAGGTTTAAATAAAAAAGAAAACAGTTAGAAATAATAAAATACAGAGCTAAGTAAAATTTTTCACACTGTATTTTTACTATTAAGATGACGATCTATTTTACATCTTTAGTAAATTCATTAGCACTTATTTAATGAAATATTCTAATATGTCACTTTCGTAACAATGTAAAACTGAGAGCAGAACGTTATATATTATCAATAAGGAGATTGGAAATCTGTCAGACACTTTTATCAGTTCAAGAAAGGTAAGATCTGTGAGATACTGACAGCATAGCAATGGTATTCTTACATAAGAAATGAAATAAAACGTCTATAAACTAACGGGATAAATTTTGCCCCGGGTCCTATCGACAATGGGGGCCCCGATTGATTTCAATAACATTTCATTAGAATCCTTTATTTCGAGTACCCTATTCAACTTCATAAAAAGTTACTAAAAATTCAGAAAAAAATGTAACTGGCAACACTTTAGTCATCTGTAGTGCAAGAAATAATGCCTTAATGCACTATTTTAACTAGAAATTGATAAAATTTTCATTGTAATAATTGACGAAACATTTCATATATAATAAATAAGTAAATAAATAGAACTGCTTAATTTTTATCATTTGCTTACATACAAAGATCGCGAATCGATCTGTTTGCGAAGAGATTTATTCTCTAATTAAACGAAGACATCGGAATAAGAACAGAAATATCAATCGGAAAGTTAGGATAATTTCATACATGCGATCAGAAATAAATTTCAGATTTCTTAATTTGCCATTCCTAAAGACATTTCTTATATCTTTTAAGAATTACAAAACTAACCTCTGTAAAATACTGATCATATTTTTATTTATTTAGATATACTTTTTTATAGAAATCGAAACTTTAATATCGCATCACTTTAATTCCTCTCATTTCGGCCCAACAAAATCAGGATACTCCAGATAGCAGCCACACTGATCAAATGAAAAATAATAAAATATGTTCATATCGAAGAAGATGTCGTAGAGGTTCGAGAATCTTTCTTAGGTTTTATCCCCTCGATATCAGGAAAACCGATATATCAGATAGCATCGTACCACAGCTGGTAAAATACGGACTGAACATTCAATTTTGTAGAGCTCAGGGCTATGATAATGCCGCCTCGATGTCAGGTCTACGGTGGAGTTCAACAGAAAAATCAGAGAGATCAACCCTACAGCCTTGTTTACTCCGTGTGCGAATCACTTATTTAAATATTGGTGGAGTACATTCATTTGCATACGTTCCTTCAAGTGTAACCTGTTTTGAGATTATATTCTTTCTTTTCTATCTCCGACCATAGATGGGAGGTAACTTTTGCAAAAGGTTGGAAAGAGTTTAAAACGATTGTCTGATACTAGCTGGAGTGCTCATCACGGTTCTGTTAAAGCTGTAAGAAAGAACGCAGAACAACTAGCGAACACATTACAAGAAATGTGTGATCCCTCCAAAGAAATTTTGGATACTAGATCAGCAGCAAGCATACTTATTCCCACTTTATGCGACTTCACATTTGTAAGTTATTTGGAATACTGTTTTACAGGAAGTTAATATCACTTAACAATATTTGCAAATGCCGAAAATTACATTGGATAAGGGTTTAACGAAAATAAAAGCCCTTTAAGCATTTCTTGTCGAAGAAAGAAGCACTCGTCGATAAGGCTATAAACATTGGTACTCAAAAATGAATCAATGGGCATTGATATTGATACAACTAGGAGAACTATCAGACTTAACCCGACAAGATGAAGTTTGTAGATCGATGTTTCAGTGTCTAGATCGATATATCCAAGAATTGTCCCAAAGGTCCTCTGCAATGGAAAAAAATATCAAATACGTTTAACACTTCAATCAAAGTTCTTTAAGAAAGCCTCAGATAATGATTTAGAATGGACTGTAGAAAAGCTCAACATGTATACCATGAGTTTGATAAAGAACAAGTGGTGCAAGAAGTAAAAAGATTTCGACGACGTATAGGTGCTACTAATACTACCACAGAAGCAGCAGCATGGACAGCCAAAGAAGCTCTTCAATTTATCGTTACATGAGACTTCACTGAATCCATTCCAAACATACTTCTCAATTCCCAGTATTTCGTAACAACTTGTGTCTCTGTGGCCTCATAGAAAAGAAGTGTCTCAAAACTTAAATTTATTAAAAATTATTTGTGATCAATGATGAGTGAAGAAAGACGGAAAACTTGGCCATATTGTCTGTAGAAAAAAACAAAACCCAACCACTTTGGACTTTGATGACGAAACAGATATATTCAGTAAAGCGAAGGTGATTCAACTTAGGTTTTAATTTGTATATAATTTCTTTTGTTGCAAGTAATTGTATTTCCTTTATGAGTAGTTATGTAAACCTTTCTCATAAGTAAAATTATTTGTTCAAATTAAAGGCTGATTTTCTCATGTCTTTTTTTTTTTTCTTTTTCTATTTTGTTAAATAATATACGGTTAAATATTTTCTTAGTTCTTAAAAAGGAGCCTCAAAATAAAAGGCCACCCAGAGCCTCAATTAGCGTTAATCCGCCACTGCATGATAATGTTTCGTTTTATTTGCAAACTGATTTCCAAAGTTTACATATCAACTATCGCAAGCGGAGATAACTTTCAGATTTTTTTTTAAATTTTTATTATACAGATATGAAATTAACATAATTAAAAATCCATCCTTTCCCAACCTTTGATGAATAAACATTGTTATCACGGCAATCTCTTTCCAAAAACTTACCTGTTTTCTGGCAAAAAGTCATCTCACAAATGAGAGTAACTTTGCGATGGAAATATCTGATGCCATTCACGAAAATCATACACACACAATTTATCATATAAACGTAATTATTGGACCACAAAAGAATCTATCTAACTCACATAAAGTCATAAAATTTAACTTTATTCTTTACTGTAATGTTAGACACTTCATGCCATTGATATTATTCAATGACTGAAGATTCCTTGGTTCATTCTTCTATTGTGGATGCCCAAATGTAGTTTGCAGAGGGAGCCACCAGTCTCCGGCGAATTCTGCTCATAGAAACCCATGTTAAAAACACCAACATCAGGACATCTGTTTTCTGTAACCGTACAACGGGTATTTCAGTTAGTACCGTAATGTATAATTTACAAAAAACATTATTATTTAGATTTTATTGTTTCTAATGAATTATTGTTTACATCTAATTGGCATTATAAAGTAAGATCATATCCAAAAGTAAATTATTTATTTTGATGAACTATTGCTTTGCTGAAAAGAAAAAAAATCGTTAAAATAAGTAGCATATTTATTGAATAAAAGCATATAATTTATTTATTGATAATCTTTACGAAATAAAGATAAAATTGGACTGAGAAGTTGTTGTTTTTAACATAGGTTTCTAGGGACAGAATTCGACGACGACTCCGGAGACGGGTGGCTCACTCTTTAAACGTTGGGAATTGCGTTTAGATCCCTTCCACCTATTCATTTTCACTTGATACGTCATCATTGAGCTCGCATTGGATTTTCATATGGAATTATAGCCGCACTGATCATTATTTCTTACTTTCATCTAATTCTTCTGGTCTTTTGACTCGGATGCTGTTGACTACAGCTATTACAATCTGAGTATTTTTCAAAACATCCAATATAAATAAGACTAAAGAATAATACAGAGTTTAGGAAACAACTCTGCTTTATCTGAGGAGAGTTTCTGAAAACATATATCGCGATCACATAAAGAGCCTTTTAAATCAAGCACCTGAAAACGAAGCATACAGAAACTTCCTCACCGGAGCAAAATTCTAGCAATAAGTACGTGTCTTATTTCATTAAGTGCGGTAGATGTGAGAGTACATAGGACGGGATATTTGAAATATGATAAAACTTCGCTCTAATTGTTATCAAATTAACTTTACATACCGACTTTTTTATGAAAGGTAAAAATAAAGTACTTACTGGCACCTGGGGATTCGCATAGACTTGGTAGTGCTGATGGAGCTTACATAGGACATTTCTTAACAACAATTAATCCTCATACGTCCTTGTATAATTGAAAACAACAGTGAAGATATGTCAAGGAAAATGACTGACAAATCTTCCTATAAAGTCTTACCCAATTTCTACGTTAAATGAATGAGTAGAAAAGAAAGAAAATTCTTTAAATATGCCACCACAATTTGTAGTCACTGCATTTAATTATCTAATAAGTTTGCACAATATGAGAAACACATGACACTAGTATATCAAACAAACGAACCACAAATTTTGAATAACTAAGAAAATTATTAATTTTGATTTAGACTTTTTTAAAAGGACCCATTTGTGTAACTGAATAGTTGTCTCACCTACTATTAAGTATACCTAAATTAAACAACATACAATGAATGAAATTTTAAACCTACTTTATGTTGGATTGTTGGGAAAGTTTTTTTTGATTTTAATATTGCAAAGAAAAACGTGCACCGAAAAATTTCCCATCAACTCATACATTTTTAAAAATTGATTACCTGGGCAAATGTTTAACTTTCAGACAAATACCTTGTATTTAAAATACAATAATAAATATATTCAACATATACGAAGATTTACAAAAATAAAACTTAAGAATAGATTTTATGCGAATGGAATCTGTTTTACTTAAATAAAGTTCATGGAAAACAACTCAAATACAAGCAAAGATACATTATTTTAAAAGATGAGACATTTCTTTGCAATTTGACTGAAAAAAAAAAAAAAAAAAAAAAAGAAAGAAAGATATATGTCTGTGCGATATTACAATACCGTAAAACCTCTCAAATCCGGCCCTCGGTAATCCGGTTCCCACGGTAATCCGGCCTGGTACCGAGTGATTTTTTTTTTTTTTTTAATAACTACATTCGTTTCCCTATTTTGAGTCAATTCGGTCGGCGCGTTTATTTTTACCATCTAATGTAACTTCTATTTGCCAACCTATGGACCAGGGAGTCCTGGAAACACTCAAACGTAAATATCGTCGCAAAATGCTCACAGTGTTAATTGCCGGTATTGATGGAGGTACTGAATGAATGTTTTTAATAAAACGTATTGTTTTAAATAAACATTTGAGTGCAAAATTATGAAAATAGGATTAAATTAATTAAACCTGGCATTATGTCTTCACAAAAAATGAGCTATTGAGTTATTTTAACCTCGGTAATCCGGCCTACTGGGCGCCACATTAGGCCGGATTTGAGAGGTTTTACTGTATATTGAAGTCAAGCATCTGACTGTGGTGCAATTCTAGCGGCAGTAACGGGAATTATAGACAAACGAAAGTCAGTGAAATGTCGTTGTCTTTTAAACAGATGTTTGGCTCTTGGTGGAAAATTTCCTTTCTGAAATAAATCTAAGTACTACAACTACATTAACTTGCAAGAAACTCAAAGTACTTAGATTTATTATAATGAAATGTAAATCTGTAGCAAATGACGATGAATGACTGAATACTTCTGAAAGGTAAAATGATATAGTTATACAGATAAATACAAATGAAATATATATATATATATTATATATACAAATATATATATTAATTAATTAATTTGCAACACCGAGCAAACTTTTTCAGATATTTTTCGATATATATATTTACAGTTAGTCAACTCAATATCGCTGTAACTATCAAACGGAAAAAATAAATCAGGCCAAGTGTCGGCTGACCGTTTCGACGCCTGACTATGACATCTCTGTTGGAAGACTAAAGAATCGAGATATACTTATTTTGACGAAAAATATTGTATAAGTTTCAAATTATAAATTTAACCAACTTTTTTGTTTTTTTTAAAAATTAAGATGTGTTTTTAATCTAAAATACAAATAAAACTGAACTATCACAATATAGCACTCATACACATAAAAATGTCAGCAATTGCCACAATATATAAAATAATGCGAGAACTGTTTTAAGTTATTCTTACTTAAAACAACAGGGAAAATTTATGATGATAAATACAAAATTAAAATGTTACCAATTTCATCATTTCTTAGCAAAATTCAAAATGAACAATGAATCACTCGAGAAAGTTCAATTTGTAATTAATATGTTGACTTTTCTGTGATCTTTTAAAATGAGAAGTACAAATGCTTTCATATATTCTTTGCATTTTAAATCCCCGTTACTTCTTCCGAGCTTCTGGATAAATTCAACAAGTTAGCGATAATAAGCATGACAGAATTGTTCCACATTCTTAACTGACTATTAATATGTAACAGTCACACCATTCCAACTGCTATTTCCCAATTTGGATAAAATTTAGCATATTAAATTTAAATAAAATCATTAGAAACAATTGTTGACTAATTCTTCCTTACTTTTCATCTTATGTTTGCTATTGTATATGAGATGTTTTACAATACATCTTTTATTTTTAAAATATGGCAAGTGTCTCTTGTTAATTGGAAAGTTACCAAACTGCTGGTCATAACTCTTTATCTACAGTAATGTATTTATCTGATTATGTTACTGCAAAGTAAATATTGGCAGTGTATCAGATCTGTGCAGGAGGGGTGGGGCATAAGTGGGCCAGCTGGCATGGGCCTACGATTTTGAGGGGGCATACTCCCCCTGACAGAGGCCAAGGGAACGAATCCTTATATATTATTGCTCAAAGATGTTTTTGTATCGGTACGCCATATCTCCCTTAACACTTCATCAAAATCAATGATTGAGACATCATTTTGAAGATTACGTTCACCGCTAATGACGAAAAATAAACAAATTGTTGAAAATTGTTGAATTGTTGAAATTGTTTACGTTAAAAAAACTGTATTTTAAACACCTTTTTATAAAAATGGAGAAGGCACCATCTATTAACAATATATTGAAACAATTTATTTCTCGAAGGTGGTTTTATGTTGCGAATTTTTCGCACGGGTCAACTAGTACTGTTTGAATTTAAGTCTGAAACGAGGCCTACATTTCCCATCTGGCCTGGGCCTATTACCAGCTTTGCACGAGCCTGGAGAGTAGACCCAACGATTCTGTATTTTTTTTATGTGATAACAGGGACTTTACAAACCAAAAGCAAAAAAGAAAGTGTAACCTGTTCCTGGATAAAAGGTTCATTTTCTTTCAGATTTACTAAATGCTTATTTCTGATGTTTCATATATTTTTTTACTACTATTAAATAGCATTATTTAAATTAGCATGATCAAGAGACGGAATAAAACCATGAGATTATATAATTATTTGCCCATTCTTACCAATGTTTAAATATTCTTGAGCAGTAAATTTTTAAGTTTACTGAGTCAATTTAGTGTTTTTTCTTAAATGTAGAATGTCAATTACATATTTGTGTGCCTGAAAACACTGTTTTAAGTCAACATTGTGAATGTGTTTAGATTGGTTCATCTTGATCACATAAAAATAACACAATACTATTCACTCAATCTTATCTAAATTGGAAGACAACAGTTAAAATGGATTCTTTTTTTGGTCATTAACAAGAACTTTATTTCGAATATTCATCACTTTTGATAGAAATTTTAAATTATTTATATAAGCATCACAACAAAAAAGAATTTTACACTCTTATGCAATTAAATCACCCCACATAGGAAAAATGGATTGATTTGCCACACACTACCTAATTAAGGATTGCATTTTCAATCAGTCATGGTCGATAGGAAAAAAAAGCCAACTTAAGGTCGTATGTTTAAGGCCTATTAACAACCACTACTGAAAATAACTACTGCTGATGCCACAACGATTATGTATGTGCCGTACCCACGGGAAGAGCAGCTTAATGACCGTGACAGCGCTAACATATCAGACGACTGAATGTGTTAGAAGTGCCTATGGCATTGTAATAAATTTGAAGTCAAAACAGAGGATCAGCCGCTGTCAGACACAGGACAAGAATAATAGAACAAAAAGACATTATGGTAGGCAGTAGCTGACTCAGCTACAACTTTTATGCCATTCAATGAATTAAAGCTGCTGCCTTATCATCAGGGCAACTTATCTGATATTCAGTCTTCTGATTACTACTAACCATCAATCGGAGAGACTGCCATTAGATTCGACAACTCTGTACAGGTAAGTTGTTTTCAGCAACGAGTTCTGGGTCTAGTACCGATAATCAGCACATCAGGTTATGCGCAGATTCAATTACAGTACACGAATATTACACCATTTGCCTAGCATTTGAGATGCCACTAGTTTCGACAGCTCATTGCAATTCATAAAATGTAGTTTGATTACCAACGATGACCTTAAGTACATAATCAAATTTGTTGGATAGCCACATTATTCAACTTGATAGTAAAATCTCAAAGCTGTGTCACAAGGCACGATATTCGTACATGCCAGCAATAACTCCATACCTAGTTGCCATCGAACATGTTTGGCACATGATCAGACTGTGTATAAAAGCCAATCCTCAGACAGTCCCTAGCTCAGGTGCAAAGTCTTAAGTATTCCACAAGACATCAGAACCATCAAGTCGCACCCAGTGCAGCAAGCACTGTGAACCTCAGCCGTTTCGCCTTTTAGCACTATATCTGTAATAGCCTCATGCTGAAATTTGACATTTCAGGAAACGTCTAGGCATTTCTTGGAAGTGCTAGCACATTCCGTAATGACTTTTCAAGAATTGTCTAGACTTTTCCTGAAATGTCAAATTTCAGGATGAGGCTACGACATATACTTTTATTGAACTTTGATTAGCTAACTGTTTAATGTAGAAAGTTTCTGAAGCTTCAATACACTCTCTTATTGATGGGTGATTTTAATGTCAGAGTAAAATTTACTTTTTCGTTAAATGAGTTTTTTTTCTTTACTACTGCTGACTGACCTTCATCAGTTAAGTTTATACTGCCAAACTAATGATATTTGTCAGCATTACTTTGGTATGCACTATATTACTGGAAACAAAGAGACGAAATAAATTATTTTCAAAGCCAATCTTCTTTCCAAAAGAAAGGCTATCAATAACTCATTCTTGTAAATTCAGGAATTACTGAAGAGATAAATTTAGAACTTACATAAAAAATATCAATGTCCAATAAATAATTACAGCTACTTATTGAAAAAAAAAATTTCTAAAAGTATCCAAGAAATTTATATAAAATGAATCAAAATAGAAAAAAAAAATCTAAAATTTACATACTGATCCTATTAAAAACATACAGAGGCGGTTTTAGTCGTAGGCAGCTTAGGCTTTTGCCTAGAACAATCACGGTTTTAAATTAACTTATATTAAGGGGCCTAGCCCGACCTAAAACCGCTTCTGTCAATACAAGAGGTATCAGTGATGAAAAGCCAACTACAACAATAAGTAGTGATGAACAATAACTTGATATTATTATTACTGTTTAAAAAAAAATAAATAAGGAGACAATTGCAGTTTTCAATTAGAAATGAGAAAAAAAATCAATAAAGTAAGGTCTAAATTAAAACGAATATTCATATGCAGCAACCTGAGAGAAGGGGTAACAATCATTAAACCTTATCAGTATAAACTGAAGTACTGATTGCTGTGACAAAATTAGATAGGCATGACCAGACATCTATTATCAATCACCAACAAAAAAGCTGAATGTTTCCAGTTATACTCACTGCAAAATTTTGTGCTAACATCGGATCAGTATATTTTGTATTCCAGAAGATGTAACACATCTGCAGGACTGTCAAGGTGTACGTTTCTGAACCTTTGATAGACAGATATCAGAAGTTAATCAGAACTTTAGTTCGATTAAAAGAAACAATATGTGATCTGAAGTAAACAGATATCCATGAAAAATTTAAAACTGTGGGTACCTGTTTACTTGTAACAAGACAGTATTACGATAAATTTCTATCAATTGCCGTCATTTATTAAAACACCAATAATAAATTCTCTTCAATGATAATTTTCAAAATCCTATTTGGACAAATGACATTATAGTGTGCACTATTTCAAATGTTAATATCTTCCTTTGATGAAGATAAAATTTCTGTTTAGTGAAGGATTGGAACTTTTGGCTTTCCCTTTTTCACTTCTTCCCTTATTTTCAGCTAATTCACTTCAGTCACAAAGTGAAGGCGGCAAAATATGCCTTCTCGTATTAGATTTTTCTTATTCCAATACAATGAATGCTAAGATCAGTTAAACTTTAAGAGTGTAACAATGACTCTATATAACTTAATTAGCAAGTTGTGAAGATGCCATTAACGAAAAACTAACAAGAGATAATTAAAAGATTTTAGTTAAGGTAAAAATTGAGACATTCAATGAGGATCACTGATTCTGAAGAGCGAAATTTACAGAATATAAAGTAATTCATCTGGAATTTCTAATCAAATTCACAGGTACAATACACTTATTGAAACAGGCAATGAAGAATGATTTCATTGAATATACATATGTTAAAGTAACGAACACTGAGGCCGTGCGAGGGCCTTTTGACTCTCTGACAAAAGGCCCTCACTCCGTTGACTACTATGGTCCAGATAAACGTTCACTCCTCCATTAATAAATGAAATCTTATAGAATAAAGAACCAAAAGAGGTAGCAGAAGAAAAAGAATTTTTTTTTAATCGATTTTGTTTTTTTTTATTAGGATAGATCAAATTCACAATTAGAAAGCAATGCAGTGTAAAGTTACATATTAGTCACTTTACAAATTAAGCCAATTGTGCAATTTATACGGCTGCTGTAACTGTCTTCAAGAGGCTGCTAGAATAGTAAAATGCTTTATTTCATAAAAATTAATGTAGTAAGTTTTATAGAGAATTTAAAAATTATCTGAAAGTTTGTTTTTAAAATATATATGAAAATAAATAAATTTTAATAAAACTCAATAATAATTGTCATTAAAAAAAAAAAAAATCTACAGAACTTCTAAGGTACGTTTAGGGTGGGCTGATCAATGTGAAAGCAAACCCTTTAAAACCAAGTGAGGCTTTTTAAAGTAAAATCGGCATCGCGACACAAAGCGACAAACACATCGCTAAATCTCGTAACAATAAAGCTTGTTTTCACAATGCTACACATCTCGACAGGGCGCTGACTGGCTCACGCAAGTTTACACACACTCCTCCACTGCCATTTCGTGAAATTTTGGAATCAGTAAAGGGGAGGAGGGGAGCGCTAACATACTATTTTGAACCCCCAATTAAAAAAAAAAATTAAAAAATAGCCATTACCTTTTATTACCAATGATTTTTTTTCCCCTTGCTTTCGTTTTTATCCCTCTCCCCCCCGGTAGTTAGGTTACAACTCTCATGCCAGTATTTTCTTCCTTTCTTCGACATTTTCTTCGTGAATAATTTGTCTCATTGATCATTTCCCCAGTCACTATTCAGTTCACTAATGTGCCACTCTTTTGGTATCTTGTATCCGAAGACACTGTCTTTTAATCAATCGACTACTCTCAGCACTGAAAATTGATGTGAAAAACAAACCTAGAGAATCATGTAGGTTTTCGGCGAAGAGGTCATTCTTGCGTTCTGATTGGTACTTCAAAGCTCATTCTCCCGCAGTGGCATACCCTTAATTTTGAATGGGGGAAAGCACATGGACTCTGGAACATTAAAAAAAAAAATTGCTTTTTTTCCTTCAGTCTTTTTCTTCAAGTTATCTTTTCAAGTTTTTCCGATGCAGTGAGCTGGTTATAATACCCTAGCTAGTGCTTCCTTATTTGTCCTTGGCACTTTCTCCGTCAATAAATTGTAGCAGTGGTCAATTCCTCCCATCATCGATGCGTTACTCTTCTATCTGCCCACTATAAACGTATCCCTAATTAAGTTTAGGTAGAAAGTGGATGCATTCTTTGTGATAATGTAATGTCTAGTAACTGAAATCACTCCCACCATTCTAATAAAATACGATGAAAAGGATTACGTTAAACGTATTATTTAGCACAATTTACAAAACAAATTGGCGTAGTAAATTTTTTAAAAGAAACAGTGGTTTTCGAAGAATTCTATTTTTTTGTTAATGTAAACAAACTGATAAATAACTTATCAGAAATAAAATAATTTTCATTATTTTCATTTTCTTGACTACTGTTCATATTACTACATTGCTTAAGAATAAAATAAAGAAAGTGATAAAGAATAAAAATATATTGATATTCACTCGACACTACTACTTCAATTAACATCTTCTTTAATACGATATTTCATATCCTTATACAGGAAATTTCTTCAGGTTAAGTGAGGACAGGAAAATCTTTTTCCTCTTCTTCTTTAGAATTCGTTCATCTATGTCAAATTTGAATTTAACAATGTACAATTTTTTTTGGCAAAATAATTAAATATAGCAATATATAACAATTCATTAATACGAGCTAAATCTTCACTAACAATTAAATCTTAGTAATAATATATAACAATTCGTCAATATGACATAGATCTTTATTAATAATTAAACCTTTATTTTTTTATTATTCATAATTTTACTGAAATTTTAATACTTTTAAAAATTTGTTTTTATTCAAACATGGCATTAATTTTATTATACATGATTCTATCATTAATCTGGCTTTTTCTTCTTGTATTTGAAAAAGAATATCCGTTATATAGTCAGCATTGTGGCCTGCATCCCTACAGTGGTCAGCCCAATCAGATACAGTATGTCTTATTATTTTTGAAGCCACTGATGTGTTCGAATACCTTCTCTCTTAATTTCCCACCTGCACTACCGTAATAATTTTCATGACAATCTCTGCATTCTAATTTATAAACTACGCCCATATTATTCATTTTGTGAGTTTCATCTGTTTCTTGTTTAATTTTTTTTTTTTTTTAAATCTGTTGGCCTTATAATATACAATTCTAATTTTATTTTCGTTACATATTTTTTCTATTTGATTTTTGTAGTTTTTAGTCCTAATAGTATCCTAAATACTCCTTTTTAATCATTTTTTGTTTCTTGTTCTTAAAGAATTCATAACTACTTTATTAACGAATCTTTCTGAGTATTCGTTGATTTTGAATATATTTTTCATTTTATTAATTTTTTTCTTTCCATAATTTTTCATTCTCTGTGTTTTCAATTATCCTTTTTACATAATTCTTGATTAAAGTTTTTTTAGTGTTTAAACTAGGACCGGAATAAATATTTAGTATGTGATTACTTTTCATTTCTTTTTCCAAATGTTCATATGTTATATCATTATTTTTGGTTTTTAATAATATGTCCGAAAACGGCAATTTATCTTCATTTTCTTCTTTTGTAAATTTTAAATTTTCGTCAGCTTTATATATATTACTAAAATCGTTTATTTCTCTGTCTATCCGGCGCAGTGCAACAATGGAAAACGGTATTTCCTTTTGCATTGTTCCGAGAAAGTCGACAAATGCAAAAGGCGCAATTGTTGTGATTTCCAATATTCACAATGGTAGTGCAACAATGGAAAAGGGGTGTTCAGTTGTCATTGTTGCGAGGAAGTCGACAAATGCAAAATCAGCATTTGTTGAACTTCAAAATGTTGCGTTCTCTCCGTCAACCCAATGGCGCGCTATCAAATAATGAGTTCATTCAAAAAGGAATAACATATCATTATTTGCTCAACTATTCAATAAATCATAACCGCTTTCATTGGAAGCGATTCTTCTTGGATTATCCGTGCTCTTAAATAACAACCAATATAAATTCCTAACCTTATTTACTATAAATTCAAAGAATCACCAAGCCATATTGTTAACAGTAAATAAGTTATGAATATATATTGGTTGTTTTTTAAGAGCACGGGCTGATTGTATATTTTCATATATCATATTATAAACGATATTGTGAAAGATATTGAGAGGAAACGATTGAAAAGAGCACAACAGACAGATTTGGATCGAAAGAATGAAGCCGAACGTAAGGAGATAACGGAAGAGACACAAGAGGTTAGACGCCAAACGACATCAGGCAGACACTTTAGGTCCCCGAACTCTACTTCATCTAACATCCATCTCAATCTGTACACGGGGAATGGTCTAGTATAGTTATAAAATTGAGAAAACTGCCTATTAGATCCCCTCCAAAATATCAGATATAGTCAGCATAACATATGTATTTATAATTTGTTTAATTCCATTTCAAAATTTTCATATCTTCTAACCAATTCATATAGATAACCTTGTTTTATAACCAAATAATTTATTTTTATATTCAAAATATTGCATAATAACTTTAGTATTTTCATAAATGTTTCTTTTCCATACGTTAGATTCTTTATGAATCATCAAACATGTAATCGATTAATTCCACAGTTTCCTTAACTGGAACATGAAACTTCTTAATTTGTGGAAACAAAAGAATACAACGAGAAAATTATCAAAATGATTCAATCAGAAGACTATTGTGAAATAAAAGAAGACTACATATAAACTCTATAAATCAAGATAATTAATGCTTTTAGACAGTGTCAAAAGCAAAGCGGCCCCATAATATGCACAATTTAATAAACAAAACTTTATCGGAAGCGACCACTTTTGAATCCAAACTTCCGGTCAGGGAGTGGTCCTAGAGGTCTGATTTTTTGAACGTGGTCACCTACTTTTTGATGCTGAACACAATGGTGATGGTTTCGGACCCTATGTTTTACAGGCAAGCTGTAACCAAGGGGCCGCTAACATTGCTTTTATGCTGTCTGGATGGCACACTCAGTAGCGGCGAAACGGTTCGAGATATTCGAATGAAACCTTAACCATTGTGTTCAGCATCAAAAAGTAGGTGAGCACGTGCAAAAAATCAGACACCTCGAACCACTTCCTGCCTCCCCCCCCCCCGGCGCTTTCATTCTTTTAAAAACGCCTTTAAAAGACAGAAAATGCCTTGGGGGGGGGGGGGGGTCAGAGAGTGATCCTAGGTGTCTGATTTTTTGTACGTGGTCACCTACTTTTTGATGCTGAACACAATGGTGAAGGTTTCATTCTAATATCTCTAACCGTTTGGCCACTACAGTGTAACATCCAGACAGGATAAAAGCAAGAGCGGTCCCCTAGCGGTTTTACAGGCAAGCTTTAACCTAGGGGTCGCTAGGTTTAAAAAGAAGTGCAGAAATTAAAGATGATGAAGGCCATTAATTTCTTACAAAATAAAAATATATGCAGCAATATGTGTCACACACCGATATTTGAACTCAGAACCAAGATCCACAAAGAGGACTATCCAATTAGAACCGTAATAAATTGCTATGGATCCCCGACGCAAAATATTGGCAGATAAATATATTCTCAAAAAATTCCCGTTATTTCAACCAGGATTACTAGTAAAAAACACTGCTGATTTGATTATGTGCATTAAAGACGAAAACTATAAGAATAACTACAAAATTAGATTATACACCTTGGATGTAGATTCTATGTATAAAAATGTTCCAGTTATGAAGACTTTGGAATTAATCGATTACATGTGTGATGATAATGAAAACATTCTTAAAGAATCTAACATGGAAAAAGAAACATTTATGAAAATACTTAAGTTAATATGTGATATTTTGAATATAAAAATAATTTTATAAACAAGTTATTTGGTTGTAAACAAAATTTTCTATATGAATTGGTTAGAAGATAAGAAAATTTTAAAATTGAATAAAACAAATTATAAGTACATAAGGTATGCTGACGATATCCTGATATTTTGGAAGGGATCTAAAAGGCAGTTTTCTCTATTTTGTAACTTATTTTAATACTACTGAAGAAAATTTAAAATTTACAGAAGAAGAAAATTGCCGTTTTCGGACATATTATTAAAAACCAAAAATAATGATATAACATATGAACATTTTGAAAAAGAAATGAAAAGTAATCATATACTAAATATTTATTCCGATCCTAGTTTAAACGCTAAAAAAAACTTTAATTAAGAATTATGTAAAAAGGATAATTGAAAACACTGAGAATGAAAAATTATGGAAAGAAAAAAATTAATAAAATGAAAAATATATTCAAAATCAACGAATACCCAGAAAGATTCGTTAATAAAGTAGTTATGAATTCTTTAAGAACAAGAAACAAAAAATGATTAAAAAGGAGTATTTAGGATACTATTAGGACTAAAAACTACAAAAATCAAATAGAAAAAATATGTAACGAAAATAAAATTAGAATTGTATATTATAAGGCCAACAGATTTAAAAAAAAAAAAAAACAAACAAACAAGAAACAGATGAAACTAACAAAATGAATAATATGGGCGTAGTTTATAAATTAGAATGCAGAGATTGTCATGAAAATTAATACGGTAGTACAAGTGGGGAAATTAAGAGAGAAGGTATTCGAACACATCAGTGGCTTCAAAAATAATAAGACATACTGTATCTGATTGGGCTGACCACTGTAGGGATGCAGGCCACAATGCTGACCCTATAACGGATATTCTTTTTCAAATACAAGAAGAAAAAGCCAGATTAATGATAGAATCATGTATAATAAAATTAATGCCATGTTTGAATAAAAACAAATTTTTAAAAGTATTAAAATTTCAGTAAAATTATGAATAATAAAAAAATAAAGGTTTAATTATTAATAAAGATCTATGTCATATTGACGAATTGTTATATATTATTACTAAGATTTAATTGTTAGTGAAGATTTAGCTCGTATTAATGAATTGTTATATATTGCTATATTTAATTATTTTGCCAAAAAAAATTGTACATTGTTAAATTCAAATTTGACATAGATGAACGAATTCTAAAGAAGAAGAGGAAAAAGATTTTCTTGTCCTCACTTAACCTGAAGAAATTTCCTGTATAAGGATATGAAATATCGTATTAAAGAAGATGTTAATTGAAGTAGTAGTGTCGAGTGAATATCAATATATTATTAAGAATGTTTAAGGAGTTTCATAAAGTAAAGAATAAAAAGATTTATGCATTTAGGCATCACATGTAAATGCCAGTGAGACAATTCCTAAAGATCAAAAATGAAAGTTTTTTTCAAATCCATGTTTTATAAGACATACAGATCAGATGATGGCTAAATGCTGAATTCTGGACTGACTGCTGTTAAGTCAAGAATAACTAACGTGGATTCATTAGTCAAGTTGACAGCATAGCTTAAGGCAGTTGAACATCAAACATCATGTTACTTTTCATTTCAGTATTTGTTGCTATTAACATCTTTAATCATCGAAACCACAGGAACAGCAAAGAATCAGATCAAACTTCAGGGTTGAACGAACAGCTCAATAACAACTAAGAACTAAAACCAAGAACCACAGAATTTACAATTTTACACTTTTGTGTGTGTGACTTCAAGAACTTTATCTACCTAACCTCTTATAACTGTAAAATAATTAATACATAATTTTACTCTTAACTAAACAGAAATGTCAGTAGTCAAATTAAAACTGGAGATATTATAATAGAGAACATATCAGTAATCAGCATGAAATCATCAACCTCTCTTCTATCATACATAGATGTAGATGTAAACAAGTACAGTAAAATTTTAGAGAAGTTAAGATTCTGAGCTCATAAATATTCACATGGAAATGCAATGGACTGCTTTTCTTTGTAACCATACTGAACAGAAAGATGGAATAGTTCAGAAAGTTAAAGAAATATCTATCTTTGAGTTTTATAACAAAGATGTTTCTCAGATCTTTAACATAAAAATTAATATTCAATAATTTTTCTTTACTAAAGATACAAAGAAAGCAACGCAACAAAATCCCCAAGTCAACTTCAACATAATGGACTCTGATTTACCAAAGTCATATTTTAATCTTTAGTGAGCATTCTTCAATGAAGATCTGCAAATTGAATAAATTCTAACTCTTGAATGTAAAATAATATATTGCTAGTTACTTATTTTTTTGTTAAATAACCATTTTGATTTTTCGATTAGCTAATGTTAAAACGGATGTTAAAGTGTAAGTGTTTTAATTTAAGTGTCATTAAGTGTTCTGCATGACCACAATTGAAATGGTTACAATTATTTTAATTGTGCATGATTCATTTCCATGCAACAAAACTTATACACACATCTTAAGAATTTTCCGGCAGTCACATGTCTGAAGATATGCCATAAGTTCAAAAATATAAAATTAATGAAGTCCGAAATTGTCGAATAAATGACAGTTGTGCTAATACAGAATACTATCATAATAGTTCTTATAGTCAGCGTAAGTCAACATCAGAGCAATGCTGGCTCTCTTAACAATACGTTACACTAAAGTACTTGCATTTAGTACATCAAAATATTAATGAAATTTAAATACATATATTCATTATTATATTAATGTTACAAATGCAACATTAAGTGTAAGGTTTTTTTCGAGTTAACAATGCTCTGAAGATATGTCGCTGACTATAAATATAGGCATTTTTTTTCTTTTTCTGTTATCCAAATTTGTAATAAAACAGAAATGCAAGTCAGAAGTGATCAAGATTCGGTTTCATAAAATCTTTCGAAAACAAATCATTCATGTAAAGTTAATACTTTTTTCCGATTAAAAACTGACAGACTAAAATTTAGAGCAAATTTTTGTGTAAAATTAAACAAGAATTAGCATATTAAACAAGGTAAATGAAGCTTAAAAGTTCTCCTTTGTAATTATTTCTATTGTAAGGATTCTGTCTTCTCATTACATTAGTACAATGCAGAAACGGTACAAAAAAACTTAAGTAAAATAACTAGTGAAGTGTATTTGAAGTGTCTGTGGTGATACGCAGTAAACTACCGCGATATTGTTTTAGTTTCTAGAATAAGATTTGAGCAAGTTTATTAAATTCCACATTTATCCGTATGGCCATTATTTTATATAAAAGCTTCTCAGTTTTTTAATATTTATCATTCAACTAACAAAAAAAAAAAAAAAAAAAAAAGCAGTTTGCCAGTTTTCAGAGCTCGTGCTTTATTCCTCTATCTTTTTTTTTTTTTTAGAATCTTTTACAACAATATATACAAATTGTAACAGCTACAGCGGCACATTAATGTATATAAAATCTGTCAAGTAGTTCAAGCAGATAGGCAATCTGACATTACCAAATACTTGGCTTCTGTATGTTAGAGGAGCAGGGCGATTTTATTCAAGCATACTGTAAGGACAACAGTAAGTACTGGAAGACATTCAAACAACAAAAAATAAGCATCTTAACATATATGACAATATATGTATCTGAGCTACTATAACAAGTCACCATATTTCACTGCAAATTGATCTCAACAAAAGACATGTAGTTTCTCCTGCCTTCCACAGCAGATACTATGGATCGAATTCAAGAGGATCTCTTTTCACTTTGTACAGAGTTAAAAAAACAAAACTTTAGCTGTTGATAAAATTTAAATTGTAAAAATGAAAATTACTTTGCATACGTTAAACAGTGAACAAATAAAATCATTCATCAAGCAATATTATTGTTTAATAATAATAATAAAAAAAAAACCTGACTAATCATAGAAACATTTAGAAACAGGCAATGTTGATTTAAAGAAATTAAGACAAATATTTTCCAGTATAAACAGGTACTAGTCCAAATTGCCGTAATACTAGCTTATAAATAAAATAAAAATTAGATAAAAAATTTATAGAAAACGGAAATTGTCTCCTTATTAATTTTATATTGGATTTAGAAAATAATAATTAAACAAAAACATTTTTTCTTTTGCAGACACCTTTCAAATAATAACAGAATTAAAAACATAAAAAGTTGAATTATCAGAATTACTAAACACAAAATTTCCTTACCTCTTCTGTCAGTTCTATAATACTTTCTATTAGCCAATAAAACAATAATTTATTAAAAATAATTAATAAAAGTAATAACGGAAATACGTGAAGCAACTCTTACCTTTGTTAAAACCAAAGCAAACACATTTTCAATAACAGAAATGAAAAAAACAAAAAAACATATGAAAAAGAAAATTTAAAAAAAATTAAATTTTACAATTTAAATATTTCTAATTCTAGCAATAAAAAATAATGAACAATGATACTTTATTTTATGTTTAAACAATAAGACAATCACATAAAACAATAAAAAAATAAATAACATTTGATCCGATAACATTAAGAAACAGTGTTTTGGTAGGAACTTCATGTAGTTAGTAGCAACGAAACATATGCAACCACAAGGGCAGAAACTAAAATTTATAAAATATAAATGGAACGAAGACAACAGATTGGTCCAGTCAATTACTTTTCAGATTGATTAATAAAGAGAGAACATAACATAAGGGACAAATGTTGGACTCAGTGAGTACAAAAAGTTTGTATCAACAATTCTAAATCGCAGTTGTAGCATCTACACCAGTGCAGTTTTGTTCTGAATAGTCAGTCTTGTTGACTATCAACGATGCTAAATCGCACTTGTAGCATCTACACCAGTGCAGTTTTTAAACATTTTGCTATCATTAATTAAAGTGTTGTTGGTATTCTTAAGATACTTTTTAAATTTATAACCGTCAATTTGACATTGTGGTATAAATTTATGGATTCTGTGATGTGTGACTTCAATACTTAAGAAGTTTTGTATGCGAAGAAATCATTTGAAAATTCACGATACAACAATTTGCATGCATATTATTTTTAACATTCACAACAATTCATGATTTTTAAATTCAAGAAGTCTCTTTAAATATTAAGAATCGAACTCTTCTTAATATGAACTTTTTTACTAGAAATTACTCCAACAATTACCTCCTTACATAATGCCCTATCTTCATAAGTTATCTTGAGTAATTTTATAGTCAACATCATATATAAAAAATGTTTCCTTCCAATGATTCAAACCGGGAGTTCACTTCCTTATCTGGTTAACAAAGGCTGCACACCCTGTGAAATATGATACCTGGCATTCAGATACTTTAACATGTACAAGAAACTTAACAGTGAGCATTTAATTCTGAAACTTTGATACCAAGTTATCCATTTATATACTATACAATATATGTAAATACAATATTGTTACATATAAAGATTCTGCCAATTATGAAATCTTGTGACTTTCGTCTTTCTCTTTAACGAGTGTGTTTAATGTCTTTCCACAACAGTCTTTAAATAACAAAATTCTGCCAAATTAGTAGATTGCGTGAATTAATTTCATTTGCAAAAAATTATTCACTGCACAGCAGTTTCCAGGAATCTTTTTATAAGTTTAGCATCGTTAGCACAAAAGCATAATTAGGATCATCTATCACTTCTAACGTTGGTTCATATTTAAAGACTGTAAGGCTGCTACGTTACATTGGCTTACGCACCTTTTTAATTACCCCAGATCCTAAAGAGATTAGGAATTAAGGTGAGCGTACTGATATAAAATTTGGCTGCCGACTGTTTCTATCATAAAATACATCAAATTTATCAATGTAAATATATCCAAAACAATGGCACTATCTTTTGAACATAATTTTCTCAACGAAATTATAGTAAACTATCTACAACCAATAATCTAAAGCAGCGTTTCCCAACCGGTGGGTCGCGGAAGGGTTACAGGTGGGTCGTGACTTGATCCTAAAACTATCAGAAACCATCGAATAAAACCATCAGAAAAATCGAAAATCGATCATATATAAGGAAGGGATACGAAACAAATATGGTTTTATTCTATATTCTTCTATTCCTATATATATGGAGGTATTCCGATAAGGAAAGGTAGGTCGCCAGCTAAAAAAGGTTGGGAACCGCTGATCTAGAGGAAGCCTAGGCTGGCAATAATTTATTTTCTTCTCGTACATTTTTGGGGACAACTTTTGCTAGAGCTGTATATGATTATTCAAATTTTTTTGAAGATATAATTTTTCTTACAACATGAAAGTAAATTCCTTATTGCCATAACAATGTATATATTTCAGATATAAATTCTGAAATCTTAAACATTGAATTCACTACAATTAAACACATGTAAACGAAAAAGTATTGGCATTAAAACTTTGGTACCTGTTTCACACTTCTGAAGAAAACTTCGTATTTAGCAGTTCAATGTAGTGGGACAGTGTTTAAAAATGATAGGATAACTGAGTTCTTTACTGTGGGAAACAAACCACATACCCCTTCTTTTCTTTCCTCTTTTCAGGAAATAATTTTCTCGATTTATGTAACGATACAAATAAACAGAAGGAATAGTTTTGGTATCATTTACATAGTTTAGCAATGTACTTTATTATGCAAGTTCGATGAAAGGAGAAAATAAATAAAAAGTAGATACAAAATTATAAATACTACTAATTAGCAAACTTTTAACTGAATTGCAGCCGTACTCACAAAAACAAAAAGGAATGTTCTCAAAATGGAAAGACAATTTCATTAATCTAATGAAATTTATAAGATGTTTCTTAGTTTAGTTAGTACAAAATGGAAGCTTTATCTTCCGTTGTAGGACCGGATTCAGTTCCCTTTTTACTAATAGGTCAGTGCCAAAATGTTTTCTCTTTTTTTCTCACGTGCGTGTGCGTGTGTTAAAGCGCCTATATTTACCAAATTACAATGTCCCTGATATATGTTGGTCGGACATTCCGCAGACTGTTCTAAATACGTCCTACACCGTGCACCTATGACTAAATCCGGTCCTGTTTCAATTTTACATTAGTTTCTTCATTTCTGTGCCGAACTCACACATTCCGAAAAACAACCCATTCCTTCCCATGTTTGTGGTCTCAGTCAGATTTAGATAAAATAACTTCTCTCATATCAGGCATTCGAGAAATAACTTCTATTAGAGAAGTGGCCGGCTCCTCCCTTAGGAAGTAGGATCGCCTAACTGATGATACCAGAACATGGGCAGGATTCAATATTTGTCTGTTTGCTTGCAGAACCAAAAAGGAAAAGAATGACAAATTTTATATTAGACCTCTGAGAGACTATGCATTTGTAACTACTGTACTGTAACCACTGTAACAATGGTTATTTATTCTCACGTTAGAAATACTTATGTGGCATTTTAGTTCAATGTCTACCATACAAACACAAATTCTCTACGATCCATCTTTAAAGGTCCATCACCTAATCTGGTTCTAGAACCCTTCATTTAGTCTAGCACCAAGGTCCGGACTGCAAAATTTATTGGAGGAAGGGGCTTAAGAAAAATCATGAGAGGAAAAATATTTCTCGAATCTGCTACCAGGGTAAAAATGAGCATTAGGACCTATGTGTTGAATGAAAAATCTAGAATCAAATAATAAACTGATACATTTACCATTTTTATAAAAAAATAATGACTACTACAGGAAACAGTGGTTACATTCAGAATTGCAACTGCCAACTAATATTGTTGCTGTACAATCAATCCTAAGTTAGCTCCAAACTCACAGCTCACATAGTTTCACATTTGGAAGCAAGAAAAAAATAGTTGGTTGCCAATTTGGTACATGGGATTTCATGATATGTTAATTATACATTATCAATTATTGATCATCAAACCTTTCTTATAAAAAACTTTATCCAAATGCGTCCATAAAACTCCCCGAAATTCTTGGTTTAAGGCTATCTAAAAGATCAGTTAATCTCAATAAATTTTAAATACTTTTTACTATTTTAACCAGAAATATCGGATTTTGATTAGCATCATTAGGTTTTATCATGTGCAATGTAATGTATAATTTCTCATTTTGATTTTCAGTTTTCTTATTTAAGTCAGTTTACTTATTTAATCTAACGATGCCACATTCGCCAATGGAATTTGTCTTTTCTATTTCTGTCTAAATCTCTTTGGAACTGCATTACATATCATTTTTAAGGGGGCAAGTAATCTTTTCCTTTTCTAGATACTTCTAATAAACAAAATTTCTCGGACACCTGGTATTTGAGATTCACCCAATTAGTCACATTCAATTGCACTAATATTTTTATTTATATAGAAATAAAATGTGGTTGAAAATATGTGTTGTAATTAAAACTAACTGTTTTTGTTGACAAACAAAACTGATTTCTGTTACACATCTTTTGCTTAGCATAGTTAGGACTATATCTTTCACACATGGCTGAACATCAGAATCCCGACTTGGATCTGAAGCAATCATCTTGTCAGACAAAACAATTATAAAATTCGTAGAACACAGAAGTTCTTTTTTTAAATTTTTCAACTTCTTTTGGAAATCACTTTTTTTTAAAAATTTAAATATAGAATCAGTTCTACTAATTAAACGTAAAAACCAATTAGTCAAGTTTCGTCTGGAAACAGGACTCTACTCAACAGTTAAAAAAAAAAAAAAAAGTGGCAGTCCAAGGCTCTATGGCATACATGCAAGGGTGATGGATTTGG
Organism: Thereuonema tuberculata; assembly: GCA_023159025.1. Taxonomy (NCBI): domain Eukaryota; kingdom Metazoa; phylum Arthropoda; class Chilopoda; order Scutigeromorpha; family Scutigeridae; genus Thereuonema; species Thereuonema tuberculata. The sequence continues at coordinate 128,232,014 of JAFIDM010009631.1, read as the reverse complement.
GGATTTTTTGGAGTAAAAGACGAAATTCGACTTTAAAACATCAAATTCTTCCAGTCATGAGTGAACTGTATACGATGACTCTGAAGACAAACTTGTCATGACATCACAGGTAAATCTCATCTGGCTGTATTATAAACCATCAAAGACTTGTAAAGACCAGTCTCGAAAAATTCAACAAAAAGTTTGCCGGAAATATTGTAAAAAGTGATTGAAAGGAATACTCATCAAATGCAGAGGAATTATCTATTCTGACAGGATGATCGATTCAAACATGAAGAGTCGCAATTTGTGACATTCAAATTCCTCATGTTCAAGCAATGTGTTAAAGGTCAGATTTCTAAATACTTTTAGGGTCATTCTAAGATTTCTCAGTAATAAGAAACGGCAATTTCAAATTTTAATTACAGCATATTAAGAGATGTTAAAGATACTATGTATATAATTTAATTTATTTGCATAAAAACATATTTTAAGAAATCACTTCAAATTTCATTTTTCAGAAATTTTAAGATCTTCAAAGTTTAAAATGCATCTTGAATCCTGCATAAATATTTCTCAGGAAGTATTTACGCAGAATGAATATAATGAAACATATCATCAAGCTTTGCTAAAAACTACAACAATGCGTCACTACAAAAAATAAATAAATTAAATAAATAAATAAATAAAAAGAAAATAATTTTTTGTTTTATTTTGAATTTTTCAAAATAATGTAAATTTACATTTTAAAATAAAAATCTGGATCCTTTAAGAATAATTACAATGGTTACCTGATTCAACTTGTGGCTTACCTATTTCTTGAATGATTCTTTTCATCATTGGCTGTTCTGCAACTGATGCTCTATCCACAAACATGTTATTTTAATGAAAACATGAAAAGTTATAAGATAATAAAAAATAAGCTCATACCTTGTATTGAATTTCCGTTTATAAAATGATCCCAATTACACAATAAAGAAAAATAATCTAATCAACTTGATCTACCCTATCTACTCTTTGTTTAGGTGATTACTGATTTATTTCTTGTTGGGCTGAGAAATCTATGCCACCAAAATCAGAACAGTAAATATTAAGTTCTTATTATTAGCTTTAGTTGAATTCAATTAATAATTTAAATGAATTTAATTAATACTAGTAGTAAGAACTACATACTAATTAAGAACTAGTTTCAATTCAATTAATTTTAGTAAACATTGCCGGACACTAAAATGTTAATACTTTTTCATAGCCGGTTTTTATTTGGCCTCCTCTTTTGAATGTGACTGATGCTGTTGCTGGAAAATGATGATCTTTTTCTCTGCAAAATTCCTTACAAGTGGATTGCAAGTTTCCTTACAGTTTCTAGTCACTCTGATAATTGATTAGTGATTTTCATTTAAAACAAACTTAAGTCTGAAGAATTTTTAAATTTAAGTCTGCACTCTCAAGCTTAACTCAACAGTAATAGCATTATTTTATTTTATTTTTAATATAAAAGTGTTCTATAGATTTGTAAATTCAGACCTGTGAAAACTTACAAAGCTGACAATATACTTAAAAACCTAAAATAATCTTAAGACAAAAGAATTAGAAGATCTATTACAAAAAAATAAAATAAATAAATAAATAAATAAATAAATAAATAAATAAATAAATAAATAAATAAATAAATAAAAATAACAGCATAGTTTATAAAATATTTTAAGGTTATCCCCAGATCGAAATTAATATTCAATGTAAAGAATATTTTAGGGAATAAACCTACTAGAAAAAAAAAATTAACAACCAAACTACATCTAATTCAGTCTCGACATAATCGTACATTTTTTTTTTCAATTACATACAAGTAACAACAGATTTTTAGTAAAGCACTACTTCTTTTAGGGCAATAGTTATTTGTCAATATGATTCCATTATTTCTTCGTATATGTTGAATATATTTTTTCAAATGATTACAAAATTCCGTTTTTCAAATAATATATGTGTGTAATGATGTATCTGAAATTTAATTTATACACCTGATTTACATTAATACAATAATAAAAAAAAAATATAAAATCAGTTCAAAATTATAAAAAGATTATTTACGTACCTACGTCGGAAAAGCAACACCTGAACTCCAGATTCCCAAAATCTGACATCCTATCACATCAGAAAAATGCAAATAATATACAAAATGCAAAATTGTTGAAATGGTCCATTGTTTTTCGAGTAGTCAATGACTATTATATTTCACAGCATTGGCTCTCAAAAAGTTTACCTCTTTCACTGTGATTACCATCTTTTCCTTCATCACTATTAGTTTTATTAAATACCCCATTACTACGCATGAATTTATTTTTTTTTAAAGAAAAAAATTCGGATTAAAAAAGTTGCTAACTTTAATGAATTATAAACGGCTTATGTAGTTTAAATAAGCCACCGCACATAAATAAATAAATAAATAAATAAATAAAACAAAACTATTTATAAACAAATTTTACAACCGGTTTCGCGGAGTTCAAATTACACTTCTTCATCAGGCGGTTAAGAACAAAATATAAAGAATTTTGAAATTTTGAAGTCTCAGGAAGCACATGCTAGAAGAGGTCAATGGAAGAGCAAGGCAGGACCAATTGTAAATTTGTTTATAATTAGTTATGTTTTTATTTATATATAATTATGTGCATTGGCTTATTTAAACTACTTAATTTCAAGACGCACGTTAAAACTTCTTCAAAATATAAACTGCTTATGTTTAAATATTGCAACTTCTTTTTCTTTTGCTTCTATGTTAGTCATAAGGTGGAAGGTAGTCATAAGGCTTTTGAGCATTGTAATTCTAACCAGATAATTCACAAATGATAGTTTGTCAGATCAACAAGCACATTTTGAAAACTAACTTACATTAGAAATTCTATCTTTGATTTCTTTAGAATAAAAATTTTTTTGATTCGCCTTTAAAATATCTTCAACTCTCTATCTATTCCCATCCACAAGGCTTTCAAATTCGTATCAAGGGATACATTTAGAAATGTCACGAATTTATCTACAGAAATGAATTACCTGTTAACAGACAGGAAATCACAAAAAAGAAATATTTTTACATGGAACACCTTGGGTTCGAACAAACAAATATGCACCAAAATTCTGATGATCATTTTCTGACCTCTGAATTCACTGGTAACAGTCATCTTTCTGTAAACCTCTGCAGTTTTCTACTAGAGGTCTCTCTTCCCTCACATCAGGAACCCATTGTCCGCCTCCTGTTATGCCAATTGAGTCTGTGTAGGTGCCTTATCGCATCACTTAAAAGTTGTTTATGTAGTTAAACGAAAAATGGTTCAAGATTGGCGAGGTCATGTTATGACGAAAAGTGCACGATGAAGATGGTATTGGTCTGGAAGAAGAGTCATTCTCATGCTTTCTAGGTTCCTTGATTATTCAAAAATATGAGAAACAGCTAATGTCGTCACTTTAGAACACAGTTACGATGAAGGTAATGAAGAACAATTCATTGAAGCAGTAGCAACACTGTAAGGCCGGAGCAGGTGGAAGCAGCCAAAGTGAATACGAACCTTCTCTGGTAAAATCCAAAGTTCCAAGTGTAATTTTAGTGAAAGTCCTCATATGCATTATCCTTAGGACATCTGCACAATTTCCGTGTTCTAAAGAAAACTGACCATCGGTAAAGAAGTCAGAGACGGCACATTGTCCTATATACAAATTTGCATGCAGATCCAATTCTTCAAGCTTCATCGTATCCCTTGTGCTCAGAGACCTTTAGTGAACATTGGCAGAGGTTTACAGAAAAACGACTATCACCAGTGAATTCAGAGGTCAGAAAATGATCATCCTCTGAATTTGGTGGATATTTCTTTGTTCGAACCCAAAGGTATTCCTTGATAGTGGAAATAATGTTTCTTTAGCAGTGGCAGTATAATTTTAAAGAATGAATGTTGGATTTGATGAAGTTAAATTATGATGGAAATTACTGAGATACTACTTCTCTGAATCGAGCTGTATACTGGGGAGCTGATGAACATTTCATTCGCAACAGGCAAGATTTAAACAGCACAAAATATGATATATAAGGAAGAGTTTAGGTCTGCATTCTCTCTCGCTTCTATCCTTCAGAACATCTAGGAATGCTCTATGGGTACCTACTGCTATCTCCTAAACTTCCAAGACCTCGAAACAGATCTTACTCACCAGTACTAATCATTGCTTTCCCAATTGCTGAATTTCCTAATGATGGATTAAATCCAGACTCGTACCAATGTTCAGTTTGCTGTATTAATTATATATTAAGCCATCTCCAGAAAAAAATTATATTCTAATTTGTTTTCTTTAACTTACCATTTTTATCTCAGAAAGTAAAAATTATTTAAGCATAGTGGAATGATACAGAGGAAACAGGAAACTAAAAGAAAACCTATTTCAACCTCATTACCATAAGAATAATTCAGCAGCTTTGGCATTAGTTCTTACATTTAATTCAAAAATATCTTAAGATTTCCCAGGAAATCAATCAAAATTTAAATACATTAAATAAAGGGCATTTCCAAAGTTTACAAGACATATTAATTTAGAACAAGACTTTTAAGATATACATTTCATTAAATATAATAAACTACAAAAAAAATAATAATCATCATCTAGATGAGTTAATTATTCATATATAATGGTACAAAATATATGGTTCTTTGTGAGAAAATTTAGAAGTTTTTCACTCTTTGAAACAACTTTTTAAGTGTCTTAATATTTCACATATTATGCAAACATTTTCATTTAGATAAAAGAAAAATAGTTTTTATTTCTTCTTAAATAAAAATATCATAGTTGAATCCCTTCCAGTAGTTTCTAAGACAATCTTCTACTTTCCAGATGGAGGAATAATTCTGCTTTGGATTGTAACCAAAGCCTCGAACTGTGGTAGTCCAGTAGCCAAAATCATGTATTTCTTTCAACTAACCAATTACGTATTATCATCATAAGCATATCCGATTTTAGTTTCTTTAATCTTTCCATAATTTTATTAAAAAGTATTAAAAACATGTTTGAACATGACCTATATAGCATTGAAGACATAATTACAAAACCTGAAGTGAAAGACAAAATTTCAGGCCCTGGTAGAATGAAGTACAGGGCGACTCATAGTCCCAGCACACCCTTATATTTTGGAAACGGAAGGGAAAATGAAATATCTGAGTACCCCAGAAAAAATAGGTGTGGGTGCCTACATTTTATATTTCCGGAACATGGCCGCCAACTTGAATGCAAGTCAATTTTCAAAAGGGACAGGATCATGTGACATATCATTTAAATACAACCACCACCCCAGAAATTTAATAGTGCAATCAGTTTTTATGTAAGATTATTCATTTTACTATTATTAATATACTACATTAGAAATTCGTCCAACTGTAACTCACAGCAGAGTGAGGAAATTAACAGTCAAATTTCATCAGGCAGGTACAGCTGGTCATCGAAGATGTCACTCATATAGAAACCTTAACAGTAGTGTTAGCGTAATTCATGAAGTGCCTGCAACGAAGCTCAAGCTTGTGAGGGGATTTCTCCAGATATGTTGTCGCTGGTCCATACTGACTGGCTGACAGCAACGCCTCATGTTATTTGTGCAGCAAGAAAGGAAACACATTTGGTAGGCCCATAATGTGTATTCCCATGGTATTTCTGCTGTTGTATTTGCCACAAATTTTTAACTTTGAACACTCATAAAATTAAAGTGAATGCTATTACACAAAAACTGATTGCACCATTGAATTTCTGGGGGTTTTCTTGTTTGAAATGATATCACATGACCCTCTCTTCCCATTTGAAAGTTTTGACTTGCATTCAAGATGGCGGCCATGTTCCGGAAATATCCTCAAATGTAGACCCCTCACCCATTCTTTGCTGCGTTACTTAGATATTTCATTTTCCCTTCTGTTTCGGAAATACCAGGGTGTCCTGGAACTTTTGACTCACCCTGCACATTAAAAAAAAACTGACTTTTTGAGTATTTCATTAATTAAAAATTAATCATGAAGAAATACCACCAACATCTTTATGATCAATATTTCGTCTTTTTATTCCGAAAAGACTTCTTCAGGGTTATACATATTTATATATAAATAAAATATAAATATGTATAACCCTGAAGAAGTCTTTTCGTAATAAAAAGACGAAATATTGGTCATGAAGATGTTGGTGGTGTTTCTTCAAGTTTAGTATACTATTATGATATATGAAAGATAAAAGATAAAAATTAATCAATTTACGATTCAACTAGCCATTTATTCTGGGAGAAGAATCAAATCGCAAATTTTCCCTACAGAAGACAACAATTTCTTTTCTTTATTACTTTGGATAATTAATGTTGTTTTGTTAACGAACTGACTCCATATTTATTTTTCAATATCATTATATGAAGGTATTTCAGATTTTTTTACAAATATGTAATACTTTCACGAAAGAACTTTTTATCTTTACGATGAGTACATTACTTGTTAATCATATTTTATTTGAATAAATTATTTATTTAAAATTATTATTTTTCTTTATTAGTTGTGTCCGAACCTTTGAATATTTGCATATAAATTGTTCATGTAAACAGTCAAGCTCCTTATCTAAAGTCCAATTTAAATATATAAAAAAAATAGTCATCAACTCTTGTTTACAAATATATTGTTGTATTTTTTTTAGTTTCTTAAGTTTATAAGGTAAATAATTTTGAAATACTATGTTCACAAATAAGGGGGAGGGGAGATGATTATTAAAATTTAAAATTTCATTCTAAAGCTAAGCTTCAGCATATTTAGTATTCGAAATTACATTTGGTGCAATAAACATTGGCCAAATGATTCTGTGATTCTTTGGGAACTACATTTCCAACGCAAGTATAAAACTTGACATAAAAAAAACACTTTCTGTGTTGTGAGTTTTATTTCCAGAAGTTTTTAATATATTTAACAAAGAAACTAACCAGGTTTATAAATGTCGGTAATTCAATACCTTCTATGACTATTAACAGAATAAAATTCAGTTAAATGATTACATTTCGTTAACCAAATCTCCTTATGCAAAACTTATCTGCCATATTAATTAAATATTCTGAAGAGCTTACAATTCTACGAAGAACAATATGTTAAGATAAATGCCCAAGATCAAATACGGATTATATAAAACAAAATTTATCTCCCTTCCCCATGTCGTATAATCAAAATGCGTTTCTTATGAAATTAAAAAATAAATAAATGAAAGAGAGAGAAAGTAAAAGTAAAGATGCCCATGTAAACTACATTCAACACCATGGCATACTGAAAATTTTTAAAATTCAGACTTCAAAATTTCAGTAATTGAGATTCTGTAAAATTACCCTATTAAAGAAATTGGATTTATGTACATATAATACTTAATTATTAGTGATCTAGGAAACTATTTTTTTATTATTAATTTTGGCAATTTGATTAAATATTGACAATCTTTATAATTTTAAATAAGGAAGATACTAAATAAATTCTAACAGCATGACAGCAATATGGGCGTCGTCAGTAAATATATGACAATAAAGTATGAAGAAATGGCAGAAGTTAATAATTCTATTAACTGACATGGCAAGTGCTTCACTAGCCAAGTTACACCTCATTCACATCTTCAGTGAGATGAAGCAATAGTTAAAGCATTACCGTTACCACATTTAGTGGTAACTATCAATTAATTCCTTGAATTTCAAGGAGACTTAGCATGCTACAGAAATGGCTGGCAGATCTCAATGCTGTAAAATACAGTATTATAACACAGTATTTTAACACTCATTACAAGTGTATGACTGAGTTCAAAAAGCAAAGACAATATCCAAAGGTGAAAGTTGTTCGTACGAACCGCCTAAGATATGAAGAAAAACTATAAATGAGATCGACATATATGTTATTCATTCTCTCTGTTTTGTTAAATTCCTATCTTCCTCGATGCATTTATACTCTCGCTGAGTGCACATTGTCCAAGATGATACTATGATGGTTTCCCAGTTGCCTCCCGCAGAATCTTGAAGCCTTTAGAAAGAAGTCGAATTAACACCCTTTATAAATTTTCCCAACTTCTGACGGACAAGTAAGAAATACACCCATGTCTCACGAAGATTAAAACCCAAATGTTAGGATTCAGTAGTCTGACATTTGCATCTGCTAAGTCGCATACATTCATTGTGGTCTGAAAAAAACTTAATTTGGAAAGTTTTCCAAAATATGGAGATGGAATTCACGAAAGTACTAAAGGCAAAATAAATTGGCAATAAGTTGCAAGAACTAAGTGTACCAAAGTCGAAAATTCAAAACAATCTCCAACTTATATTCACCAGAATTGTTAAGGCAATTGTTGGCAATTCCAATAACTTAAAAACACATCAATGTGTAATAACAAATCAATTTAAAACAAAACTGCGGCGTTCTTTGTGGCTTTTTAGTTTATTCCAGCTTTCAAATGATATTTAGAGAAGCTGATGATAAAATTAAGTTTTTACGATATTAATTAAAGGAAACTATATTTTAAGACTTAATTCAACTTTGTCAACATCTTTATTACAAAGTAAAAGTCAATGCTGTTGACCTTGCATTATGCTTTATATATGTTTATTTGTAATTAACTGCTCAAGAACTTTTCTGAAATAAAATTTAACACATTATGGCAATTTCAAGGTAAAAAATGAGACTTGCCTAACACCAATTTAGAAGTTCAGAAATGAAATATGAGGCAGAAATCATTACCAAGTTGTAATTCCTGATAAAGCTTCTTCTAAGTAGTTAGAAGTAGGATAGATGCTGATACCTCAAATGAAATGTTTTACTAATTGAGGTTTTAAGATATCTCATAAGCTGTAAAGCTACGAAACTGCAGATACCACAAATTAAAAGGTTATTGCAGTAAAAAGTGATTTCGTGAATCCCACTCCAAAACTGTTATCTTTTATTTTATTAAGGATAAATTAAAAGAATTTGAAAAAAAAATACATAGCTAATAAAAAACTAAAATCAGATTTTAAAAAATGTATAAGATGAACAAGATGCAACTGCTATACATATGAATATAAATTAAGCAGCTAGTTTATTTTTGTGTCTGAGTAACGATCTATTTATGTTATATTATACAGATCCTCAAATGCGTTTTGCACCGAAAAATTTAAGTATCTTTTCCAGAAAAATGTAACAGCTAATGGAGAGAAATTTTTTTTGGTATTCTTCTTAATTTTATGTCTCAAATCACTTATTCTCAACTCATTTTTTTTTTCATTACAAAATTAATCAACTCTTGTTCAGGAATCAAACAGGCTTTTCAGATTTTTTGCTCCTTATTGGATATTTGTGAACTGAATCAAATCGGGTTTTTAAATACTTTTTTTAAAAATTACGACAATGATGTTATTCTCAATCTTTTTGCAAGATTAGCAGAAACAACAATTACTATGGTAAAAATACGATTTCTTTATACCATTATTACTTGGTCATTCTAATAATAATTAATGTCATGAAGTCATATCATTACTTCAATAATTTTATGAGTAGAAGAAAAATATTCAATTGTGTGTGTGTATCAACATAGAATTGCAATTTAAAAATTTTTGAAATTTCAAATTTCATTGTTTGTTCTTAAAGAACATCCAAAATCACTGCACAAATTTTTCTCCCTTTTCTTTTTGATCAAACCACACGCTATATTCTGTCAAATTTAATAATATGCAGAAGATATTTTCCGTATGTAGCAAAATTAAGACTAATATTTCTAAACTTATGATTACTTTATCTGTTCAGTGATAAACGCATTCTCTAGAATAGGTCAATATTTTTAAAAATTAATCAATACTTAACATAAGTAATTGCTTTTGAATAAACTAAATATCTATTATATCTAAATGGCTGCAAAATACAGATATTCCTCGATGTATAAAGGCTTTTGTTCCTCAGGAATCAATTTCGTATAAATTAGTACTTAAATAAATACATCTTTTATAACCACACTCTAGAATTTATAAAAGAATTATATTACAATAAATGAACAGCATTTAATTAGGGATAACTCAAATGCTATTTTTATAAAATCGATTCACATGAATTAATGCATAACAGAATTTAAAAAGATTATAAAACAAATAGTATAATCAAATGTAAATATAAAATAATAATAATAATAATAATAATAATATTAACAGTGAGAATAGGATATTTCATTAAACAAAATCTAACAAATGCATAACTACTGAATAAAAATTGATATATAATTGAAAACAAGAATGAAACTCGAAAATTAAAAAAAAAAAAATGAACATTTATAAAACGAGGAATATCTAAAATTCATAATTATTTCTAAACAATAAAATAAGCTTTCAGGAAAAAAAAAAAAAAAAATTACTTGGACAAAGCACTACAGTAACTATTCAAATTTAATTCAGCAGACTGGTCTGGACCAAGCAAGACAGGGCACGAATATGAAATGGAAGTTGAACTCAAAATATTTTCACAATAAATGTAATCAGTATAATAAAACCATATAATTAAGTTTGTTTAATGACAAACAAACTTATTATGTCAGATGTAAAGGATACATTTCAGTAATGTTTATTTTTCCATTGGAAAGCTAAAATCAATCGCAGCTTAAAATTCAATTTTACAACTTGTTGTTTAACAAAACTTAAGTTATTATTTCCAGAGTTCTTCAGATTATATGAAACTAGCTAACTTTCTTGCAACAGTAAGTAGAAACTTTACTTCATTAACAATTTAGCCACATACAATACTCGACAAAAAGTAATTTTTCACTCAT
>JAFIDM010009631.1:128165790-128215474 GCA_023159025.1 Thereuonema tuberculata | reverse complement strand
TTTCAGCAAGTGATTTTAGTAAAACAATTAGATAAAAAGTAATTTTCACTTTATGTGATTACAAATTATTCTAAATTGCTTGAACTTTTATTTAATTCCAAATTTGAAGGCCACTCAAAATTGATACATCAGAATTCCATTAATAATTTTGAAAGGATGTAGGAAGAATAAAGAAAATTAGCTGGCATAATTAATTTTAATTAATACTGAAACTTCAAGGGAAAAAAAAAATAATCTCCAATAAAAAGCTTTCCACAAGATTTACTCAAAAGATGCAAATCTAACTTAATTTAAAAATGGAGAATTGAAGTATAAAAACAATCATTGTTTCCAATTCCAAAGCTATGAACAATCATTGTAGTAATTATATTTAATTTTTTCCCCTCCCCTAATGCACTGTACCTGTTATTAGCAGTATTTTTCAAAAGTAATTTATAAATCTATTAAGATTACAGCTACTTGGTAAAATGATTGATTGCAATTTTATAGGGGAAAGAGAAAGAGGAAAAAATAAAAAGGAGAAATGAAATTAAAGATGAAAAAAAGCATATTAATTCTACCGGAAGGAAGCTAACCAAACTGCGAACATTATGAATGGTGCTACGGAATCACATATCAGATTAAATGCTTTACGACTAGATGTTTTTAACAGTGCATTCATATGTATTAACATGGTTTTGTTTTCGGTTTTTTTTTCTGGTCAGAAACAGACTTATCAATTATCGTTTAATTAAAACAATAACTGCAAACGATAAAATATTTTCCTCAAACTTCAAAGAATTTTAACTTTTATTTTGAAATTTCGCAATACTAAGGAAAACATAATATTCTGATAAAAATTTCAATTTTGAGTGGAATCTTACAATTTTCAAGATAAACATGTTTAAAAGCTACAGAGGAAATCTGTAATAGAATTCTTTTAATTTAAAATATACAATTCATAGCAATAAACAAAATTTAATTATTATTAATAATTATAATGTTGCAACATTTACATCAGAGAAAAATTCTTTTCTCTCAAAAAAGAATTTTCAGAAAATTCCTATGCTGGGGTTCCAAATAAAGTTATTTTAACTTCATGAACAAAATGTTAAGCACTTCTGATGTATACAATTTTATACATCAATGCAGCAAAATTATTAACAATTCTACTTCAGAATTGTTTGAAAAATAGAAACACCCAGCTTAACATCCTCTGGAAGTTAATATGTTTCCTAAGTTCAGGGGGAAAGAAGTTCTGTCACTTCAACACTGATAACAAAAAAAAGTTCACTATTTAAAATCTACGATTCTGATTCATTAAAACGTTATCACCAATCCCTTGAAATCCTCCAAATCCAGATTGCAGCACAGGATTATTCATTATAAATGGATTTTCCTTATTCACAACTGGAGTGGTCATTAATGGATTGCCAATCCAAGGATTAATGGTAGCACCAGAAGTATTACCCATTCCTGAATTTGCAGTCCATGGGTTATCAAGTAAACCTCTTCCTGTATTCATCTTCGAATTATCAATCCAAGGAGAATTGTTAATCCATGGATTAATGTTAGAGAAATTTGTAGGAGTGTTTGTTGCTGAATGGTTTTTACCCATAGATCTATTCATCTTCAAATTGTGATTCATCCTTGAATTATTACTATCTTTCGATCGATTTATCCAGGAATTATTCCTGAATCGATTCATCCTCGAATCACCATCATCCCTAGATCTATTCATTTTTGAATCATCATCATCATCCCTAGATCGATTTGTTCTTGAACTGCTATCATCTCTAAACTGATTCATCCCAGAATCACCGTTATCCTTGGATTTATTCATCTTAGAACTATCATCATCCCTGGATCTATTAATCCCTAAATTATCATAGTCTCTGAATCTATTTATCCTTGAATTGTCATCATCCCTAAGTCGATTAACTCGAGAAGTGCTGCCATCTCTGGATCTATTCATTCTAGGATTTTCCAACTCTTTTGATCTAGCCATTCTGAAATCGTCTGAATCTCTAGATCTATTCACTCGGGAATCATCAGAATCTCTAGATCTATTCACTCGGGAATCATCAGAATCTCTAGATCTATTCACTCGGAAATCATCAGAATCTCTAGATCTATTCCCTCGGAAATCATCAGAATTTCTAGATCTATTCATTTCAGAGACTTCAGTATTTCTTTGACCACATAGTTTTGAATCACTATTTGGAGACAAAAACATTCTAGAATTTTCTGAATCTCTATCATTCTGAAACCGCTTTCTTCGATGCCTATTGTTTGTATTGAAAAACTCATTATTTCTTGGACTATCCATCCTTGAGCTTTCAGAATCTCTGGAATTTCCATTCCAAATATCCATCTCCGATTGGTGCCGACTAGAACTTGACTGTGCTGATGCATCTTGTGAATCATCCAGAGGCTCCTGTAAGCTACAACATGGAACATGGGCGTAAATAGTGAAATGTTTTGCTCCCTTTTCTTTTGCTTGAGCAGTGGCATCTTCAAATGCTTTAAGGCAAGCTGTACAATCTTCTCCAGAACTTAATGTGACAGCAAATGGTGGAATAGTTGAATGCTGAAGCATATTCTTTCGTTGCATCTGTGCATTATTGCTATATCCATGAATTTCATTACCTGATACACACTGAAATGTCTGAGTGGCCATATGCCGTATTGGATGTCGAGAATTCAGTTTCTGATTAGGTTTCTTTCCATCTTTTTTGCTTTCTGATTGAGCTATATTTCCCGAATTACTCAACTGTTTATGCTGAACTTTCTGTTCAATTTGTATCTTGGTATGTCTTATTGAAGTTCTCACATGTAAACCAAACTGTAATTCTAAGGCTCCACTTTGTGTAAACTGCTGTTGGTTTTGATATCCAAGAAACTGTTGACCCATAAATGGACTATTCATGGGAAGCTGCTGACCTCCAAACATACTCTGTATATTTGGCACATAAGAATTATTCAGCTGACTAAAAGGCTGATTCACCTCGAAATCTGAACGTGCTCTCTTCGACATCTGGTAAGATGGCTGCTGAAAAGTGTTCATCATTCTGCTGAGGGTGAAAACGCCACCAGTTTTGCAAGTCAGCCGTTATTGAAACTAGTAACATAAAAAGACAATAGCAATACATAAGACTTGGAATAAAATGTTTGATAACTGTATTCTATTAACTATTAATCTTAAGTTTAAAAATGCAAAGAGATTCAACAAAGCAAATTTAAATTAATGGAGTTAAGTAAATAAGAAAACTCAGGAAACTGAAACCATAAATTTCAGTTTCAAGAATTTTCCCACAATTCAAAATCAGAAAATTGCAAAATTATAAAAATAAGATAATTTTTAATTCAATTAAAACACTTAAAAATAATTAGAAATAGTTTTAATGGCCAACCATATTTCAATAAAAATATGAGTGACAATGACTTGTAGTTTTTAAACAAAAATGCAAAGAAATAAAGATCAAAGCTTGAAAATTACAAGAAAAATCAAGCTAATTTAAAATTCTAAGGTATTTTCTTCCAAAATACCTTTAATTCAATTTAATCCTGAAAATTCATATCAGGACATTACTTTAATAACAAAATTAAATGACAAAATAATGAAGATAATTGAGTTTATGGTCTCAACATGCCTGTGGTAACAATCACTGCAGGTTATATTGAAGTCTATTGAATCTATGACCTGTTTTAAGGATAAAAAAAAAGAGAAAAGAATCCACACTTAAATTGCTGAAAAAAAACAACAACAACAAATTGAATTTTAGCAAGATAATACACAATTTTAAAATTTCAGAAAGTAAATAAAATTCTTCATTAGGGTGAAATTTGATTTAAAATTCAAACCCTAATTAAAGAATATAAGAATGCTTGGATAGTTGTAGTTCTGGCTTATTAACTTTCACACAACGGAAACGGTGTCTTGCTTTTTATTATGACACTGATCATGTTTTTAGCTGATCCAGATTGCAATTGCTAAAGTAAATGAATCAATAGTAAGGAATGAAGTGGAAGTAACTAAAAACAAAGATTCCTAAGAACTTAACGACAACAGGACTTGCAGATTTTGATTAAAATGGTTACTTCAACAACTTTTTTAATCAACACCTTACTTCCAAACTTAAAAACTCTATGCTCCAAAAATTACAACAAGTATAATAATGATTAACGAAATCAATTACTTTTTATTAAAATCTCTAAAAGAATCCCTCATCAAATATCTACGTATTTATTCTGAATTAAAGATTTTTCGTTTAACTAGAAAAGATTAAAAGACAGATAAAGGAAAGACTTTTCCTGACAACTTATAAAACATATGCCTGACATAAATCACAAGAATCGGGTGTAGTAAGAAATTTCATAGAGAGGGACCTAACTCAATCCTCAGCTAGTTTCCAACTAGCCTAGGAAAAAAGCAAAATGATTTCCCTGCATCGTTAATTAAAATGATACAGGAATTCTAGAAATCTACAATGATTTAAATTTGTAGATTACTAGCAAAAGCATGATATGCTACCTAAAATTTCATTGAATGTAATAAATAAAAGCAAAGCATACTTTAACAACTCCATTTTATAAAACAAACAAAAAAAAAGGAAAGAAGAAGAAAAGATAATAGAAAGAAAAAGATAGTCAACTTTCTTATGAATATAGTTTTGCAGGTCTGCTAAAATAAAGAATTTGAAATGGAAGAATTTTATAAAAGATCAAGTAATTAAAGCTCTTTATATCAGTAATAAAGTAGCTTTAATTTATACCCTTTTTTATATGTTTTCCAGCTATTAACTATACCCAGCTATTAACAAGAAAAAAGGTATACATGAGGATTTTTTTATTACTTAAAATATTAAAAAAAATAAATCAATCAACTATCTAGTCTAGTTCTCAAAATTATAAATATATCGAATTCACTGACAGAAAAGGAATCCAATGTGAAAAAAAAGGGAATTTAATATTTCAACTTGTTTAAACAATTTTCTCTAACCAAATCCAAATTGGTATGGCAAAAAAATATTAAACCAAAATGGTTTTGACAAATATTGCTGGGTTTTTTCCCTACCTATTCAAAGACAGTTATAATATTAAAAACAAAATAAAAAATAATACTTATCTGGTACAACTGATTATGCTACCTTAAATTTTAATAAACTAACAGTTATAATCTCATAGCTTTATTCATTGCAAAAATAAATAAGTAAATAAATAAATAAATACATGATCTGTGCAAATGTTGTTCCAACCTAGCCATAAGTCAAGAGCTTGTTACATTAAAGAAATTCTTGTTTTCTTCTCTAATACTTTGATAACCATTAGGAGTTAGCTTAATATTTGAAATCTTTTTTTAATGTTCTTTATGGCTCCATTTTTAAATATTAACATTAACTGTTAATAATGAATTAAGCAAATGTAGCCAGTGTGTTCACTATTGGCTTGAAATTAACCAAAGAAAAATCATAAGAACTTACTACATCCCCATTTTATCTGTGATGATGACTTACAATCTTTCTTTTGATAATAAAGCTTAAGCAGAATTTGCTTTCACATTTGGGCAAATGTTTCCTTAGCTTTAAAACACTGTTTACATAAATGTAAATCATAGCATCAGGGAAAAAAAATGCTGATATGAGAGGGGATTACGTTTTAATTAAAATTCCTTTATTAGCATGCTACACTTTAACATAGAGTACAGTATTAAGCAGAAATTTGTGACGAAAATAATATTCAAAGCATTTACATGCACTTTTTTTTATAATAATCCAATCAATAATTAAAATTTTGTAAAAAAAGAAATTAGATGACAAACATCATATTCATTAATAATTTTTTTATAAATAATTAAAATCTGAAACTTATAAATACAAAGCATAAGTCTTCTTAAACCAATGTTATTTTACAGTCCAGGATGAGATTATCTTTTTGGTAACCATTATTAAAATGGAAGAGATAATCGCTACTAATTTGTTGCTATCATTTCAAGCTGCAAGAAAGCAATAGATAGAAGCTCTCTACTACAAGCTTACTAATGTAAGCGAGAATTTAGCGTCTTTAAGAATCTCGCAAAATACAGTCTACTTGTTTGACATTCATTCTTTCCATGTTTTCTTATTTATATCTGGTCAAACTGTATTATAAAAATTCGTAACAGTTCTAAATACTTTTCAAAGTATAACCAGAAGCACAATTTAAAATGCTTATGCATATAAATATATATGTGTGTGGATGGTATTTAAAGCAGCAGACAGTACTGTAATGATAAAAACATAATAAATTTACGTAATGTAATTTACTGCAATGCTATGGATTTCAACAAACAAAAAATAGTAAAACATACAGACACATGTAGTTTATAATACCAACCACTTTAGGCCTTGAAGGAGCCCTACACCATAAAGTAAATGACATGTCAGCAATATATCAATGTAATATACTGACGCTTTCATATTCAAACTGCTATCATAACTAGTCACTATTCAAGGACAAAATGAAAGTTGTTACAATCAGAAG
Source organism: Thereuonema tuberculata (assembly GCA_023159025.1). Lineage (NCBI taxonomy): Eukaryota > Metazoa > Arthropoda > Chilopoda > Scutigeromorpha > Scutigeridae > Thereuonema > Thereuonema tuberculata. Next base: position 128,208,973 of record JAFIDM010009631.1, on the reverse strand, counting down.
ATTCAGCTATAAGAATTCCAGATAAACATTTCTACTCTTGAAACAAAGTATTATCTTTGAATTAATTTTCAATTAAAAAGTATGACAAAATGAAAAATAATGTGGGGCAAGTAAATATTTACCACTAGCAGAAAGATCAAGCACACTGATGAGGAAATTAATATCATGGTGCTTCTCTGCTGAACTTTCACTGTCATACAGAAAAGCATCACAGTACAAATTCAGACATTGGCCCTTGGAAAGGGATGCAAACATGCATTTATTTTTTTTCTTGAATATCAAGTTTGATAGTTGTTGCCTTTCTGAATTTTAGTGCAGAGTGTAGCATATGAAAATTAACAGATAAATATTCGAAAACAAGCATACAGTAATTTGACTGTACAAATAGCAGTACTGTTTTAGCAATGGTTATTATCTTCCTAGATTAAAACAAAACGTAATTGTACAGTCGAATTAAAAAAAAAAAAAAAAAAATCAATTATTAGATGCAGTGCCTGAATAAAATCAAGCTTTTCCAATTTAATTTTCAAGAAATACTTTTTTCTCAGTAACAATAATAAGAAATTAATAGTTCCATAAAAATCCAATCATCAGAATATTATCTATCAGTAAAGTATAAAAGCAATATACTTCAATTATGGTAACTGACATTGGTATATTCAGGCAGTTCAACCATAATATATATGCTTTTTTTTTTAATGCATAGTTCAGTGTAACAGAATTAAAGATGGTAAAAATAGCACTTCCCATATTCAATAAAGACACATTTTGTCTGTCTAAAGCAATTTGCCCTCGAGACTGCTAAACCTAAAGGCACCAAAATCTTGCAATAGTAGTAAAGAAAATCCAAGCCAACAGTTACAGTACACCCCTTCTTCAAATTTTAATACATACATAGTATTTCATTGCATGATACATTCTGCTATACAGTGAAGTCCAACATAAGGTCACAGGAACATCAGCAAAAAGGCAGTCATTGACACAAATATAATGTCAAAAATCCTGAGCAATGCCAGACAATTTTTGGTTAATAAAAACTAAAGAAATCAAATTCACAACTAAAGTGATTAAATTAAAACTTTGTCTAGCTATGCCCTTAAATTTTAAACCAAGTAGACAGGTGGCTTATATAGAATAAAGCATAAGATTAAATGAACTAAATAACTTTGATGTTCACTTAAGTCTTAATTTTCTATTTTACTTAATCCACCTATTAATCTTTTTTAAGGCTGATTATTAGCACAAGCAGCCAAGGGTTTTTTTAATCACTTTAGAAGTAATCTTTTTTTTTTTTTTTCTTCTTTAGTTTCAGTTAAGGGAAGTGAAAGCTCTTACCACTTTAATCCTTCATAATCTCTTCAAGAGGTCTTGGAGTTACATGCAATGGGTAGTCCTAATTGACAATCATCAAGATTATGTACCAAGAAGATGTAAAACAGCTGTACCAGACTACCATTTATGAATACAAGGCCTTGTTATCACTGAACCTAATACTTAATCAGGGAATAATTTAACTTTTAATCAATTTTCCCAATTGTTTTATGGATTTCTTCATTTCAGTTCTACTATAAATGTAAGCTGTGTCACAGCTTTCAAGAAACTTCTACACATCCTCATACTTCTGAGCTTCCATTTTCGTGCCTTTATTCATATATTGCATTCTTCAACTTATTTATATTATAATGGATGGCTTGCAGGTTCTAATTTGACGGTTTTATTGGATATTCGATGGTTTCCAGATTCTAATGGCTTTGAGAAAACAAATTTATGGAACTTCTTAATTTGTTATTAAAAATTATTGAAAAAACTTGAAATTTATATCATCTCATAAAATTTAAAAAAGCATATTTCTTAAGTAATGCTTTCAGCAGAGAATTCATCGTTTGCTTCTCTCTATCCATTCCAATAAAAAAAAGGCAACTGTGTCTAAGCAGTTTGTAAAAAGAAAACTGCCATTTCACTTAAGTTTTATTTTCTCAATTCTAATGTCTTAAATGAAAATCGGCCTCATTTTTTCTTTGCCAATTCAAATAGATAATAAATTAGAGAAAAGTCAAACCTCAATAATATATATATATATATATACATATAAAAAATACTCAAGATCTAAACATAGAACTCTCAAATTAGCACTAGAGTCTGTATTAAATAGATGGATTTTAACATCAAACATTTAAAGTTTGATCACAATGAAGGCTAATAATTCTTCACCAACTGTTGGATGTATAAAATAAATAAATAAGAATTTCCATTTTATCAGGTTCATAATCTGCCTTTAAGATTAGATTGTGAAGTGCTGTAAAATTCAACACAACTGTACCACTCAGTTCTTACATGCTATGTAAGCACATGATTAGAATTTTTCTAAACATTATTCAAAAATTCAAATGCTGACTTTTAACGGTAGTAACAAAAAGTCTGCCATTTGCTAAGGTGACCCTTACTGGTAATTAATACAAGAGATATGCCTTTACAATGTTTTTATCTGAAAGCTTATAGTACTGAGCAGTTCTTAAATGCTTTTAGTTATTATTATATATTTTTTTTTATGATGCTCTTATCTGTAATTTTTCTCTTCTAAAAAAAAATCTATTTATATTTAAAATTTATTATTATATCGATTATATAAATATCACCAGTGAAAAAGAAATACTTCGTTACGAGTAGAAATGTTATTCTTATAGCTAAACATAGTTTATATAAATTCAGCATTATGGAATTCCTTGGCAGGAAGCATCAGTCACTATGGTAACTGTTATAAATATTCAATTACTCAACAGAATTATGTATTACTAGGGGAAATATAACTTCCTAGGAAAAAAATCGTCAATCTCAGGTTCTTAAGCCCATTTCTCTCAGTCTTGACTGAATTCTGAAGTTATACAAAGAAGAAGAGTTCAACTTATTTTCAGTCATTTTTGTTAAGTCTACAATGTTCAATGAAGCATTATTTGACAACTCCCCAATACTTGTTCTATTGATAAAATGACTGCAAACTTCTTATGTAGTCAAATTATTCCTAAATTTAAGTAAAACTTTAATGAAGGAGCAAGTACCATCTGGCACTGTTAGCTTGGAGTTTTCAGCATGAATTCATGCAAAGTCTTTCCATACATTTTATGAGGATCTCCTCAATTTAAAGAATATTTGTTTGTGCATCATCTCCACTTCCTTGAAAGCTTCTCCAGTTAGGCCCCAAGGAAGGACAACTCATTGTATATGAATTATCTTTTTTACCTGTGTAAGCGGCAGGTTTTGAATTTCCAATCCAGGAACCATCATTAGCCCAGGGTTTAGAATTAGGATCATTCCTCTTTGCTTTAACTAAAGCTGTGTTAGCATTCCATGAGCTTTCACCAGCCCATGCACCAACATTGCTCATTTTAGACTTGGGATTTCCCTTTGGACTATTCATAACTGTATTACCAACATCCCAAGATTTATTTATTCTTGAATTTTCTGCTCCACCTGGATTATTTATTCTGGAATTTCCAATATCCCTGGGGGGATTCTTTTTTTGTTTTTCTAACCATGAATTCATATTTGGTGATGGTTCTTTAATCTGCTCAAACGAGACAGACGTATAGGTATCAATCACCGGAAGTGGTTCTTGCAGACTGCAGCAAATTACATGTGCATGAAGTGTAAAATGCTGTGCTCCTCTTTCTTTGGCCTCTAGAGTAGCATCAGTTATTGCTTTTCGACAAGCTAAGCAATCTTCCCCAGGGCCATTAGAGGTAGCACTATAATGGAGAGATGCACGACGAAGCATATCAACACGTTGTTCAGTTGCATTGTTGAAATAGCCATGAATCCCAGTGCCTACAACACACTGAAATGTCTGAGTAGCCATTGATCTTATCTGTTTTGCAACAGGTTTTCCACCGTCTTGAGACTTCTTCCAATTTTGTGTACGTGGTCGTTGACCAGTTTTCCATTTCAAAAAGGCTTGCTTTTTAACAATTTTCCCTTGTTGTTTATTAATCTTCCAATTTATATTTTCTTGCCGGTTATTTTTCCAATTTGGATTATCTTGCTGTTGACCACTTTTCCAATTAGAATGCTGGTACTGTTTACCTACTTTCCAATTAGGATCTTTTTGTTTACCAGCTTTCCAGTTAGGAGACTCTTTTTGTTTGCTTGCCTTCCAATTTGATGCATCTTGCTGTTTATTAATTTTAAAGCTAGCTGTATCCTGTTGCTTCCCTGATTTCCAATTTGGAGGTGGCTGTTGACTTGTCGACCAGTTTGCAGGATTCTGCTGTTGAACTATCTTTCCACCTAATGTATTCTGAACATTGGCATGAGCATGTTGGTTGCCAGACTGTAAATTATTTGTTCGCTGAACTGTGCTGGTTAAGTTAAGCTTATTTGAAGGCTGCAATGTAGTAGTTGGAGGTGGTGCACTAGTTGATTGAAGTGCACTAGACGACTGAAGCGCAGTAGATGGCTGAAGTGTGCTAGATGGCTGAAGTGCACTAGGTGGCTGAAGCGTAGAAGGCGGTTGAAGTGCAGTAGCTGGCTGCAGAGTAGCCGGTGGCGGTAGTGTACTAGTCGACTGAAATGTACTCGTTGGTGGAAATGTACTAGTTGACTGAAATGTGTTAGTTGGAGGAAATGCATTAGCTGGCTGAAATGAATTTGTTGGCTGAAATGTACTTGTTGGGGGAAGAATTGCTGGTGGCTGAAGTGTACTGTTTGGTGGAAGTTTACTAGTTGACTGAAGAATACTTGTTGACTGAAGAATGCTAGTTGACTGAAGAATACTTGTAGACTGAAATGTGCTAGTAGACTGAAGAGTGCTAGCTGACTGAAGAGTAGCTGCTGACTGAAGAGTACTGAAATCAGAACGGACCTTTTTAATCACTGACAATGGACGACCAGATCCTTGTTGAAAAGATGGAACATATCCTTTGGAAGTCATCTTTCTGATGTCGTCAGATATGCAAGTCACTCTTTACTCAAACTAGTAACACAAAAAGACAATAGCAATAGGTAAGCAGTTGGAAGATTTGAATTGCAAAAAAAGTTAATAATTAAAAAGAACTTGGTAATTTTAGTACTGAAGACTGAAGGAAAATGAAATCAATAAAAAGACTGTAAATCAATTAACACAATTTCAAAACTATAAATACATATAAATATAGAAACTACTTCAGAAAATGATCAAAGTTTATAATTAAAGCATCATTTAAAGAAGAAAATCAATCAGTATTTCATTCAATTAATTTAAAAGCAAGAGAAAGGAAAATTTACGTTCACAATTGATAAATATAAACATTTTTAAAAGTTTTTGATTCTTTTCAATTTCAAATACTTAATTATAATTGCTTTTTGCAACATTTTTCTTCCCCAAAATATCTCGTAGTAGAGATTTACCAAAATACTTACTATTATACAATAAAAAACTTCTAGCAACATGATGATTACAGGATCTACCAATGACTGAATGAAGACATCCTTCCAAAATCAGAACTAAAATATTAAAGTTTCTTGGCTGCTTTCTATCAATAAATTTTTAATGCCATCCTGACTAATACTTTACTAAACTGAATAATCAACAAAAAACTGCATTTAATTAAGTTACTAAACTTCCAAATGAAAAACATGTAGAGCAGCGGTTCCCAACCTGGGGTACAGGGAAGAGCGTTCGGGAGTAGGAGAAAAAAAATTGAATAATGGCAGAAAAATACAAAATATGTCAACAGTGTAAGACAAAAGACAAGTTAAAAGTGTCAAAATAATCCAACACTACAGTGAGGAGTAGCGCGGGTTTTTTCGTTATTTGACATTGAGAAAAGCCCTCGTTATCCCTCCCTAAACCGTGTTTGATGACACTGTAAATATACACACATTGTTTGTTCAACTCATTATTTAAATACCATTACTGACCCATTTATTTTCAGTTACAACATATAAAACTGACGTAACATCAACTACATTAATTACAAACATCTTTCTCAAGGACTTCTGTGACTAGAACAGCTGTAATCAATTAATGTAAGGATTGCATGAAGCTTATTATCACCCAAGCCTAATTTTATGCTTTGATTTTTTTTTCTTAACGAAAGAATGTAGTAACACAGATAACTAGGTATACCTAGGTAAATTGCAAACCGATGTTTCAAGCTTATTAGCTAAACATAAAAAACATCTGCTCTTTTGTGCAAGGCATTAAAATTCTTGGAGGATTTTTTTTTTTTTTTTATCCAGTACAATCTCAAGTCATCCAATAATGTAGCCAACACAGTATCAATTTTTTTTTTTTAATTTTTAAAATACCACATTTTATTTTTTATATGATTTAATTCCTATTCATTTTTAATAATGCCATCAGCCTGATGTACTGATGCAGTCTGTAAACTAAAAAGCAAAAAATAATAAATGGAAATCCAAACCCTTTCTGGCTAAAACTGACAACTTTGAAAGACTAACAAAATATATAAGAATATAAAAGAATTGCTTGTTGAAACCTCTAATTCAGAAAATAATGTACAGAAAGAAATTGAAAGTTCTAATTTTATTTCTGATGCTTTGCATATGACACAGACAAACAGAAATTTTCATCAAAACAGTTTGTATATTGCAGTTCTAGTAAATTTTCTATTTAAAAAAAAAAAAAAATATTTAGGAATAGAAAAAAAAAAAAATCATCATCTAATACGCTCAACTAATTTATCTAACGCTGACTATGAATAACTATAATCTTTCAACATTTAAAAATTTGGTAAGACAGGAGATAATGAAAGTATTTTGCGGCATTCAGATGGAAGCTGTATATAATTATTATTATTATTTTTTTTTTTTTTTAAATAAACTAATATCAAAGTACTTACTAATCAAATACTGTAGCCTTTATTATCATCTCCAAGTATATGCACAGGAAAATTCATAAGATTTAAACAAACAACCTGAGAATATATGATCTTAACTATAGCACTATCCCTAATAGAGAACTTAAAATAGCCAGACAATATGTTTAAGGGGACAATGTTATCTTTATTAATTTTTAGTAAAGTAAGAGGTGTTATGTTTTATTTGACTATTAGCTTTCAAGATTGTGTACATTCCATAAGCTGTGCTAATAACATTACTTATTCATGTTTCTCTTAAACTTTAATATTATTTTTGATGTCTACAAAAGAAGTTTAAATTTTTCAAATTAAGTCTACAAAACCACAAGAAACAGCAAATTTTCCAAAATATAGATTAAAAAAAAAAATGTGCCATATTAAGTAACTAATGTCCTGCTCGAGATATTTATTTTTTTAAATCATACTGTAATTAAGGTCTGAAAAGAGTAATACTGTCAACCTAAATGGTAATAAAACTGAGCAGCATCAGAAAAATAAAAAAAACATTAAAAAAATGCAAAACAAATTACTCTGGGGAATACATGTCTTATTAAAACATTGTGATTTCTTTTAATGAGATTTTATATACTTATATTTTTATTGTTGCTTTTTTGTTTCCTCCACAACTCATGAAATCTCACTTCTAAACTAATTTTCTTACACCACTTTAATGCCTAAGTAATCACTGTCATACACTGAATTTAATAACTTTAAGGTAAGGAAGATTCTAAAAAATGACTGGCTTCTATTATGGTAAAGATAGAATAAAATTTTAAAATAAATTGTTCCTTAAAATAGAATGAGATTTTTTTTTTTTTTTTAATCATCATCAGTTTGCAAGCAAATAGATAAATACCACCTGTTCAAACAGTTTCAAAAAAATCAAAAGACTAACCTACAATAGTTTCAATTCATCAACAAAACATCCCATTACTATAAAAAAAAACCTCATTTATTTTTCCTCTTCCTGCACTATTTGAATTAATCAATTTTAATAGTTATTTGAACAATGTAACAAGATCTGCAAAATTATAAACTGAGACATGGAATTGTAAATCTGTCTTAGATTAGCCTTTTTTTATCCTGAGCAACGCATATTAACGACAAAGTTTGCTCTGAAGAGAATATAGAAGGATGAGAAAGCAGGTTCTTACAGATCCTAATTTGAGATTTCCAACTAGCTACAATGTTTTAGACCTAATTATAAAATGGAAAGCAGCTGCTTAAGATTTAAGAACTAGTCCAAAGCTCCTAATTAAAAAGCTTTACAAATTCATTTTTCTTTCCCCAAAACACATCTCTGCAGTCCATAACATTTTATTTTTTTATTTTTATAATGTATCCTTGATATATTGGTGTCCTTAAATATGCATTAATTCCTTTATATTAAAATCTTAGTTCTGAAAATATATATTGGGTTTTTCTGTTTAGCTATTCTTTCACAACATTTCAATCCTAAGTGAATTATTTGAAATATTATTAACCTTAAATAACTTAAGAAAGAAAGAAAGAATAATCTATAATTATGGTAAGCTGGTGATAGTTGAACAGCTTTATTAACCTAAATTAACACTTTAATGGCTTGCTTTTTTTTTTTTTTTTTTAATGCTAAATATCTGGGTAACTCAATGAAATCAGCCATTTACAATTCATAGGTCTACTCACAAATAAAAATTAATTACCAATATAAGGAAACCAGTTATAACACATGCTCAAAGTCTTCATATTAAAATATTTTAATATAAATTGGTAATAAGGAATTGCTAATGTCTGCGAGAACAAATGATAAAAAGTATTAATGTTGAAAAAAAAAAATCTAATAATGTATTCCTTTTCAAGTAAGAGTAAATTAAAATTAAAAATATAATAATAGTAATAATAATACAGCCTATTTCAATAACAAAAGAAAATGTTAAATACATGAAATGAACTGTAAAGTTCATTTTTATTTATTTATCATACAAAAAATTTAATGATTTAATGCTAAAATCTTTAACCTACATTCTTAAAATGCTTAATAAATAATGGCAATCTGAACATATAAATATTATTTAAGACTAAGATAATTTTACTGAAGTGTTATACAAAAATGACAAAAAAAGAATCACAGAAAATCAGGTTGCAAGTTTATAGTTTTATAGTACAGTGGTTCTCAAATGTTTCAGCTTTGCACAACACATTCCTATTACAAACATCTTGCTCTCCCTTCCATATTGTAAAAAATCTCATTATCCAACATATTTGGCAAGAAAAAATAAAACAGAATAATAATTACATTTATACAAAAGTAATAAGAAAATCTGATGAAACTTGGGACTCAGTGGCCTCTATTTGTGCTAAATCACCAAGTAGCAGCTAGATACCAATACTTACATAGAACACGACTCATACAGTGAGTATTCTGTATAGCACTACTTATGATGTTGGCTTAATACAATGTCGTCCCAAGATGTATAACAACAACCAGATTAAAATAAATTTCAACAAATTATAAATAAATCATTAAAAACTACCTATAAAAAAACAGAGTTTTTGGCTGATTTTTTTTCTTCCTTTTAGCAATAAACTATCCTCATTCCACTTAAAATCCATTCCCTCTCCAAACTGAGAACTAATGTTATAGCATACTAGCTTTATAACAGCTTCTTCAATAACAAAATTGTCTGATTTAAAGTACTTTTGGCTTAATAAAAATGACAAACAATGAAGATTAACTAAGTGTTAAGTATATATGAAGTCAAAGTTCTTCAATGATGCTAATTATTATAAAATGTATGCTAAAAAAATAAATTGGAAAAAAAAAAGAAAAAAAAAAACTGACAAAAAAATTACACAATAATGAACTTGAAAAACAATGGAAATAAAATAATAAATTTCAAAATTACTTAAAAAGATTGAATAACCTTTTCAATAAAAACAAATTTAAAAAAAAAAATTAGTAAACAAAATAAATAAGCACTTTTTAACAGAAAGAAATTGCAGCTAAACACATTTCTTCAGAATATTATGTAGTCTGATTATTTATGATTTACCATACATTGCTTCATTCAAAACTTCTTAAGACCTACTTTCATTCCCTAAAACAAAACAGTACCTTTTAAAATGATTGTTGAATTTGAACAGAGCTAAGAAAACAACCAAGAGTCATAATTTTTATTATTTACAGGACTACTGTTCATTCACAAAATTTACTGATTTTTATTTTTTTTTTAAATTAAATAATACAGTACTAATTAAAAGAGAAATGCAATACTAATAGTAACTGATACTGAAAACTTTTATAAATTTGTTTGTCATAGATTCAATTTTAATATGGAGCTGATTCATCAACATTTAGTACACTGAAATTAGAAAGTTTTATGAATCAAACTAGAGTTGGCATAGATGGAGAACAGAATGATGAAGAGTTTAATCACTAATCAAAGAAGTGTTGCTTCAACTTTAGTCAAGTGTCACTTTCTTTAATTGATAATTATATCAATTGAACAATTTGTTTTGAATGATTAGCCAAGTACTTTTTTTTTATTTTTGGAGGGATTGCACATTAGAGAATCTTACGGCTCTTTACAGAAGTTTTTGTTTCTGTAATGTTTCTACTGGAGACTTTGTTTGTGAAGCATTATTCATTAAAATGAGGCTGATCACTTCAGTTTGATAAATGCTTAACCATATCCTTATGAAATTGTACATTTTAATTCTTTTTGAGCTAGTAAGAATTCCCTTCACTGCATTAGTGTTTGAACTTTATTGATTCAGTTCTTCTGTCACAGATTACATTGCAGCAGGATTGTTAAAATTCATTCTACTTGAATCAATGATCTTTGTCTTCTGGTCATCATTAGCTTTTATATGAAATAGAATAAATTCTCTAAAACTCAAAAGCTAAGTTATCCATAACCCCAGTGAGTGTGAACACTTTCAAATTAGAGATGACGTACAATAAAGCAAAAATGTAAGCTTAATGATGAACACAGTCAACTCAATGCAAGCAAATCACACTGTAGATAGACTACTAAATTTTACCAAGAAACACATCTTGGGTGCGAATGATTTTCCCATCTGTTCGTTACCAAATGTGACACCTAGTGACTGATACTATGCTAACTCTAGTTTGATAAACTTCACATTTGCATTGCTTAATTATTAGTTTTCAAAAAAAAATCCCAAATATTTTAAGACATTAGTTTCTATGAATAAATTCAGCAGAACAAGGATCAAACCTTCCTAAGTATGTGGTAATTTATGGCCAAGACCAACATCTGAAACTGTCAACATTTCACTATTTCTGTCATTTACTTGCATAAGGATACTTCAATACATCTCATCTTTCAAATTACAGACATCAAATTCATTCAGTAAGAATAGGAAACATTTAATTAAGTATGATGTTATAAAAAAAAAAAAATTGAACTTCCTTCGGCTCACTGATCATTAATTTGTATGAAAATGTAAAATTCAATAATGAATCACAAATGTTTATATGATTTTTTTTAATCAATGAATGAAAAAGAAGGAAAGTAACTGTTTCATTACTGAAGTCCTTGATGAATTTTTCTTTAAATCTAAATATAATACTAAGTAGTAAACTTACACTCACCTCCTCATCTCAAAAGAAATAAATACGATATTCATAAAGATATGGCGAATTTTCGGAATTTATTCGTTAATTCCTTTTACTAGCCTAATGACTCAAAACTGTGGAAAACAAAGGATGTGCACGAATACAAAACAAAGTAAAGGAACAAATGTATGATATAGATTGAAATAATAAATACAAAGCCAATTCATCAAAAGAAAACATAATCGTTTGAACAATATACATGATTAAATACTAAAAATTGTTGATAACAAATGATAAGCAAGAATATAAAAACAAAGGAAATAAATTTATAAACAATTAAATCGCATGGTAATAATGAAAAAAATCAACATAAAGCCAATTCATCAAACGAAGCATAATTGTCTGCACAATCAAAATTCCCAATTAACGAAATAAATCTATTATCTAATTTTGCTCCATCACTGCGGTTAATATTCCTCCCTCTAGTGTTTCGAATGATAATGGTTTCAACAATTTTCTGGATTTTGGATTCCTTTTCTGTGTGCAGAATATTAACTATTGAGCTAATCCGGTGGCCGAACTTTATTGAATGTTCCACTACTTCTGAAATGTCAGTTCTTTTGTTTCTGATGTAACCCGCGTGTTCTCGAACATGTTCATGGATTGTCCTTTTTGTCTCTCCAATATAAAAAAATTGGGGCAAGAACCACAATTTATTCTATATACTAAACCCATTTGATTTTCCTTGACAATCTGATTAAACTTTTCACATAATATGTTCTTCAATTTGTTATTATAAGAAAAACCTAATTCAATACCATATTTTTTACAGATTCTTTTCAACTCTATACTGTTGCTGTTTGAATATGGTATAATGATCCTATTGGACTTATGTTCACTTACCTCTCTTATATTAAATTTATTGTAATTCCTTATTGAACTATCAATAAAGGAATCACTGTAACCGTTCTTCCTCAAAACATTTCTCATATCAGTTATGCTATTATCAAAGTCTTCCTGAGAATTCGTTGTCACATCAATTCTCCTAATGTAATTTTCAATAATATTCCTTTTAATTTGTTTACTATGGCCCGAATTGAAATTTAACATATAATCACTTCTGAAATTCTTCTTATAATGTTTTAATCGAAGAGTATTACCAACTTTAGTTAATGTCATGTCTAAAAAATTTAGTTTATTATCACATTCCATTTCCTTCTTAAAATTTAAATCTTTATTTTTCATTTAACAATTTGTAAAAAATATCAAATTGTCTAGCTGTGCCATACCAAATTATAAGAATGTCATCTGCGTATCTATAGTATTCAAATTCAAATTTGGGATTCTTTAACAATTTTTGTTCAAAACAATTCATAAAGATGTTGCATAGAGTTCCCGAGATAGGGGAACATTCAATAAAGTTCGGCCACTGAATTAACTCAATAGTTAATATTCTGCACACAGAAAAGGAATCCAAAATCCAGAAAATTGTTGAAAGCATTATCATTCGAAACACTAGAGGGAGGAATATTAACCGCAGTGATGGAGCAAAATTAGATAATAGATTTATTTCGTTAATTGGGAATTTACCAAATTTTGATTGTTCAGACAATTATGCTTCGTTTGATGAATTGGCTTTACGTTGATTTTTTTTCATTATTACCATGTGATTTAATTGTTTATAAATTTATTTCCTTTGTTTTTATATTCTGGCTTATCATTTGTTATCAACAATTTTTAGTATTTAATCATGTATATTGTTCAAACGATTATGTTTTCTTTTGATGAATTGGCTTTGTATTTATTATTTCAATCTATATCATACATTTGTTCCTTTACTTTGTTTTGTATTCGTGCACATCCTTTGTTTTCCACAGTTTTGAGTCATTAGGCTAGTAAAAGGAATTAACGAATAAATTCCGAAAATTCGCCATATCTTTATGAATATCGTATTTATTTCTTTTGAGATGAGGAGGTGAGTGTAAGTTTACTAATTATGTACACAAGGAAGAGAATTAGAGAGATTTATGGAATAATACTAAGTAGTTAATGTTTATATTTATAAATGGAAGTACAAATATTTTCTTTCTGTTCCACTTTTTTAACTGTCCAACCTGCAGATTGAATCATCCACTTACTCAAGATTTATCCTGTAATTAAATGTTTTCACCTAATTCCCTGTGGGTTATTTTAACAGACTTCAATTAAACAGACTAAAAATATGTTATTGTTACCAAAGACAGGCATTTGTATTAAATAAACATAAAGTCAACCTGGTTCTTTAATTGAGACATTGTCACTCATAAAACCATAAACAAAAACAAAAAAATAATAAAGTAACAGCAAGAAATAATTAAAAATGTCAAATATATGCAGCCAAATCAAATACAATTACATTCAGTATTGTTAACCAGTGCTGTAATTTTATTACTAATATCGTATGCTTACTGCTGAACACTGTTACTGCTCAAATACTATTAAAAATAATAATGTGTACCAAAGAATTTTTTCAGAAATCAACATATGTAATTAAAATAAAAAGAAATAATAATAAAAAAAGCATTTGTGTGTGTGTGTGTTTTTGAGAGAGAGAGAGATACCTTTTCAGGCAGTTAAAAACAAACATTTTGTAACTTTTCTCAAAACTTTAACTGAAAGATTAGGTTCTAAATTACTTTAAATGTGTACTGAATTTTCAGAAAGTAAAAGGACACCAAAACTGAATTTGTTGATTTACATTTTTTCTCATTAACATGGCCTACTGTTTCTGTCTTCCTTTATAACAGTCTCTGTGGAAACAATCTAGAAACAAGTCAATTTTCACTTTACTTTTAAACTATATTTCTCAACTGCATTTCTTTTTTCTGTGGTTTCTATACAGAGCTCAAATCATACATACACATACTCGCTCACTAAGTGGCCACATCATTTCAGCACCATTCCCATTTTCATTAATATTTACAGAAATATGCTGAACAAACACAGGGGATGGGCAAAAACTGCTGGTAGTTGGAGAACAATGACAAAGGCAATAAACAGGCAAATAACACAGTGCAATATAAATGTTTATGTAAAAGAGCATACCAGAACACACAACCTGTCATAAATTGGCTCCTCTTGTAAAATCAAGATGATGGCACTCCAGTGGCAAACTGGATTGAGGAGTGAGAAAAAAAATTGCTTAGTCCTACCTGGCACAATAGCTACTGCATCATGAGGTCAAGAAAGTTATCCTAACTGATCTTAACAATTCAGGTCGGCAATAGTAGTATAATCAAGTTGGGAATGATTTGTTACCACTTTACATTCCTTACTAGCACCAAGGCAAAATTTTAATCAATATACGCATGTACCAGATATATTCTTTCATGTGAAAAGTTTGCTTTTGTCAGATGGATACTTCCAGCACAATAACTTTTCCAATTCAAAATTCATACAGTAACACAGCAGCTCTTATGAAAATATTAGTACATTTTGATTGTAATTGGGGCATGCAAATTCCTTAGATCTCAGTTCAACAAACATAAACACCCACAGGATTTTTTTTCCCAGGGGGGGGGGGGGGGGGTATATATTGGAAGTGTAAAAAGTCTGTTATAATTGTACTTTATATTGTGAAATTACATAAAATAAATATAAGTAAAGTAATTAGTTATAATAAAATTTATCATTTTCCATCTTTTAATCCTAGAGAGAAAAAACTTCTATAACATTGATTTAAATTGAAAATTCCAAATGCCCCTCCCCCCTTGCTCCTGAGTGTGGGCATCCATGCCAACAAAGCAACTTTGGTTTGTGATGGAATAATGCCGATTGCAACATTGAGCTGTTACCCAATCTAAAACAAATGTATGATGCAATTGCATCGACATGAGCCAACACAATTGCTGAATATTCAAACATTTGTGACCTGATAAATTTAGGCTATCTCATGGAAGTGGCCATTGAGTTTGCATATGTAGAAACAGATACATTGACAGTAAATGTGAAGTCTTTATTTTTTTATTAAACTTTTTGCTAATAGTTTGGTTTGTGTTTTTTAATATTTCCCAATAATTTTTCATTTTTCTTATTCTGAAAGCAATAATCTTGTTTACTTTCCAAATGAAATATTTTAAAATGTCAAGAAAATATCCTAGTTAATCTCCAGGATAATATAAAGAAAGTAATTTGCATTGCTGAATTAACTGCTGTTGCATTTAGCTTCAACAACTAACTTTACATAATAAATTTCATTAGGGGGCTTCCTATACTTTCATTAGTGCAATGTGTTGATATGGAAACAATGAGGAAATAAAAGTGAAATGGTGAATCAATATGAAGTTCAAGTACAATAAATTTTCTATAATTATTCTTGAACAATTCCATCTCAGTTTAATAGGCATAACAATATGCCTGATGACAGTTTCTCTCTCTCTCTTCTCTTTTTGAAATCATGCCTGGCTAATATATTCGAAGAAAAAACAAAGAATGTGTGTGTATTTTTTTAATTATTTTGTAAACGAAAATAGAAAGGTTTATCCATTATTGATTCTGAATTTCAAATTCAGTAAATAACAGAATTTTTCTATTTCTATAGAAAAATTAAGGCATCTGCAAGTAAAAGAAGCAACCATAGGCTACTTGAAAGCATCCATCATCAAACTTACAAGGCTATTCAAATGCCTGTATATTCTGGTCTAGTGTGTTTTCTAAAATGGCATTTTGATAGCTGCAGTGAAGATCAAAAAGTTTAAGAGCTTTTGATGGAGTGATGAACATTTTAAGTGCTCGTTTGGAAGGATCTTAAGCCCTAATTTAGTTGAATTGTTGAAATCCGCAAGCATGAGGTAGAGTGCAACATTGCAATACAGTGGCAAATTATAATTGAAGTGTGACCTTTTCATTTAAAAAGTGAAATAAATGCTTTACTTTTATGTCATAGCAATCAATTTAAATTTCACAAAATATAAATTAAGGCTAAAGTTTAAAATTTGAAAATTTCTTGCAGGTTCTTTTGAATTTTGTATCTTCATTAGCAGAACAAATTTGCAGAAACATCTACTCAAAAAGAAGTTTTGTTGTTGAAAATAAGTAAATCTTACATTAAACATTTCATTTCATTAAAGATAATTTAAAAAAAATCCTACAAAGGAATCAATATAGCAATAAAAAAAAAAAAAATTAAATAATTTATTGAATGTTAATCCTGCTTTTATAAACTGTTTGGAAATGTTATATTTTGTACACTTTTTATTTTTTTATTTTTATTTTTATATTATTTAATAATTTTTAATATTCGAAAGCAAGGGGGAGAAATTGCTTTGATGCTCTAATGTTTCAAATACTAAAAATAATAAATTTAAAACAGTAAAAAAAAAAAAAGGAAATAGATTTACTTATTTTATTTTTTGATTCAGAGTAATAGACCTTCACTATTTTATTACACATCTAAGATTTTTTTTTAAATTTATCAAATTTTATCTTATGAAAATTATAAAAAAAAAAATAAAAAAAATAGCATTATTTGTATCTTATTTTCCTAAATCAGATAACATTTTTAGACTACTAAGATTTTTTTTTGCATTGTAAAATATATATTTACAATTAATAATATAGTAATTTGCAAATAGATTTAATGACATCTTAATTTCACAAAACTTAACACTGGTCTGCATGAAAATCATCCCTTCAATGGGTGTAGTTTATAGATCTGAGGGTGTCGAACCTAAATTTTTCAGGGGAGGACCATTTTCAGGGGAGGGCCTTTTTCTTTTGGAAAATAAGGGATTTTTTAATGAATATGTATGATTTTATTCCCTTCTATACTAATTGAATCCTACATTTTATTTTGTGAGATAACTAACAGATGACACTACTTATATGAGGATAATTGTAGATTAGGATGCAATAGACTAGAAGATTGGAACCATATAATTTTTGAATGTGAAAAAATGAAAGAAGAAAGAAAGATGTTAGAAACTGAAAAAATCTCCAATAGGGGTGGATGGTGGATTACACAACTGAATCAAAACAGAATTAATAAGGAATTATGTAAATATATTAAAGTATTTTTAGAGAAAATAGAAAATAAAGAATAAATAAGAGGTGTAAATAAATTTATAGGGTAATATTGTTACTATTACTTATGTTGTTAAAATTATACTGTAAAAAGGATATTATTTTTTGTTAATAATCTTATTTGTAGTTATAAATATAAACAAATATGAAATTGTATTACTAACAATGTAAAAGAAAAAAGGTGGAAGATTCTAAACTTGTAAAGGGCTAACACCCAGATCAAGTATAATAAAATTATTATTATCATTACTTATATGAGGACATCACTTGCTCCATCGTATTTTTTTCTAGTAAGTTCGTTAGAGTATAAACAGGTATGTGTGAGATGCCACAGCGAAGTTGATGTGAATTGAAATACAAGGGCTCGTTTATAAAGTGTTGACTGTGCTTATACCGATACCACCAGCAGAATGAATTCTGGTAGCAGAATCAGAAATGGAGACTGAAGAATCATTTACAGAATTACTCTGAGAGAGAGAGAAAGGTGAGAGAAGTCCTGCATCAGAGCCACATCTGCTCACCCAGGTAGAATTGAATGACCTGGTTCCGAATTTAGACCTTCCAAAGACTTAAGCTCAGCTACTTGCTTTGCATCTCAAGCATTGGAATCTACAAAAAGATGTGAAAGTTTCATTTTTCCAAAAGAGACGGTCCAAAATTGTGATTTTCTTTTTTCTCGAAAGATCTGGTGTACTGTAACAACATCCGAGGCCTATTAGAAGAACTTGAGTTTCCGAACTCCCCTGAATAGAGGAGACTTTTCATTGATTATTCCAAGGTAAGCTTGAAAGCAGTTCTGTTGCACAATGGTAATGAGCATCCTTCAATATCTACTGGGTACTCTACCTAGATGGAAGAAACATACCCAGTATGGTGATTATGCTTTAAAAAAAACCAATACAAGGAAGCCTGGTGAAGACTTAAGTAATTGCTTTCTTGACTGGTTTACAGTCCTAGTTTGCTGCTGGGACAGCTGCATAAAAGACTGCCATTATATGGCGAAAACATTGCCTGATCGAACTGCAGCTATCCCTTATGAAAAAAATAGCACATCCGGCATTAGAGGATAACATAAAAATCTTGTTGCTGCTTCTGCATTTTAAATTAGGATTAATAAAGAATTTTGTGAAAGCAATGAATAGAAACAGTAATGGATTTGTTTATTTAAGGCAAAAATTCCCAAGGATTAGCAATGCAAAAACAAGAGGGGGAATGTTTGTTCATCCTCAGATTAGACAGTTGTTTCAAGATCCTGAGTTCCACTGTAAATTAAGACTGCAGTGAGAAGAGAACATGGGAAGCCTTCAGAAATGGTTGCTACAACCTTTTAGGCAATGTAAGGGTAGACAACTATGAAGAAATTGTCAAAGAACTACTTTCTTCATATAGAGCACAGCTTCCCAACCTGGGAGTAGCGACCCCCAAAGGGGTCATAAAAGGGGTTTTCTGGGGGATCACCACAGTTATTTTTAGTTGCAACCATTTTTATAGGAAATTTAACCATGAAGGTTTTCAACACTTATTTATTTCAATATGGTTACACTGCAATATTCTACTAGTGGCTCCAACACTGATTTTTGATAAATGACCAGAAGATACTTAAAAAACATTAAAAGCCAGTCATGGTTGTACATATTAAACATTTTATATTATTTTTATTATTTGATGTGGTGGTCCATTAATATTTTTTCGAATTTCTGCGGACCTTGATTTACTCCCTAAAGATAAGATATAAAAATCGGTGTTATTATTAGAATAAAATTCTATGTTACAAATAGTAAACTGAAAAAAATATTCACTATGATACACAATTCAATATTAAAATTAATTTATAATTGATGTCTCGGTGTTAATTAAATATAAGATGAGAATTATATTCTGAAAAATCTATTTTTAATGTGTTATCTTTACCCTATTAAAAATAACTTTGTATGCAAATGTGAGGGGGTCGAAGGTTACTTGGCTATTAGAAAGGGGGGGGGGTTCGAAAAAGTTGGGAAACACTAGTATAGAGCATTAGGATGTAATATGTCCCTAAAGCTGCATTTCTTACATTCACATCTGAATTGTTTCCCGCAATTAATGGGAGCAGCTTTGGATGAGCATTGGGAAAGATTCCACCATGACATATCCTTGATGGAAATAAAAGACAGCGGAAAATAGGATGAGAGTATGTTAGCACACTACTGTTGGGTCCTACAGTGAGAAGCTCCAGAGATAAAAATGAAGAGAAAGAAGACAACAAAATAAGTTTTTGCATAAATTTTACGTTATTAGGATTTATTAATGTCAGATTAAACTTTTTGTAATGGAAATAAATATTTGGTGAAATATATTTATCTTCTCTGAATAAAGTTATTTATTCTATGAATAATGTTATTTTATTAAACCTATATCTCTCGAAAACTGTGGGTATTAGTACAACAAGGCTGTCAGATTTGGATTTAAGAGTCCTCAAAAAGCATAAAAATCAGACAAAATTTAGGGAGGGAGGGCATTTTTTTTTTGCAGACCAGTATAATTCTAAGATTTTAAAAATCCTAATTTATATATTTATTTTGTCAAGTAAAGGAGTTTTGTTTAATATAGTTGTAGTGATCATTTAACAAAAAATTATAGTTTAGTATTTATACATGTGCATTATTTCTAATTTTTTTAATGTAGTGATTCTCAAACTGATGCATAAACCCTAGAGAGGGAGGTGGCAAGATTGAATGAATCAAAGAATGTGCAAAATAATTAACATCTTTAAATTCTTTATTTAGCACGGCAGTTCTTAGGTTTTTGTTTCTCTTAAATTTTTCATGTGTAATCCTAAAGAATAAATATTAACTTTTCGTATTTAATACTATTTCAGTATGTATACAAACTGTTGTATACATACAATATTTCAAACTTTATTTTGTCATGTGGTTAAATTTAATTCACATTTAGTAAAAAATGTGTTTCAACTTACAAAAGTATGATCAGCCCTAACAAAACCCACACATTATAAAAGAGATTAATTTCAAAGTAAGTTCCACCTCATTTTTAACCAAGCTGCCCCATGTACATATTACTGAAAGCTGTGAATATATTAAAATTGGAGTGAAAGGCTTCAGTTTTCAACTAAGATTAAAGGTGTTAATACAGTTTGAGAACCACTGCTTTAATAGATCTTTGTTATAAGGTTATAATTGAACATTGTTTGAAATTGATAATTATTCTGCTATTTATGCTAATTTGCAAACTTACTGGCAATTCTGCAATCACAAAGTTAAAGCTCATCACCACATTAACTACATTAAAACTTTTAACTACTAGAAATAGTAAAATCATCATTCTTTCATAAAATCTTCACTACATGAGTACCATATCGCCTGCAGTACTGCCTGAACTGTTAATATCAAAAACTGATAGTAATTTTTATGAATTTGCTATTTTCATTTTGCAGAGTGTACATTCCTACGTTTGTTTAGCTCCATGTATCAAGTAAGAATTTCTGCAAAACCAATTCTTAGCTGATATAGTATAAAGTGCCTATTAAAAAAAGGCTAGTTTGTAGTTGTTGAGTCAAATCACAATATTATGGAATGATTAATATATGTTTAGTATATATTCTTTAATGTCTTTATCCTTAATCAATACATTGTGCAGTAACTCTGCATGATGAAATGCTGAATTTATGATTGCCATCTACACATTATGTAATATCAAAATAAATGATAAGATACTGAATAAAGCAAGGGAAAAGATAGTATAGCAAAGGTATAATCATCTAAACATTAAAGCATATTCCAGCTTTCACACAATTGCTTTGAGCAGATAATTTCACAGTAAATTATAAGAATATTTGAACAAGTAAAACAGTAAATACAAACAATGCAAAAATTATACAATAACTTTGGAATGTATTTATATCAATATACAATACCTAATTTTCAGACTATAAAAAAATTAACAAACAATAATTTCTGATGTTTGCCAATTTTTATAATACACTGGTAGAACTTTTGATAATTTTTAAATCTTCTGCGAATCTTAAAAATAACTGCCGAGCAGAACCAAGTGGTCAAGTCATGATCTTGCACTTCAGGTGACATCTAAAAGATTCATGTGAAGTCAAGCTGGCAATTTTAGGCCTTTTGATGTTTCATTTACCTTGCCCTGTGCCCTCTTTACTTCCATGCAATTGCTCCAGTATCAGCAAATTTTAAAATAAGATTTAAAAAAAAAAAAAAAATGAAATTACCAGAAGTGGTCTACCAATGTAATATTCACTGGAGGCATGCTGATTTTGATTTTATCCCAAGATTTTACAGAATTTTACACTTTGAAAACATTCAAACAATAATGGCATTTTGAACTTACTCTTCAATGACCTTCAAACATGGAAAAAAAGTAAGGTTCTAGAATTTCTATTTTCTGAAATAGAGGACTTCCTTCCTTTATAGTTACAAGACAAGTTTGGTATTTTTACAAAAATCATTATTCTATTGACACAATGAACTAAAACCAATATTATTTTTGTCTAGCCAAAACACATACATACATGTACATACATAAAAAAAAAAATAATAAACAAAATGTATTCACTTTAAACAGAACTGATCATCTTGTTTCTAAATAATAAAGCCAAATTCATTTTTATTTTTTTTAAGAAATGGGATTCACTTTTGGCAAATAACTGGGGAAAAAAAAATCCAAACAATTTATTCAAGCTTAAGTTTATGCTTCATGTTTACATAATCACTTCAATCTTGGAATTCCATTATTTTTTTACTTTCTTCCTTTCTGAAAATCTTTTCATTTGTATATAAATACAGTATCTTGTAAATTCCTACCTTGAAAAATTTTATTAACATCATTTCAATTCCAGTTAGCAATCAGTCTTATCAATTGCCCCCCCCCCCCCCCAAACAGAAAAACATCTGCAACATTATCGACTGAATTCAGATTCAGTTAAAAATAAACACCTGTCCATTTTTTTCAAAAGTTCTGATCACTACACTTTTCAGTTTCTTAATGCCTTTCTAACTTATTTTGACAAATAACATACAACTCAATTTTGCTTTGCATATTTTTAATAGTAAAGATTTATTTAAAAGTAACTTAGAATCTAAGTATCTAAATTATCAGATTGTTATTTTATTAAGGAACCTAAACAAAATTAAAATGATTCAAAATTACATAAAAAAAAAATAACATCATCTCACGTATTAAAATTTTGCCCAATGGCTAAGAACTGAGGGCAGGGTAGAGGATTTAGCGAACTGTCATCTTTCTTCAAAATATACACAGACTGGATCTCCAATTCAGTCCAGATAAGTCACCAAGGTGTATGATGGTGGACAGAAAACTATAGCAATATCTGCATTTTTATTTATTTATTTTTAAATTTTGCTCCAATATACATGAATCACACATTACAGTGTGTTTTGTGCAGAGAATATTTAGTTAAAGTCTGTGTGTATACATACATACATATACCACAGTAATGCTCAATTTGTGGTAGCAATTAGAATATGCTTAGTTTGCATTCAAATCAATGAACAAAAAGAAATTAAATCTAATATACTTTCTATTCTGTTAAAAACAATAAAAACCAATTAAATGAAAAACCATCTAGAATTTAAAAAATATGCTTTGTATATAAAAATCTTAAGCTTTGGCTGCATTTATATTAGATACTGAACACTAACAAGAAGTTCTTGAAAGAACTTAAGAGAGTCTTACTTTCAACAGAGGGTAAACTGCACTAGAAGCAAGGTATGAAATTGAGAACAAGTCGTTGAAAAGAAGAGAAACACAGAAGAAAGAAGGAAACATTATACGCCCCATAATTACATACCTCATTTCATTCTCAGAATTCATTGACAATAATAATAAACTGTATTTGCCTGATACCAATAAAGAAGGTGACTTATTGTAAATAATCCACTGTTTTTCATTCTGAGACAACTAATTCTCAACAATGAATAATTCTTAGTCAGATTTATTCAGATCTGTGGCGCTATCTAAAACAGTAAGAGCGCCATCAATCGCCAGTTTTGGGAATGTTTTAAATGCACCCATTGAAAATTATGCTTAGCGCCATCTATGGACGGCTTTGGGAAGTTTTCATTTATCCCTCAGGAACTATTTGATGGACCGAGATGAAAAGTAGCCTATGTCATACTCTGTGTCCTAGACTAACTGATGCAAATTTCATTCCAATACATTGGAAGTGTGATTGAATGGCAAACAAACTTACAGATTTTCGCTTTTATAATAGTAGTTAGGATGACATACAGTTTGAACGTATTCCACAAAACACACATGCAATGGACATTCATGTGAATTTTTGAATGATGCAAAACTTAAAATGTACGTATATTGTGTTTGAACATGTGTTATAATCATTTTTGGATAGAAATTAACCTTCCAATTAACTTAAAATAGGATATCCTTCTTTTAGAAAATTAAATCATCCAAAACCATTAATATATAATACAAAACTGTCAGATAAAATCTGTCAGTGTTGGGGGGGGGGGAGTAAAAATGGGTGAATTTAAAAAAGAATTGGTGCTCTGCTGTTAAAGAGAGTACCCGACATCACTGATTCTCCGAAAATCACTGATAGCATTTATAATAATAATAATGCTATAGCAAATCAAAGTGCTGTGAGTGCCACAAGAGAATTTACTTTTATTTTACTTAAATTTATACAAATAAAAACCAGTACACATTATACATAAGATATCAAAATTAAAAGTGTAGTTTGAACATTACAAAAATGATAACATTAAAAGTGCAGCAAATTGATGCTGTAGCCTCAGCACTTACCTACCAATTTGGAGACCAACTCTGTAGGCTCCTCTGGAAACTGGACAATTCTCTAAATCCTGTACCCACCTCTAAATAATAGCCCAGTAAATAAAATTTCAAGATATGTAGGCCTTACTTTTCAACTATTCTTGATTTTCCTTCCAATTTCAAAGAAACACACAAACCAATTCAGGGACTTTTCCATGTTAGTTTCCTACTAATCTAAAATACAGTATTGTCAATGAACAAGAAGGCTTAACGTGAGTTGAAGAAATAAAAAGATAATAAATAGGAAATGAAACATACTTACTTGGCGAACATGAAATAAACAGCATAAAAAAGTGATAAAGATACCAACAGTTTCGGAATATTGGGTGTCTTCCATCTTCAGGGATAACACAAACATTTAGGACAACATTTAGGAAATATTAATTTCCTATTTATTATCTTTATAGGTTTGTCAATCTTTTGTCTTTTGTAATTTTTACATTTGTTTAACTTTTACAATCTTTCTCTTTAATGCAGTTACTAATATTATAAACAAATTGTTTTTCCAATTATAAAATTAAAGGACACTTATAACAAAATATAAGATTATATCTGGAATTACATAGAATTTTCTAGAGCACAACACTATTAACTTTTTATTTGTAGTAAAATAATCTTATTTGACTTCAAAAGAATTTGACATCATACTTTTTATATGAATAAGCCACTGTTCCCTGTGATTCAGTATTACTAGCAACTTTTTTTTTCCTCTTTTTTTTTTAATCAGATTTTTTTTTTTTTTTTTTTTTTTGATACTTCATCTGTATAAAAAAGATAATTTTGAGACACTGCCTTTTTTTAACATATATTCTATATAAAGGTAAGGAGGCAAATCAGTGCTTTCACAGATGAGTTGATATATGAAATAATCACAACCTGTTTCTGTTTCCATTTCATGTTGTTTCATTAGAAGTGCCAGCAATAAGATTCTAGATAAACCTGCCATCTTCTGTTGGGCAAAACCATACATACAACTAAAAGACTCAACAAAGGGAAGCAGGCTCACTACAAACATAATTACAATTGTATCTTAAAGGTTGTCTTGAAATATAATACAACTTTATTTTAAGATTAATGATATCTTAAATGTTATTAAAGTAAGCAGCTTTATTTAATTTGTACAATCAATTTCATAATAGGAAATTTTCTATATAAAAGATATAATTCGGAGAATTTCAAGAATTTACGAAAGAAGCAGATGACTGTTAGCTTTGGTGGTTCTTGTGATTCTTTAACAGTTGATTCTACCATCTCAGAGCTGATACAAGTAGCAGGGAGTGTAAGGATTCTAATATAAATTTATGCAAAAAAAGATAAAAAAAAAAAAAAAGCTACAATTGAAGTTTTTCATCAAATTATGCTACAAAAATGATTCTCGAAGGAAATTCTCCAAAAAGGAAACACTGCACTATAATTTAGCTGATATGTGACTTCGTAAAAACAAAGACGAAGGAAACTGAATCAAGAAAGTGACAGCTACAACTTCCAGTAGAGAAGAATTAAATGATGTGCTGACAAAGAACTACAACCAAACATCCCTTAACAGATGAAAAAATCGACCAGAATATGGTCATATTCTAAGGTACACCATAATTCTCTGCTAGTTATAAAATTACAAAAAGCATCAAGGAAGAAGAAAAAAAATTCTTCATTTCAGAAGTATTTAAGCATGAAGCCAAAGCATCTTACAATGATGAGAACTATCTTTAAGCCGATTAAGTTCTTAGAGGAGGAGGACAAACTGTCAGTGAATCATGGAGGACCATAGAATATGACCATATTCGTATACCATATGAATTATTTAAAAGCTCAACGAAATAACAACTCACATGAGATACATCATTTTGCATCTAGGGCTCTGGTGAGGGTGGTAATCCAATAGAGAACAGATACTACAGCAATAACAAAATATTTGTTTTTCATGCAGTAAAGAATGAAAAAGGAACAATTTCATAATATGACTAACCAGATTGAAAGTGCAAAACACGAAAGCCATTCTCTTTGATATTGCGTAAGACAGTTCGAAAGGCCAAAGACAGCTAGCCCAGGGAAAAAAACTAACTGTCTAAATCATCATTTGGAGAATGTTTGAACTCAGATGATCAAAGCAAAAACATTTCTGAAGAATGATTCCTACTGCTGAAGAATCTAAACAGCTTTAACTATTAATCTCTAATGCCCATAAGAAGGCTCTTAATACTTTTATATTAAAATGAAACAAAAAGTTCTGATAAGTTTTATCTTTTCTAGATATATCAATAATAATAATGGAAGATCTGGTTCAGATGTGAGAAGAAAAATTGCAAAGCAACAACAACACTTCAAAAATGAAAACCACTATAGATAGATGAAAAAAATTAAAATTAAGACAAGGCTTTGACTTATTGATTCACTTGTAAACTCTGTACTGCTCTATGGCTGCAAAACCTGGACACTACTGAAAAATATGAAAGACTATTACTGCCTTTGAAATGAGATTCTTTAGAAGGCTATTCAAAATACTATACACTGACCATGTCACAAATGAGGAAGTGAGAAAAAGAATCCATGATCTCAGTGGTCCAAGTGAAATCATCATCACAAGGATTAGAAGAAAACATCTTCAATGGCTTGGCCACATTCAAAGAAAAAAATGCTCTACCAATCAATCTTTCGAAGGTCTTATCTCGGGCCAAAAGGGAAAGGCAAGACCAAGAATAACCTGAATGGATAACATTCAAAAATGAAGTCTTCTCTTGTGCAGCTTAAGTTCAGGTATCTCAGCAGGAAGAGTTGAAAGTATTTCCTATGATCTGCCCCAATGGTTCTAGTTAGGACTATGGGTTGAAGAAGCAGCAGCTAAATCATTGCCTTTTCTCTGAACTGAGAAATAATTCATAAGACTAAAGTTACTTTATATTCTTAAGTTTGTTCCCATCCTTTCTTTGATATTTTGTTCCCTCCAAGTAAATCTGTTGACTTGTATTACTGTCTTTGAATAGTCTTTCTTTTATCATCATATGCATCTTAAGTAATTTCTTGATAATCACTATTCATCTAGTATACATTAACTTAACAACAAATATGTTATACAGATAGATAATATAACTCCCAAGACAACTGCTAGATAATTCAATGTTGAAGACATCTTTAAAGAATAAAAATGTCTGGCTGAATTTAAGTGACAATCAACACATTTGATGGCGTCACCTAAAACTGAAGCAACAGAAAATCAATCTGTGCTCCATGACTAAGTCACTTCAAAGCATGTTTGTCAGCAATATGCATACAAAATTTCCTTTTTACTGCCACAATAATTATTACTACCGTTTAAGACAAATTATTAAGTTGATGTACAGTATGGTTATAGAACTACCTATTCTGATTTACCTCCCACTAAACAGTAACATACACTATGTGATCAAAAATACCCGGACACCTCTCTGCAATAGTGAGCCAGCATTATGGTGTGGGTTTTTTTTTCATGGAATGGACCATGACTCTCTGGTACCACTGCATGGCAATGTAAATGCAGAAGGGTACAAAGGCATTTTGACCAGTTACATACCACCAATGGTAAAGATCACTTCAGTGATGACCACTGACTACCAAATACTCCATATGTTATAAAGTGAAGTCTGTGAGAGAATGGTTTATGAACAATAAAGGTCCGAAAATGGACTGGTCTGCTCAATAGTCCCGACCTGAACCCCATCGAACACCTATGGGAGGTATTATTCCTTTTTTCACCTTAAGTCGATACCATTGTTTCTATGGGGGACCTTATCACACAACAGCTGACTTATATCAATAAGCTAATATTCGGTTTTGCTTATTTAAAATAGAAATACATTTTTTTTTTTTTTTTTTTTTAAAGGAAAGAGAGGAAAACTTTCCAGAAAAATCAATATTTATTTAATCTAAATTGTCCTGTTGCTTAAATGAAAACTTATTTAAAAAAAAAATATATGCCGAGACGGCATTAAACTATAACTTTTAAAAGTATTTAATTTTAGTTTTATAAAAAGTTGTGGGACTTTCTATCATCATTGCTTTTCTATTTCTTTTCTCAAAATCAAATTCCATTTTTTCATGAAGCACCATAATGAAGCACCAGATTTCATGGGGAAAGTCTGACTGCGGTTTCAGATAGGTGTCCAGATATTTTTGATCACATAGTGTATGCAATATTTTTTTGAATAGAGAATTGCTATACTTCTAAATTTTGTGAGTATGACAACTATGTACTCAACCTTTAATTATTAATTAAAAAATTATAAGTGTTATTATCACACCTATTATTCCGTCACAATTTTCTTAACATAAATATAAATTGGTTACTAAATGCAAAATACATGTAATGACAGAAAGAAAAACAAAATATTTGTTGCAAAAATAATTAGCAACTTTCTTTTTTCATGAGATTTTGCCCTTAATTTTGACAAAATTTTCTTAAGAAATAAACAAACCACTACATTAGACCATAATAAATACCTCACTTCCGTCTTCATCCAATGCCAGACATGGTATTTCTAATAGTGTTTACATCTTATAGTCCAAACCAACACAATAATTATGAATACCAACTCAAAACGCTTTAGTTTACTTAATTCAGCAGTTCTTAACCTTTCCCAGTCCACACACTCTTTAAGAATGCAATAAAAGCTGAAGAACCCACTCCTTGTAAAAAAATCCACATGTAAATTTAGACTTTTTAAATTTGGTTGTAAATGCCAGCATTCTAATGGTGAAAAATGGTCATGATCAAGTTGTCTTTGATCATGACTGCCTAAAAAATTATTATCTTTCCACGAAGGATAAAATATAACACTGGAAAAAAAATGTATTTTGTATTATAACTGTTATTGAAAAGAATTGTTTTATTCTTACAGGAATTCTGAACTTCGTGGACATCCCTGAAGCCTGTCCATGGATGCCAGATTAAGAATCCCTATTTTAATTACAAGTTCTGTGCAAGAGTACTTGATACTATCTGTTCACAATTTATTCTCTTCTTGTCTCCTCATCTTCACAGTGTGAAATTTATAATGAAAATTTTTAATGTTCTGTGTGCTTGTCTGTAACAATTATTTTCATCAGTTTATTTTCAAACATAGCACACATCATACAACAAATGTTCGTTAATGAAGTCATTCAATGTAGATGCTGTGAAATTTCTGGGGGAAAAAATGCAAACATCCACCAAGGATTGAAATGTAGTAACATTCAGCCTACAGAAATGATTCAGAGACTGCATTTGATGGATTTGTGAGCTCATGAAGGACAATTAAAAAATTAACTGGCTGTAACCTGCAGCCAGTCAAGCTTACTAATAATAACTGTGAACTGAAATTTATAAAAATCAAGGAAAGCATAATGCAAGAAAAATGAGAAGCAACTATTGAGATCAATCATTAGATGAATTATTAAAGAAACGGTGTGGAGGAAAAATGTGTATTTCCAATTGCCTTCACAATCTATAACATTTCCTCTTCAGATAATTGGAGAAGCTAAAACTGCATAATGTGGTTCGATGTTATTAGAAAACAGTTTGTACATAAGAATTTAATGTAACTTTCATTCTGTGGTGAACAGGATATAGAGAATGATATTTAAGCAATGTTTTGTATTAATTAATGTATCAGTATTAAAAACGTCAAGAAATGATAAAATAATAAATTGTTAAAATTGTCCTAACTAAAAAGAGATGAGAAGGAATGCATTACCAATATAACTTTAATTTAAAAATTATCTAATTTTTCTTAATTTTTTAAATTTAAGTTTTCAGAAATTATCTGGTTAATTTATTGTCTTAAATTTAGCCTTATAACAAAAATTAACAGGGCTTCACATTAAATTAACTATAACCACTAGCAATCTATTTTGTTATCTAAATTTTATCATATAGTCAGACAGAATGCTTAGTTAGGTTTTAGTATTCAAAGAACAGCAATGACTAAGTTGTAACAGGAAAACTTAAATAGAATTAAAGCAAATGCAAACTTCAGAAATGTAATCATAAAATTCAAAGCAGAGCAGTAAATAAGAAAACAGCAAATTAGAAAATTCAAGATAAAACATTAAAAGACAATGAAATACATAAAGAGTAATACTAAAATCTTTTATTTCTCTGTCTGCCTGTCTGGCGCAATTGTTAATTTCCTGTGAAAAAATTACTACAATGAAACGTTCGCAATGGGAATCGAACCTGCAACCTTTTGATCCGAAGTCAGATGTCTTATCCACTAGGCCACAGGGACTACATTCAAATTATTCTTTCTTATCACTCCCTTTGTGCGTTGTGTAACGCAATGAGAGAAGAGCCAGAGAAATTAATTTTAGCCTACTAGATTAAAATTTAAATTTCAATGTTCATTTTTTTTCCAGCAACCACATGAAAAGTCATTAGAGACATATCTCGACATGAATGAAGAAATTCCAAATGACAAGCGTAAATACTCTATCTCAACTAAAAGCCATCACATTGTTATCCCGTCATTGTTGACAGGACGTATATATTATCACTAGTTATACAAAATATGAAAGCAAAAAGCATAAACACAAAAGGAAAATGAGGAAATTATAAAAGTAGCACAAACTTTTTTTCAGAATGTCATAAAGGCCAAATAGGTAAATACCGTATTGTCCGGCGTATAAGAAGACTTTTTAAACCAGGAAAATCTTCTCAAAAGTCGGGGGTCGTCTTATACGCCGGGTGCTGAAACTTCCGAGGCGGACTGGAGAATCTGCGGTCGCCGCATATGGTGGGGGGAGCTCAAAAACGGCCGCGGCCACATCCCCGCCGTAAGCGGCAAACGTATGAAAGAAGCAAGGACGGCGCTGTACAAGTACGGAAGTCCCGATGACGAGGTGAGGGGTCGCCCGGGGTATGAAAAAAAAGAGATAGAGCGGGGACAGAATAAACAAGGCTACAGTTAAGAAATACTATGATCTCTTACTATGCAGCTTTAAAATAATGCACCAAAATAAACAAAGCTACAGTTACTTGGAGACAGGGAGAGCTGATCAATCCAAGCAGGCGTTGTATACAACAACCAGCCAATCGCCGGTATGGTACGTTGCTTTTAAAGGAAAAGTTTAATCCACTTGCACTGTTTTATGTTTACATGTTTGATGACAAACAGCGTTAGGTTTATACGTGACAGTTTTCCTGCTAAGTATCTGCATGTCATAAGCATTTGAATTAAAATTACCATATTGAAATCAAATCTGATATTTTTTAAATTTTTATTTGGTGTGCGTTGGAAGAGGGGTAATCTTATACGGCGAGTATATCCCAAACTCTATATTTTAATTGGAAAAATTGGGGGGTCGTCTTATACGCCGGACAATACGGTAAATTTCAATGCAGACAAAATAAGTAAAAGATCCAAATAATTAAAATGAATAAGAATATTATGAAGAGTAAAAAAAAAAAATCACCGACAATGTTGATTAAAAGCTGTACATTTGACTAAAATGTGATGAATTAAAAACAATAAATGCAATTTGCACATGCTGGATGTGGTTTTCAGAGATACAGATATTTATGAACGAGATGAGAATGTTTAATAAGAAGACATGTCAACAACATCACAGTAGCTACTGTATTTACTATCGTTATGAGAAGTCAGAAGCTGACAATGCTACCAGAAAATCAGTATACAAGAACAAATAACAAATAATATAATAATCATCACAGGATGCAGTGAAAAAGTAGCAGCATATTTGAATTCACAAACTACATTTCCACAGAATCAGACATGACAGGGAATTCAACCAATATGTATTAAAATCCTAATAATGTGACAAATGATTGGAGTGGAGACTGATTGATGGTTTGAAGAAGTACTGGTACTCCTGCTCTGCTCTGGTATATGTCTGAAGTGTAAAGTAACATTTTGCCTTCAAATATTTTCAATACAGAGATGTGAAAATAAGTAGTAAGGTAAAATCTGTAAGTCACTGAGCTGAAGTGGATCTAGTAAGGCTTTCACCTGATAATCAAAGATGGTACGATAGATGAACACCTGGCAAAAGAGTCTTTGTCAAAGAGAACATACAATACTGATGAACTGGACCCTTTGAAAAGAATCATACTGAAAATATGAAGATTGCTGATGAATTCAAAGGTTTTCTGTGAGCCTTTCACCAAGTTTTCAACAGGAGAATTCCGAACAACACAAACGCATTATCAGAACTATGTACTAAACAGCCATAATCTAACTGGAATATATTTTGCACTTGGGCCAAATACCATAGGTGCAGCCCTAGAGCCAGTTCAATTGCAGGGGAGATTGGGATTTTCTCTTAAGTCATTTCTTCTCCAGACAGGTCCCAGGGTTCACCCAAGCCTCTGACAAATAGATGCAGGATTTCCAACCTCTAGGTTAAAGTCAAGTGAGCATCATCATCCAATTGGTTAAAGTGGGTTTAAAGTCAAGTGACTTACCATCCGATCTCAACAGGGCCAGTTTTTTTTAAAAATATACATATTTAACTTGTAACTTCGATTCTCAAAGTAATCTGCACAAGTCAATTAATAATGCAGTTAAGCTGTCTCTTTCATCATCATCGTTATTCTTGTAAAAATTTATTTTAAGGTGTAAATATAGAATGTGTCAAAAATGGACTACGAAATTATAAGCTAAATTACTTCCTGGAGTGGGTTACAGCATCCAAACAACTACATGCAAGTACAAAATGCCACAAGAATTCTCTTTACCTGATAAATATGATCACTATGAATAAGCTTTATACTTTAAAGAAGATCTAAACTAAAACCAAATCTAAACTATCCCCTCCCCAAATATAAAGTCTCATTGAATACAGCCAATATCCAGCCTCATAGCTCTTCCAGAGATCATGATATTAATGATAAGTCAAGATGAAGTTTGACAAGCTTCCCGAATAAAAGGTGACAAAATCTGGAGACTGTGTTGGTGACAATGTAAGTAACCTCCTCCTCAAACTACAGTCGGACCCCGATTTAACAAACCCCTATTTACTGAATTTCGCGATTTAACGAATTTTTCTTTTTCCCGATTAAAATTTCCCTATTTAACGAATAATAAACCCCGAATTAATGAATTATTTCAACAGCCAAAAAACATTTTTTTTTAGTTAGTTTGGGTAAACATTATCTAAACATACCTAATGCAGCAGGATATAAATGACGCTGTATTTTCTTCTCTCCATAAAGTCAAAAAAGAACTTTTTCGAGTCAGGAATCAAATAAATTGTCAAACATTACTCAGTACATACTTTAAAATTTCAAGTTAACTAGTGCGTAATTATTCGCTGTATTATTAGCTGCTGAATAAAAAATGTACAATTTCTAATTGGATATTTTTGTGCAGTTGCTTATTAGGGCTGTTCCACAAGTGCAGAAATTTTTCATTTTGGACCCCGATATTACGAACAATCCCAGATTTAACAAATAAAATTTTCGGTCCCGATGAATTTGTTAAATCGGGGTCCGACTGTACTATGTAAATTTCATCCAGAAATACCTTCACCTTCATTCATCTGAGGCTGTAATCACAATTCTATTAAGTCCATATAATAATACTATCCTATATTTAACAAAAGAAATTAGTATTGTAGCCTATAATGGAAATGATGTCACTTCAATGAAAATTTCTTAGTTTGATCATATATTAAAATGTAAATGAAGTTTCATCATTAATGAAGCTTGTGAATACAGTAGAAATAATAAAATCTAATTATTCCATATACAATTCAAGATTTTCAAGCAAGTCTGCTTTGTTTAAAAAAAATGAATTAGTTTCAACTTTTATAATTAATATTTGTAATTTATCTATTCACGATGATTTACCACAGCATTATAAACTAAATTTATCTTCAAAAAAGATTTCAATTTTTAATCAGCATTTCATTTTTTTCTTGTTTACTAACATATATTTAAAATATATCCCACATTTAATTTATTAGTCTTCTTTAGTAACAATTTACAAAAGCTCTATAAATTAATTTGACAAATAAGAAAATTTCAGCTGGGGGATTTCTTCCAATAAATATGACTGTTAACATGTGAATGTTTCATACCCTCTGTTACTCTTGCTTTAAAGAACTCTTTTTTTTTTTAATCACTCAATCATCAGTGGGTCATTGACTGTTGCGCAGTATAACAAACGATTGCCTCTGCCGCTTGCCAGGTGTTGTTGTTGACAAAATGGTGTTCACAGATGCGGAAAAGGGATACTGTGTTCTCGAATATCACGCAACCAGGTCGGTGACGATGGTGCAGCGTGGTTTTCACACTAGATTTCAAAATGACCCACCTGCCAAGAATGGGCAATTTAAGCGAAGCGGGTGCATTTGTAAGTGCAAGTCAAGTGGCCGACCGACAGTCCCTGAGGAAAATGTGTACCGCCTTCGGGACACGTACCTTCATAGCCCTAACAAATCAACGCGCAGAGGAAATGCAGAAGAGGGCATCCCACAGCCGACTGTGTGGCACATGCTGCAGAAACACCTACACATCTATCAATATGCCTGCAGAGGCTGCAGCATTTGACACCGAATGACCATCGTCTTCGCGAGGCATTCTGTCAGGCGATGTTACAGCAATGTGAAGTTGAGAACTTTGCGACCACCATCATTTTCAGTGACGAGGCCACCTTTCATGTCAGCGGAAGAGTGAATCGGCACAATGTCCGAATTTCGGGAAACAGAAAACCCCCACGCTTACATGGAGCACGTGCGGGATTCTCGAAAGTGAATGTTTTCTGTGAACATAGTGTATGGCCCATTCTTCTTCACAGAGAACACTGTGACACGCTACAACTACCTTGACATGTTAACGGAATGGTTGTTACTACAGTTGAAAAACAACACGGATGACTTCATTCTACAGCAAGATGGGGCACCGCCCCTTTTCCACTCAGCCGTATGCAACTATCTGAACGAACGGTTGCCACAACGGTGGATCGACCGTGCAGGTGCAAATGATCAACAGCTGTTGATGTGGCCTCCCCTATCTCCAGATCTTGCTCTCTGGGAATCTTTCTTATGGGGGTACATTAAAGACAAGGTATTTGTACCGCCCTTACCACGGATCTCAACAATGTGAAAATGTGCATTTCCACTGCAATTACAACAATAGACAGATCAATGCTACGTTGCATTTGGGAAGACTTTCAGAATCGTATGGACATGTGTCGTGTTAACAATGGTGGCCATATCGAACATTTATAAGCAATGCATACAAAACAAACTTGAGCATGTGCTCTATCAACTGTACATTTCGTCGCATCATAACTGCAATAGTAATTGTAAAAGAATGTTTTGAAATCGTTCAAAACATTTTTAATCACCCTGTACTTGGCTGACAACACTGCTTCCTTATTGATGAATTTTTTGGAATGTATTTTATATCATAGGACTACATGATATTTTTCAAGTGATTCTGGCTCACTCATTAATAAAGCTCACAGCAACCATTTTGAAGAGGCTGTATAATACCAAAATTTAGTTAGGTAAATAAATTACAAGAAAAATCTTTCTCAGCCAATATTTTCCTTAAGTGGCAAATCATTCAGTCTCAGGTGAATGTTTGTAAGCTACAATTTCAAGTTCATTTTATAAGTATTTATAAGAAATCAAAACTGACGATAAATGTTCTCTCATCTGAATTTCACTTAAATTACTGAGGATATCAAAAAACCACAGGTTTTCTTTAAATTTGTACTGCACCCAAAGACTCATTCTTACGAAGTAGAATATTTTTTTTTCCATAATAGAACAGAAGTTTTTTTTTTTTTTATGTTTTCAATAAAAATATCTACAGATTGAACCTGAGATTATCTTAGTCTCTAAAAGGTCACAGTTATATTACAGACTTCTCTAATAAATTAGGCTTAATGCAAGGGAAAAAATGGCACATGTAGTGCTGCAGACGAGAGAACAATTTGGCAGCAAAGAGGTTAAATTTCTTATTTTATTAAGTCATTCATTCATATACAGCAATTTCATTAGTCAAGTCATGCAATCTTTGACTTAAGTCTCAAACATGAGAATTTCTATGTAGTTTACTCACATGTTTCATTCTGATGATAAAAATGAAATCTAAAATGCCATTCCATGTTTCAAATAAAACAATACTGCCTTTGCTGAAAAGATAAGATAGAAAATGGCCTTTTTTTGCATTGTGATTTGAAGTTAAGGGTTACTGAAGGGTATCTTCCTGTATTTTATCTTTTACACCAATCATAATTATAAGACATCAGAAGTTAAACCTTCAACGGAAAAGCTCTCTTAGAATTATAAATCCTGCAAAGCTTGAACAAAGGTTATTTGTTTTATCTGTGAAGGAAAGATGAGCAGTAAATTTCAAAGTTGGTGTCATTAGTTTCACATTGCCCAAACTGCCATGGATTAAGTCTGATATGACTGCAAGCAACCAAGCATAATCCTTAAAGAGTGCTAAGCAAATTTATATTGTACAAAAAGATTATGCAAGAAATAACAAATGGGAAAAATCAAAAGATCTCTGCCTTCTAAATTCAGGAAAAATATAATGTAAATATGACAAAAAGAATTAATTTATAAATTATACCTCAACATTTCAGTAGATACTCCAATCTTGGTAAGATGAGAACAAATATACTATCCAAGATGCCATGTCAAGAGAAATTTGGCAAAGTACAGAGAAGTGATTAGAAGGAAATACCTGCTGAAAGTTTGTCCAATTCAACAAGGATAGCTAGTAGAATGGCACAATAAAAATATAAAAATATCTATAGATTTGTCAACAATCAGGTAACACTGGATAAGCTCATTTGCTTCCTAAATTTAGGAGAGGTCCTTACATCACTTGGCACCAGATAACATACAGAATGCTGAAACTGAGTCTGATATAAATCATATACTTTTGAGGATTATTATCTGAATTTTGTTTTGCAAAGAGTTGCAAGAACTTACTACCTTATAAAATAATAGCAAAAACACAACAGTCCCAATTCAAAGCTTATAAAAGAGCCATTATCTTTGAATTTATAACATTCTGAACATTTTATTTGCATTTTTATCAATCATTTTATAACAATCTTGTTTTGTTTATTTTTAATTTGTATAATGATCAGGGTGTCTACAAAATCTGAATAAAAAAATTCCCTGATTTTTCCCTGATTTCAAGAACAATTTCTTAAAAATTCCCTGATCATAAGAGAAAAATTCCCTGAATTTAACTACTTGGTAACTATTTACTATTTTATCTAAGTATAATAAAAGAATAAGCAAAAAATTCTATAAAAACAGTAATGATGAAATACTTAAAAAAAGAAGAGAGAAATAAAAAATTATAAATTAAAGAGTTTACAATATCTTACCTATTAAAAGTTTATTGCAACAATATACACAAAATTAAACTCAACGGAATTCAAGATTCATTGTAATGTATAGCATGATACTGGTTATGTAAATTTTTGAAAGCTTTATCTCAGCAATTTCATTTTCAATCATTTCAGATTCCTTTTGTGCTGCTTCTAAGATTTTAATTTTTTTGTCATTAAGCCTTTTCAGTTCAAGTTCAGCCTCTCTTTTTCTTTTAACAGCTACTGCCAATTCTTGATTTTCTTTCTTTTTTTGTTCCATTGCCTCGGAATACTTAGCTCTTGCATTTCTTACATCAAGGACCAGCTTCTTAGTAATTTCAATGTTATTTATGCCACCTTTAGACAATACACTATCATAAATGGATCTTCTGGCAATGATAGTTTCTTCTTTGATATTCTGCTCTAAAGTATCTTTGTTTATAGAAAAACCTTTTTCTAAGCTTGCAATGCCATGCGACAATACCATGACTAACTATCACTGTCATAGCTACAGGTGCTCCATTTTCTTCAGCAGATATCAAACTACAGCAGAAATTATCAATACGTGCAGTCGATCTTTTATACATCTTAACTTTGAGATATTTTCTGGCTGTGAACATATTTGTTTTAATTGATTCTTAGCTTTCTCAGCTAAAGTGCATGATATCCAGTTTTTTTCAGAAAGAATTACCAACAGACTTGATAATCTACATGAAAATATATTTTCATTTATTGCTATTTTAAGGTCAAAACAGGACACTGCTTTAGTCAGCTTGTAAATACGGGGAGATTTACTTTGGAGTTTCAGTAAACATTGAATCAATATGCGTCTACAGCCAACTTTAAATTCAGCTATTTGCAAATCAGATACTTTCGCCTTTTTCAAATTGCTTTGAGCAGAAAAACCAATATCTATTTGTTTAACTGGCAGAAAATTTGATTTGTCCTCCACGTCTATGTTTGTAATATTTTTGCTTAATGCCTCTTTTTTAAGAAAGCGCTGCATGAATTTTAGTGACAAATTACTTAGGTCAGAATAAAGAAATGGTATTAAGGTAGCATCTGTTTGGTACTCCCTTAAGAACATTTCAAAATCGGAAGCAACTAAATGAAAAAGAGCAAGCTTTGCTGGTAAGAGAGAATCATAAATAGCACTTTTAACTTCCTTATAACTTTTTGAATTTGGAGCCATTTTGTCCTTCTCTATTCCTTCTATAAACTTCCTTAGCAATGGGATAAGCTGCAATGATCGTTCTGTTACACCAGTGTTCTCAACCCACCTAACAAAGCAAAACTTTTTTGGAAATATTTGTGAATTTGTATATTCCGTAAATAATGTTCTTCTTGCTGGGGAATCTTTGAACAAGTAATATAAAGCTCGATGAAACTCCATAATCTTCCAGTTCGTAACTGACACTCCTGTTTTGAAAGCTATGTTCAATGCATGTAGTCCACATGAGCCAATATTCAGTACTTCAGCATCTTCCTTAGTTTCCTTTAAAGAGCACGAAAGTTCTTTAAAAAACTTTTGATTTACGTTAGGCCCATCCATCGAGATTTGTAGAAGTTTCTTCAAATCCAGAGGTTTAGTAGCCTCAACAAACGAATTCACCAAATCAGTTGCACGAGTGCATCCAAGAAAGGTTGAGTTCAAATATCTTGTTTTTACTTCATTTGTCTTTGTACACCAATATCTAATATTCCTCGTAGTAAGTTTCGGTTTCAGTTTCAGTGGCGGGAATATAGTACAGGATATGACGTCACTATTCAACACCATTAGACCGGCCGGCGGGAAAGAGGGGATCGACGTGATGCGTGACCTTGAATGCTCCCTTAAGATAAAAGCTCGCGCTTGGCAAAAGATCATAAACTTCCCTGATTTTAAGTAATAATTGCAAAATTCCCTGATAATTCCCTGATTTTTTCCAGAATAACAAAATTCCCTGATTTCCCTGATTCTGTAGACACCCTGATGATATTCTGAATTTGTTTTCCACCAATCTCAGAACAGAAAGTTTTAGAACAATTAAAATTTATGAGGCAGAAGGGTATGTAGACAACGATTAAGTAACTCATCTGCAGAAAGAAAGCAGAATAATACTTAGCGAAAACAAAATAGAACATGAAATGCATAATGGTATGACAGATGATGAACAGTAAGTACAGTATGAAAATGTACACTGCAAAATTGAAGCAAACCTTGACAAAACGTAATAAAACAAAATTCACTTTTATGGTAGAAGTTTTAGAAGAAAAATATCTAAAGGAGTGATTATCTAAACTGGAAGACAATTCCACAAAGTTTAATAAATAAAGACCGCATGAAAATGTCTGTAAATTGTTTTAAGACAAAGTGACATGGAAATATTTATAATTATTAAAAATTTCAATTTATGTACCCGTATTGGCCCGAATATAGCGCGAGGTTTTTTTCCGAAAATACAATCTCAAAAACAGCACTCGCGTTATTTTCGCAGTCTTGCATTTTAAATAGTGCCTGAAAGTAGACCACCTTCAATACAACTACCGCGCATCGCCTTCCGCGCATTTCCTCCTGCGCCACACTCTTATCAGCTGTCTGCTAGTTCAGTTTCATTTCTCATTTATTTAATCATCATAATTTACGATTATTGTAATTTTTACTATACAACTAACTTCATTCTGCGTTCCTGAGGATTTCAGTTAGAATAATATCTGAAAATTCCGCTACGTGCTGCTACGTGAAAGAACAAATAATACTCTACACATAAATGAAATTTTAGGTTATTCATTCATTAGGTTTGTAAATAAAAATTGCTTATAGCCTATATTTTAATTTTCTTTTTCTTGAAATGATTTTGAAAAGTTGGGGGTCGTGTTATATTCGAGCCAATACGGTATTATTAATTTTCAAAAAGAAGCCTGAGGAAGTCCAGAAATTCTCTGGATGAAATATAGCATCTAATGAATAAAAAGACGAGATAGTTTAATAAATAAAGAATTCACAAACAAAGAATCATCAAAAGTGAAATTATTCTTCAGCCAAAAAAAAAAAAAAAAAAAAAATACAAACAAACAATCTGAAAACATTCAAGGTAATATCAAATGCAACCACAAACATTAGATCTGAGAAAGGCCCTGGCTCACTGCAATCAATAAAAATTGGCAAACAGAAAGTTCCTTTGTTCATTTATGGAGAGAAATATCCTTAATCAATTAACACACAGTACAAGTTACTGTTACATCTCACTTACTTGCCTAATGATTTGAGATGTCACCAATAACAGTATCAGGTTTAATGATCAATTAGTACTACCAGATTTTTACTTTTTTAATTTAATTTATGAAGAATTTCAGTAAAAAATATATTTGTAGCACTTAAAAAGTAATATAAGCATATAACATGCAGGTAGAATTTCAGCCCTAAATTTCTAGGAATGTGTAAAAGACTCCTGAATATATGAATGCGTACATCAAAAATGTTCATTTTCAACAATTCAAAATATACATATTTGCATAATTATTAATTTTTCAATTTGTATATTCTCTAATGCTTTTTGCTTACCTTCATGTTTTTGTTTCAACAAACTGCTACTTGAAAATAAGTAAATCAATTGTTTTAACAATTTAAAAGTATTTAAATGTACTTTTCTACAACAAAACACGGACAGAATCTACAACTGCATCAATCATTAGTTATAAAATATTACCTGAATATATTACAGCCAAAACAAGCATCCTTACCTTTGCGGCAATGCAAGGTTTTCCTTGAAACAGTTCAGGCGGCCAGGAGAAGTGTTTGGATGGAAACCATAACTGAAAAATTACAGAAAAGGATTTTTCTTTTAACAAATGTTAATTTCAGATTCTTAAAAAATGTAGAATTCAAAAATAAAGATTAACATGGAGAAAAGGAATAGTAGAAAAATTAGTTTAAAACTTATAGATAAACAATTAAATTAATATATTTCAAGTATATTTTTAGATTTAAGAAAACAAAAATCATGTTCCTGTTCATTTTTGAAAAACAAAGATTTAAAAAATAAAATAATCTGAATGTGAAATATTTTTTTAGTTTTACCAGTATAATTCAATATATGTCTTGCTACAAACTACGGCTCATATTTTTATGACCTAATAATCTCAAAATACAACACATGGGCTTATTTTTTTATTTTTTTTTTTAAATTTAAAAATATAACCTAAAAACTGACCATCCAAAAAACTAATTTCAAATTTTCAATTGGGACCAATCAGGTTTTGAATAAAAAAATGTGTGAAAAATATCCCTAAATACGACAAAAATATGTATTTAGTTGTAAGCACAATAAAAACCATATTATTTGAATCAGAATAATCTGTGAAGTAATTATATCCATTTAATAATTAAATTGAAAAATATGATAAATAAATAGTATATGTAGAAACTGATTTTTTATAAGACAACTATTACAATTCCTAATTTTTATTCCAAAGATAATTCACATATACAAGGAAAGAATTACACTAAAAAGATGGGAGGAAAGAGTTTTAGCTTCTTATCAAACATCAAATGAGACTGCCAATAAAACCGACTTAAAACTTCTATGATAACTTTCAGATTACAATAACACTGATGCTTTTTCTGTCAATGTCCCAAAAGAATAGATTTTAAGTAGCAGTACTCATTACAGACTACTTACAGACGGATAGAATACCTAAATGACCTACCAATGGTGTGCAGAAACCTATTTGCTTTTTTAAAATCAGCAAGCAAAGGCCGCTTTTCTCCATGAGCACAGGATATCGATGCACACAACCTTTGCTCACAGCGCCATCCTAGTGAGCTAAGTAAAAAAAATTACCACTTCCATACTAAATAAGCAGTAAGCAAAATGGGAGATGCAGACAGCATATACCATGATAACAACAATAAAGTGAACAGTACACAAGTATGAAGGAGAATCGTAACATAAAAACTTCATAACTTAAATCTCATGTTTCTTCCACATTTTTTTCCTTAAAAAAACAATGTTCATTTTTGCTTTTAGCTTTATAGTGGAAGGTAAAGTGTTTGACTAATAGCAAATTGCAGTAATATTTCACTGCCATTTTGCAATGAGCATATTTGAGCGTTTGTGTTTATCATTCGCAGGTAGCAAGCGATGGATACAAACAGACTTCGCTTATCGATGTTGAAAGAGCAGTATGTTAACTGTAGTGTGAAGTGGAGTTAAAATTAATAGTTAGAAATTAACAATAAAAAGAATGAAAGAATGGACAGCTTGCACTAGAATAATTATAAATCATCAAAAGGTTGTACAGGAAAACTACAGGTCAACAGAACGAGATATGGCTTGAAAAGTGGTCTCTCATTTTAAAAATATTAAATGTTGATCGAATATAAAGAGATATGTAATGAATAATCTGTCCTTGTCTTCTTGCAAAGAATTAGTTTCAGTATGTAGGCATAAATCTTCCAACTGGCACAGAAATATTAATGATATCAGATGACACCATCAGACAGTTTCAGCTATGTTATACCTGAAGAAGCAAATACTATTAGCTTTGGATGCAATAAAGCTATTTTTAAAATATAT
>JAFIDM010009631.1:128120827-128142340 GCA_023159025.1 Thereuonema tuberculata | reverse complement strand
CAATTTATGGGAAAATTTATTATGGAAGCACAGGAAGAACTTTAAAAAAAGCATATTTTAGAACATGTTAGAGCATTTAAAAATGATA
Organism: Thereuonema tuberculata; assembly: GCA_023159025.1. Taxonomy (NCBI): domain Eukaryota; kingdom Metazoa; phylum Arthropoda; class Chilopoda; order Scutigeromorpha; family Scutigeridae; genus Thereuonema; species Thereuonema tuberculata. The sequence continues at coordinate 128,142,252 of JAFIDM010009631.1, read as the reverse complement.
AAACCAATACAGTGGAACCCCACCTCGCTATTCGTATAACTTTTTCAAGTAAAATTGGACTCTCGATTTGGACAGCGTGACCTCGGTATTGGCCGCGCCACTCGATCGCTTCAGTTCAGTATCATGCTAGCTTCCGTACACTAAGCATCATCCACGCAAGCTTCGTGAAACTTTGTGATATTTTATTGTTATTTTTATTAAAAATAGTGCAGCCATGGGTCCAATAAAGATTACTGATTCAACTAAGCCTGAAAGGAAAACAGTGAGAACGACAGTTGAATTGAAAAAAAGAAATCATTGCGAAGTTTGAAAGTGGAACTCGTGTCTCTGACGTGGCAACTCAGTATGGCATGGCGAAATCAACCATATCGTCTATACTGAAAAAGAAAGAAATAATAATAGAGGCCTACATATGTATTGTTTTCCTAGTTTTTATGTATTTTAGGCTTAAAATATTATTACAAAGGTTTATATAAGCAATCATCTGTGGGTCTGGAACGGATTAATCCAATTTATAATATATCTTATGTGAAAAAATGATTCGCCATTCGAACTGCCTCCTGGAACGGATTGTGTACGAATAGCGAGGTTCCACTGTATATCTGACTGGGCTGATCATCGCAAAAATAAATTTCAAATATTATATATTGAACTTGTTGTAATCATGGACAGTAAGTCTACATATTGTTCATAAGAATATAGAATTGTTATAGCTGAAATTCTGACTGTAAGGAATTATTAAGGTAGAAGGAAAACATTTTGCTGTCTTCCATCACCAGATGAAGTTTCTTGCTAAAATGAAACGAAATATTGTGATTAAATATAGAATTTAATAGAAGTTTTTCGATTTTTATTGATTTGAAATGAAGAGATTTGAGTTTTCTGAAAACATTCTATGTTTTATCAATAGTTTTTTTGTTTTTTTTTTCCATTTTATTTGTTTTAGGCTTAATACAAAAGATTTGAGTCGAATTCCATGACAGTAAAACTTGGGATTTTATTAATTTTGGTACTTAAATTTTTAATTGTGGATGGTTTAAATTTGAGAATTGCCATACTAAATGACTTCCGACGTAAGGTAGACCTATATTAGGTCTTAAATTGGACGATTGTCAATTTAAGACCTAATATAGAATGAATAAGGGTAGAGTGCACCAAACCTCCGTTAACTTTGATGGCTGCTAAATCAATGATCAAGTGACATTTTCTGTGCACCAAATTCATGAGGGGTTTAACGGTCGCTAAATCGCTGATCAGACATCAGATTTTAACAGCGCGGAAAGTGGCGAGTTAATTGCATTATCAACCATCAGCTCCTGCGCCGTTCAGCTTTAGCAAGTTGACTGACATTGAATCCAGTTTTGTATGAAATCTCACTTGTGGAATTAGGGCTAATCTGTTTCTTTTTGTGAAGAAAGTGTGTCGTTACTACATGATGGGAATAAAAGCGTGGAAACTCCAGGATTCATTTTGTAATTTTTACGAACTTTATACATTTAATTGGGAACTCATTGGTGTCGGCGGATGTACATTTTTGAAGCTCGGGGTTTTAGCATCTTTGGAAATCGGTGAAGACAGTGCCTGTAGCGTTGTTAAAATGAGGCCGATAATTCCATCTGGTGGCACATTTAAATTGATATCCGAAACTGAGAAAATTGTTCCACTAACAGCTGTATCGTACGTGAAAATAGATAACATTCGTCATTGCTCATGCGAAAAGTGATCCGGAAATGATGTCAAATGTTGTTAACCAATCACAGCCTCTTTTATAAAAACATTAGATTTTTAGCGACCATCAGTAAATGACTGCTTCATTTATTGGTTGGTGCACTCGTCCCTAAATGTTATTTTCATCAAAACCTAATTCAGGTTTGGGGAAATTATTTAGAAAAGCCAACCAACCACTTCGATCGTCGATGTCGATAGAAAATATTTTTTTAATTTTTTTTTTCAGTTTTCAGAACAAAATATGGAAATTAATTTGATTCAATATTAAATATAATTGGAGAGAGAAGCATCACTTCGTACATATTTAGTATATAGACATGATAGAAAACAATAAGGAAGATGGAGATTCTGTATTAGATATCAACATAATAATCACTGGCTTAAATATTCATTATGAGGAAATTATTCTGAAAATTCACAAAACGGACAAATTTTGCATGGCAGGTTATTTACATCCATTTCATTGATTTCATTCCAATTTCCGAAATTCCTAAATTGGATCTATCAAAACTAGACATGTAGCACTCAAAATATGGTGTATGCTTAATATTTCATGAGTGGTGGAAGCCTTATTTACAAAACATTAGAAATCACTGAAAATTGCAGGAGAAGGATATCAAGCATACCTTGAGAATTTCAATAATACAAAATTGTAGCATTGTACAAACATCTTTTATCATAAGATTATAGTGAAGAAATAAGTTTCAGCCAACACACAAATTAAGAAATTGTAACCTAATAAAAATCATACATACATGACCTATAACTTTTGCGCGCTGTCTTTGCGGAGCTCATTTTCAATCTTTGCCAAATTTTGCTATAAAAAAATACACAGATAATTTCAGATTCCAGCAAAAAAATCAAGGGAGAGAATACGGAACAAATAAAACCCCAGGGTATGAGACAACACATAGCTCAGGAAAGTACACCCCCACCCCCACAATAATAGTCCATGCCCTAGTAAAGAGGTCAATGACACCACTAACGAAAGGTTTGGGGAAGACCCACCGCAGTCCAACCAGAAAAGAGGAACACTTCGATAGAATAAAGTAAAATACTTTTTTTAAGTATTTCATAAGTACTGTTTTTATAGTTATAAAACCAATCAAACATACAGTTCATTTTTGTTTACGAGAGCCTTCAACGCTTTTGTGCATGCGTCAGATCTCCTTCGATTTCTTCAGAATAGGTGTGAGGAGAAAGTTAAAGATGGGATGTTTACTTGAAAGAATAAATACTATTGCAATTGTTATTTTTTTCTTAAAAGTGAAAATGTCCAAAAGATACCCATCTCAGCATATCATCCCTCTGCGGAGTAAAATCTTCCCGCAGTGGTAGCTCTGCCATTCATAAACGGACAGTAGTAGGTTGCAATAAATATTGAATTCAACTAGCAGCAAAGCCTGTCGGACGACAGGCATAAAAAAAAAACAACTGAAAAATCATTTTATTATCAATTGTCAACTATAAAGTAAATATCTCCTTATAAACTACATTTTTTGTAAAAACAGCATGAGATTCTTCTATCAGATGTCCTTGATGTATTTGGTGAAGAATTTTGATTTTGACGTCGCAAGCACGATGTGCTCGAGATGTAGCAACATATAACTGTCCATGACTAAAAACAGGCTCTGCTAAATAAATACCAACGGTATCTAAAGTTTGTCCTTGTAAATAAATTTTACTAAAAGTAACAATGGAATAATTATTATTTTTGACCCATAATGCCGAATGGCATTTCAAACTCACCTTTGTAATATAAATACTGCGCTAACTTGTGAACGAAGCTTCTACGAAAAAAATGATTTTGAGTTTCAAAATCATCGTAAAGAACTGAGTAAAGAATGTCAAATTTCATTAAAATGGGTGCAGTGGTAACAAAATTATTTGGTTTTGAACGTATATTTTGATACAATTTCAGTTGTCTAGATTAGTTCCCAAGGATAAAATTTCATGGAAACAACATGGAATCACACAATGAACTAATATTTCATCCAATTTGAATACCCTTGAATCAATGCTACCATTGAGATCTATGTTAATAGCCTAATTATATCGAGTCACAGACAGACGAACTTAGCCAATTATATAAGTTGATAATAATAATAACACTTTTTAAACCAAAATAACGTTTTTTAATTTGAAGGGAAGGACAACGAATTTCTGTAAATGAAGGAAACTGGAGAAACGGGTTTTCTTGCCTAACAACAAAATGGCAGCCACTACTACTTAACCTCCTACCTTTAGGCCTGAGCAGGCCATCCAGTTGCCTTACGACCTGTGCCTCTAACATCTCCAACGAAGACAAATCGGATTGCAAATACCGAGGTTTATCCAACGCTCTATAAAGTTCTACCGCAAGAAATTAATGCATTTACATATAAACTTTCTTTGTGCGTAAAGGAATTTCAGAAATATATGTAATTCTTTCTGTAATCGCTGTCTGTGAATTTGAATCGACGGCGATTCATTTGGGCGCCATGTTTTTCGTCATGGACATGACGTCATGCGTGACGTGTTCCAACGCTATGAGATGATTGGCATTCTATCGAGTTACGGACAGACAGACAGACAGACGAACTTAGCCAATTATATAAGGTAGATTGCAGTGTGTGTAATATTGTATATGCAGCATATTTTGTAAAAGCTCATTAAAATATACTTTTATATCATTCATGAAATGTCAATATGTACTATTTGAATTTATTTCCGAATGTCTGTATTACTTTCTCAGAATAGAATTTTTTGCTTATTCTTTTAGTATACATACAGAAAATAGTAAATATTTACATGTAGTTAAAATCAGGGAATTTTTTTTTCCAGATTTTTTAGACACCCTGTATGTATGTATGTATGTATATCATCATCAGTGTTCTGTCGTAGACAGGTCCAATGGCAAGCAGCAAATAAGGTCAGCAATGTCTTTCTCCAAGTAGTTCTATCTCTTGCCTCCTCCTTCAGGCCTTTATATCCACTTGAAGTTAATAGGTCATCCAGGATCATTTTTCTCTTTCCCTCAATCTTCCCCTCCAATACTTCCTTCATGAGATTTTCACCTCTCAGCACATGACCAATCCAGTTCTTTTTTCTTCTACTAATATTCTTTAATAAACTTCTCCCTTCCCCTATTTTTTCCAGGACTTCATCATTAGTCACCTTGTCTGCCCATTTAATTTTCTCCATCCTCCTCCATAGCCACATTTCAAATGCTTCCAGCATCTCTCTTTCTCAAGAGTCCAAGTTTCTGTACCATACAAGGATATACTCCAAATGTAACATTTTATAAGTCTTTTTCTTAAATCAATATTCATATGATTCGTGAACAAGTTTTTTTTGTTATAAAAAGCAAATTCACCCTTACGAATTCGATCTCTAATATCAATGTTACATTTACCGTCATCCTGAATTATACATCCCAAATATTTCTATTGCTTAACCTGTTCCAACTTTTCTCCATTTAATTTAATACATACATTTTCAGCATTTCTGGCAACTCGCAGCACTTTTGTTTTTATGTAGCAAATATATATATATAGCACCGAGCACTTGTTGAAAATGAGCTCTGCAAAGACAGCTCGAAAGCTCTAGATCAATAATGTATGGTTTAAATTTTTGATTATATTATGTTATAATTTTTCAACTTATGTGTTGGCTGAAACTTATTTCTTCAGTATGAATTACTGAGCACACGTAAAAACTTTTCCTTTATTCATAAGTTTATAGAAGAAGAAAAAATAATTATCTCAATTCTCCAGTACTTTGTTGAATGATATGGATTTATTTTTATTTATTCATTTATTTATTTTTTTCTCGTTTTTAGCATTGATATATCAGTATTTCCTTGACAACAATTTCGTAACACATTGGTCTCTTCAAGAAAATAATTTCCTACGGACTGGACTGTTTTCTCAACTTTAAAGTGAGTCTAAAATGACAAAACAAGTAAACATCAATTTCTTTAAGCGGAAAATGGATGAAATGCCGGGTCCCCAACCATCTAAAATGCCGAATCTTAACAAATCACAAAATCCACTTCAGAAGCAGATCAGGCATGCAGGGACTCAAACCTTCCAATGTGTTTTGGGGAAGAGAGTCCATGGATATTTTCGTTCTGCCCATGTTACTCGTATGGATCTTCTAAAAAGGAAGGCTCTCGATTTAAATGCTTGCTTTCAGCTACCAGATGAAGACTGTCCAGCTTGTCGCAAAGCTATAGAAGATGCATCACAACAAGCCAAACTGAGGGGAGCTCTCACCTTTTCCCTGCATTCCCATGTACCCTGCTGCAGTCTCCAAATACCAAGAGAGTTTATTCCATCCATGTCTACACCTTTGTCCTGCACATTTGATGATGGTGAACGTGCAACATTAAAGCTTCCTCCTTCATTATTAAAAGGCGCCTGCAAAACCACACCCTTGGACATGAATAACTTTCGTAATCTTCCGCCTCCTAGGCGTCATGTTAGGCCTGAGCAACCACCAGATCCAAAAGCAGACCAAGAAGAAGCAGATTTTGGCAGAGGCGAACAGTTCCATAACCAACCTTTCACGTCAAATTAAATAAGGATAGAGTTCATGCAAAGAACTAGGCACCCAAACAAAAGGAGCAATGGCTGTAATTGGACTACTAAATTACTTCTAGTTTCAGGTAGCGTGTATTTACCATAGTTTGTGTAAAATATTGGTTATTTCCTTTGAATTATTTGGACAATGTTTGGTAGAAATACTGAAGGCAAACATGCACATAAATTGTCATTCATCCAATTACCACATAAGTGCTATTACTATTTCGATAAGTATTTTGTAGATTATTTATGCAATTTAAATTATTTATAAGTGAGAAAACATCATTGAATAGTTGTTGGGATTGTTATTAATTTTTTTTAACATAAATTCTCTCTACAGGCAGGGGTATTAATTGGCCATCTTAACATATTCAAGAATGTGATAATCATACCAGATATCAAACTCATAAATAATTTTTTGAGAAACCATTGAAATAGTTGGCAGTAAAATATCTAAACATTTCTGCAGTTTCTAATGAGCCATTTTCATTAAGACTGATCAATTTTATATATCAGTATTTTTCCTTGCATATCTAAAGTAATTACTTTCTATTTTTAAATATCTCGAAGCTTACCTCAAGTAAAAAAATTGCTTATACTGAGGGGGGGAGGAGTTAAAAATGAGGTTTGAAAGACGATCTTTTGCAAATGCAAGGTAAAAAAAAAAAAAATGCCTAGTTCAAACTGATTTCCTCATTTCAATCAATGCTTGAATTGAAATAGCAGAAATGATTGATTTAAATGTTAGTTGTCTTTGTGCTCCCAGAATATGAATTGTGGAAAATGTTATTTGGGTGTGTGTGTGGGGGGGGGAGGGATGAGATCAGAAGTCAAGAACTGAGAATGGTGGCTTTTTACATGAAATTTGGTTTTAAGTATTGGTCATTTTCATAATGTCTATGGGATGGAATTTTCAAGAAAAAAAAAAGTATTGGGAGCTGTCCATAAATTACACTGCTAATTTTTATTTTTGATCCCTTCTTGAAGTCACAATCTTGTGAACCCCTCCCTAATATGTCACAGTATCATGCAAACCTCCCCCACCCCTAATTTGCATTAAAAACTAAAGTATTTTTAACTGTTTACATCATTGGTGATGTAAAAAACGGTGCAGATCTTGGTAGTAGCAAATACTAGAGTGTTTACATCATATTCAAGCGTATTTTTATTTGAACCATAAAGTTTAGATAATTGTGGGTGTTTTAATGAATTTCTTATATATTTTTGATTTCAAAAAATTGCACTTAACGTAAAATGTAATGCGACGGCACATAGATCTCACTTTCCCTCATCACACTAAGCACAACCCCTACCTCCTGATATGCGTACATAGTTTATGGACAGCCTCTTGATATTTTGTGTGAAATGTATGACAGATATTGTAATCAATTTAGATTTTTAATTGTTGTGTAATTTGGTTTTTAATGTTTTGTAATTTTTAATACTTTTTCATGGATGAAAATTTCAACAAAAGTGCAATTGAAGTTACAACATTGTCTTAAATGTTGATTAAAGCACTTGTCTTACTTCGCCATTGATATTGTAAGAAAACTTCATCCTAAATATATACATTGTTAACTGTAGGAGATACAGTGGAACCCCGCCATTCGTCCGTCTCTCTATTCTTACAACTCGTTATTCGTACAACTTTTTCATATAAAATTGAACTCTCCATTCGTACGCTTGCTCACGATTCGGACAGCGTGACCCCGGTACTGGCCGCGCCACTCGGTCGCTTCAGTTCAGTATCGTGCTAGCTTCCGTACACTACGCATCATCCACGCAAGCTTCGTGAAACTTTGTGATATTTTATTGTTATTTTTTGTTATTTTTATTAAAAATAGTGCAGCCATGGGTCCAATAAAGATTACTGATTCAACTAAGCCTAAAAGGAAAGCAGTGAGAACGACAATTGAATTGTAAAAAAGAAATCGTTGCGAAGTTTGAAAGCGGAACTCGTGTCTCTGACCTGGCAACTCGGTATGGCATGGCGAAATCAACCATATCATCTATACTGAAAAAGAAAGACATAATAAGAGAAGCCTATATATTTATTGTTTTCATAGTTTTTTAGGCTTAACATATTATTACAAAGGTTTACATAAGCAATCATCTGTGGGTCTGGAATGGATTAATCCAATTTATAATATATCTTATGTGAAAAAATGAATTGCCTCCTGGAACGGATTGTGTACGAATAGCGAGGTTCCACTGTAGTTATATTTATAGAAACTGTAAGATTTTATTTTTAATTTTCTGAGCTGTTTAGCAGAATGTAAGTTGATACCTGCCTCTTGGAATTCCCATCTGCAGAAACTAATGATTTAATTGTAATATATAAAATTTAGTGTTTATCCTAATATTTCCTTCTACTATATGCCTGCGTGTAAAATTTATTCTGACATTACTTTTAAATGTTTTTGCCATTCATTTTTTTTTTAAGTGAGTTGGAAACCTGTTCCATAATGTTGGCTTTTTAAAGAATTTGTAATAACACTAAACAATTGAATCATGAATTTTATATCCTAAGAATGGAAAAGCCCTAAAAATGTTTACTAATGCAGCCATTTCTTTAGACTGGGAAAATTCCTCCGATGAATCATTTTTGATATTTTGAATTGAAACTGAAAGAATTTAATGAAACAATGGGCTCCTGAATTTCTGTTGCATCTTTAGGTACTTCATAGTATTTTGTAAAAGTTAAATGACAAACATGATTTTTGAATACATTATGTATTCGATTCTTTTAGGGATACTAATATTTTTTTGTAATTCTGTTTGAAATTAATATCATTTAGCTACTCAAACGTCAAGTTTTAAGTCATTATCTGGTATTTGAAATAAGATAATACAATCGGTATTCTAAACTAGTGAATGTTAGTTATGAGGGACACCTAACATTTTGCAATTTTATCTGTAATGTAATTTGTAAACAAGATAACTTCCTAAAAAATTAGTATTTAAATTAATAAAAATCAAAAATTATACGTTATTGAGAGCATCTAATTGTGATCTCTTGTAAATTTGAACTTTGATAATTTGAAAAAGTTAGAAATGCCAAAGTGAAATTTATAGTATTTTAGGTTCAAGACAAATCACAGGATTTTCAAAATTGTAAGTCTCATTCCTAATTAAAAGCAAATGTCCATCAGTAATTTCATTTGGTTTCATGTCAATTGTCATTTTCCTTTTAAACTTCATACATGTAAAACTTACGACATTTCATAATTATCTGAGAAATAAAGCATTTTATCGTTTATATCAAATTGACGTATTTTATTTGAGTGAATATTTAAATCTTAACGCATGAGGAGAGGATAGTGTCTATTATAAATAAATTTCAGCACAAGCAAAGGGACTTGAAGAATTAAACCTCAAGACAATAAAACAAGGCTATGTACAGTGGATTCTACATTAGATTTTAATTTAGTCAACTAATACTAATAAATTGTGAAGGGAGCACTAACCTTTTACACCAAAAGAATGTATAACAATGTGTTTCTTTCCTCTCTCTCTCTCCCCCCCCCCCCCCCCTCGGAAATCATTCCGTATTAGTAATGAATTTACAGAAGTTTTAATTGTCTAATCTTTATCTAGCAGGTAGTGAGTGGTAATTCATACATGACCACTTCAATCTTAGCTAAAGGCCGCTTTAGACATGCCATTTCGAATAGATAGATACAAATCGATTGGACTTTTGTTCTACAATTCAACACCAGGAGCGCTAGTGTCAGATGGCTCCTTAGCGATGGCATGCAATCTGTTGAACTTAGAACACATCCTAAATGGGGCAATGTGCTTTCCATCTCACCATGGGCATATGGCCTGTGAAATGGTACGTGTAAAGCGGCCTTTAGGCCAAGCACGATAGCAATCAGCCTGGGAAAAAAATACCCAAAGCTCCGAATAACATGTTTCTTTCAATTGGGGAAAAAGGATTTTATTTGTAAATACAGGTTTGGCCCGTATAGTGTCGAAGGTCACAAAGTCAAAAAATCCTGATCCTTAGGAAAGTTTTATAAAGCTTAAATTAAAACAAAGTGATTACAGTAGTATAATTGCATAATCATTAGCGTACATATAATGTTTGCACAAGTCCAATTTGCCTAACATCCTATGTCAGTTAGGAATGTAACCGGGACATTAAGTGGCACAAACCCTGTCTATATCAAGTATGAAAGTATTTCATCATACAAAAACATAGTTTGGGAAAACTTCTGATACCCAATGTCAAAATTTAAAACTGTGTTGTGAAGATGGCAATATTTTACACAGGCTGGAATGAATATGTGATGAATTAGACTTAAATATTCATTCTTTTATTTTAAGTTCAACAAAAGTAAGCCTCGTCCAAATCCCCCCCCCCCCCCACCACCCCCACCACCACACACACAAAGAAATTTAAGGTTTTCAAGTTGAACTTGACAGTTTCGCATGTGCAGTCAATGACTTCCTATCGACAATAAGGCGTGTTTCACAGCCAATGAAGCATGTCTGACCAATGAACAATATCGAAAACATGAAATCCCTCAGAAAATCTGAGATTTCGTATTTTTCAGAAAATTCACACCTTCAACCAAAAAGATAAATCTTCACTTCATCCTAAGAACCACACAAAAAAATACATTAATTAATAAAAGAACAAAAATGTCTAAGGCATTTCGCAGAGCAGAAATTTCTCTGCAATGTTTTTTTCTGAAAGATTTCCAGGGTTGTGACATGATACAACACTTTCTCAGCCAGAATCCTTCGCAACAAGAAAAATCCAATATTCAAATCTAACAATATTCCCTGGCAAATTCTAATGCATTAAATGAAAAGCTTTTAACTAATAGATTGGTCTTGTCAAAACATAATTTTGCTGCAATTATAGTATATTGTGATAACTTGTCATTCACTTAAAGTGGAGCAAAAATTCAAAACCACCATGTTTAATTTTGAGATTCCATTACAACAATAGTGTACTTGGTATAAAGACTTGAGCAAACATTTTAAAATTTACTAGTCAATTGAGCATCCCGTTTTACACTTTGAACCTGACTTCCATCTGAAGCTGCAGAGTGATTTCAGGTTTTCCATATTGTACATTGTCTTCGCATTTTCTTTGGCTGTGAAACATGCTTATGGGTTGTGACTTTAATATTTTATTAGATTCTGCTCCCAAAATTCTAAGCGATGGTCTGTTAGATTATTAAAACAATTATATGAGGGTCAGTCATTTAAAAACAGAACACCTGCTGGTAAAGCACATAAAAGAGACTGCTGAATGCCTCTTGGGTGCTGCTGGAACCATTGTTTAACTGTCCTGCACATCGTTGTTTGTCTTTGAAAATCACAGGGGACATGTCAGGGCTGTAGGGGAGATGCATTAGCATTTCCCACAAAAATTTCTGCATTGTGGTGCAGACAATATCAGCAGTATGCGGGCGGGCATTGTCATGGAGCAAAATGACACGTTCTGAGATCAGTCCAGAATACAGAATCTTGATCGTATCAATGTAGTGCATGGCATTCACAGTTACCCCTTTCTCCAGAAACTCGATGAGGTGTGCCATGTTGATTAAAGAACAATGTCATCATTACCTTAACCCGCACTGTTCTGTATGGCCTTGGACTTCTTAGAGATGGCGGAGGCGTTATGTTTCCACTGTCTGCTCTGCCTCTTTGTTTCAGACTGGTAATGATGGCACCAAATCTGATCACCTGTTACAATGTCTGACAAAAACAGGTCACCCTGTAGCTGACATGGCTGCAGATGCTACAAAGTAATGGTCATGCAACAGCCCTTTTTACTCATTGAACACAGAGTTTTCGTTACTGGAAACTGGTAATGATTTTTGATGGGTGGTGCCGTGATTCGGATCCACCATTGCCGCTATGTCATCCACAGTAAGATGCCAGTTATCTCATAATCAACTCGTCCACACTTGCCACAACACTGTCTGTCACTTTTTTTTTGTTCTGGCCATTCATTGTCACTCTAGGAACAGTTTTTCCAAATGCGCATTTGTATGAGGCTCATGCAGTAATCACTGCCACCCACGTATGAATCTGCCTGCTTTCCACACCTTCCATTGTTAAAAAACTCTAACACCGTGCTGCTCCTCTTTGCTTTCCATGGGACAAAACTCGCAAGAATACATTTCTACAATCACATAGGTTTGGTTTTTAAATGACCGACCCTTATATATCTTGAGTTAAGATGGTTTCTCTTTCAAAATTAAAACAAGCACCAGAATTTTTGCAATATCCATCAAACATAAAATGTAACTTAAATTTGACATTAATTTTTTAACTTGACAGGAGTTATGCTTTAAGTTTAGTATTTGAATATGTTCAAATAGTTATCAAGGTGTTTATTTCGAGGAGATCCAAAGAAAAGTTTGGGAAATATGGGATTATGGTTTTGGGAATAAAAGTAATGTTAAGGAATCAATGCGACCCTTTTAAAAGTCCGATTAGGAAGGATTAAATTATTGGTGATAAGAAATTGGAAGGTTAGAGGAATTCTTCTCCCCCCAAGATATTGGAGATAAAAAGTCCGAACTGAAAAGAGAGAGATCTTTTAATAAAATTAAGAAAGAAAAAAGTTTAACTAAAGCTCTTTTCCATTGAGATAGAGTAGGGATTAAGACTATTCAGATCTAACCTTACCCTTGAGCTCCACGCTTAGGATGTTTAGCGTCCAACTAAAAGATATTTCCGCACAAAAAATTTGGACCATTGAACATCTAGATATAACGATGTGTGTGCAAATTGGTTGCATATCATTGTTTCCAGATAGGTCATCACTCCCTAGGTAAAAGGGGTGATCTGGAGTTTATAAAATTAATCAGTTTGTTGGTATAAATGGGACTAATTTCTACTTCGGATTTAGGAACAGTAGCTATATTGAGTTAATAAAGAATACTGTAGGGTCATCACCATTTATTGACGTAGGTTTTCCAGAAAATTTTTCAATACTCCAAATTGACTGGAATATGATACATCGTTTACAGTTGACTACCAGAACACTAAAAATATACTTTCCCCAATAGCCAAAAGTTTAAAACCCAAGTGATAAGATTACTGTCCAAAGCGATAAAACAACCAGCTGAAAAGTTCATAATTAGATCTATTAAAAGATGTTTATATACTTTTTTTTTTTACTAGATAAATGGAATGTGTCAGAAAATAAAATAAAGGAAACATTAAACAACACAGTACACAACTGTTAAGTGCTTTTTTTTTTTTTTTAATGGTCAAGCCAGCACTCAACAGTAAATATTTAAATCAAAAGCTATATTTGATAAATTGAGGCAATGTTGAGGTAAAAGTCCTAAACTTTGGAATCTCCATTCACTAGCACCACCACCATTTTTCTGAAAAAAGAAAATAAGTGAACCAATCACTCCAGTATGTTATTAGATGAATGAAAATTATTTGCAGTCAATGTGCTTCAATACCAATAGAATATAAAATCTAGAAAGGCAAAATAAAACTAAGTAAAAACCAATTACGTCTAGTAAGACCAGGCCCCCCCCCACATCAAATTCCGGGCCCAGGTACCAAATGCAATACCAGGCCTTTCCACCCCTCCTATGTTATGAACAAAATTATAAATTCTTAGCCAAAAATATCGCGAAAATACCACACGATTTCATACTTCTATAGCAGGGGTGGGCAGACTTTTGTAGGGTAAGGGCTACCTAAGTATACTCCAAGTGCCGCGGTCACCTTAAGACTAAAAAAAAAAAAGGGAATCTCCAAAACAACGACCAAAAAAAAAAAAAGGGATCTTTCTCACCCCTGTCCTACACTTATACTGGTCAGCCCGGGCCCCGGTGCTGAGGGACCAACTGACCCCACCCCCTTGTGGGGGCCCTGAGTAAGACCATTCCAAATCTCAAATGATAATTAGATCCTGGAAAATTGACATCCCCAGTCACTTGAATACATCAAAATATTAAGTGTAATTCAGGTTGTTTGCATTCAAAAATTGGTCTTTCATGGCATTTAGGAAAAATATTTACATAATTTTTTTTTCTTGTGAAGAAAATGAAATAATCACACTTTTCAGTACTTTCTAGAATGTTTTGAGTCTTGTTACGAAATGAAACTTCAGATCTATCCAGACCAATAGTTACTGTGATGAATTTCTTAATAATTGTGTCTATACAAATAAACAATTTGATAGTCCTTTGAACACATTATGACATTAATAATATTAATAACAAATTAAACTGTTTTTGAAACTGGAAAATATTCCACCCCACATTGCTATTGCCAATATAACTGGATACAAAATACAGCGGTTTTTTAGAAACTAAAAATATGTAAAAAAAAATTACTGTAGTCTGACAGATCAGTCATTGCGAAAGAGATTTCTCGAGATTCACATGAAGTCCGAGACAATAGCCTCTTTCCGAGGCTTCTCACAAAATTTCGACGCACTATTTTGCAAAGCAGCGCAACGCAAAATTATATTGCAAGTAGAAGAGTATTTTCGGAGGTAATTAGTTAATGAAGGACCTCTCATACCTTTAGAAAGAATTCAAGACGGTGGCTGCAGCAACAGGTGTATCCAAAGCCTCCATCGCCAGGATACAGCGACAAGCCCTGTTACTGAAGTAGACTAATGTCTTATTCACCACTGCATTCATCTCCTCTATGCTGATTGCAAAACTCCCACTTTAACAATCTTGTTTGAAGTAGTGAAGACTGCAATTAATTGCAAAGGAACTAAGGAATCTCTTCGTGTTCTACTGCATAAAATTGGATATACTTGGAGGAGATGCAACAACCATATCGTCCTATGCAAACGTGATGATATTGTGCTCGGACAAAAAGAGTTTTTGTGAACTTATCTCACTTACAGAGCTTAAGGTAGACCAATTGTTTGGCTGGATGAGGCATGGATTCACATGTATCAAATTAAAAAAGAAAGGATGGAACGGCCACATGCGCTCGTAAAGTGAATCAAGGGCCTGGACCAGGCTTCATTGTCATTCATGCAGGAAGTGAGAAAGGATTTATTCCAAATGCCTCATTAATGTTCAAGTCGGGTAAGAAAAATGGAGATTATCATCATGAAATGAATGGTGAAAATTTTAAATCGTGGTTTGAATCTCAGCTTCTACCAAATCTTCCTTTGCACAGTGTTTCGAATCATATAGCGTACAACTTGATAAAGCCCCTGCGACGAATGCGCACAAAGCTGACATTCCAGCCTGGTTGAATCACCATCAGATTGTCTACTGCAATGATGAACTGAAGTGCAAATTACTGCAACATGTACAAAATCATGCCACTAAGAGATATGCGATTGATATTCTGCGTTATATCAATGACCAAAATGTTGTACGACTACCTCTCTATCATTGCGATTTAAATCCGACTGAACTGATTTGGGCTCAGTGCCAGCAATTTTTTGAGAGGAGAAACAAAATTAATAATCAGTTTAATGAAGACAGTACTTGTAAGATGTGGGACGAAGCCCTTAATAACATCCCTGCTGACCCTGGAAAAAGGCAGTCAGGCATGGGATAAACATGCAGACGAGTATTGGATCCATGATGGAATAATAGATGAAACAGTGAAACCTTGCGTTATCTCACTATGACATTCTGCTTCGGGAAGTGATGAAGTTAACAGCGAAATTGAAGATGTTCCACTGGACGACTACTCCAACAGTACTTGAAAACAGCAATAATAACTTTTTATTCCTTTCTTTGCTTCATTATGTAGAAATAGTTAAAAGACTTCGCCAGTCCTCCATTTTCTTTTGTAGTTATAACTTCATCTGTCAATGAAATGGTCGGCGAAATATTTTAAATATGTAATTTCACAAAATAAAGCCAAGTATGGAATTCAAAATTATTACTTGCCATTTAGTAAAGCAACTATTTCACAGTTATTTACATGGAACGACAGCCAAAAAAAAAAATTAGCCCCAATTTTCCTTTAAAGGTCCTTTTCAGGGGCACAATATTGGATGGAAGAGCTGCCAAATATACTGATCCAAATACAACAACAAAATAATAAGATAACAGTAAACATTTTTAGTTTTTATAAAGTAAACAAAAACAGGAGAATATAAATACATTTATATAAAGACAATTCATTCAAAATGCAACATTACATTAATAAATTTTAAATAGGTCCAAATTACACATTTCACAGTTATTTCATTTGCTAATATCAAAAAACACAAAATAAAAAGAAATATTGCAACAGTTTATATATAAATATTTTTAGAAATCACTTATTTGTATTTATCTGTATGTTTATATCTGTATTTTATTCATTTTAATCTTTACCATTGTTTATTTTAAATCATTCTTTTTCTATTTCCTAATTATTGCTGTTGTGTTTATTTTTAAATTTTTTTCTGTTAAACCGTTTAACTAGTTAATTCACTTAAATTCATTATGTTCGTGTCCAATCACTATGTATATTTTTTATTACTTATCCAATGAATTCAGCTTTGTAAAATCTGTAAAACCCATGTTTCCTGTTTAATAAATCAATTCAGTTCAGTTCCAAACTTGACTCGTTGTTTCTTAGCTCCTAAAAATGTCTCCCACAAACACCATTACAGTTTTGGTGCCGAAACTCTGGTCTTTGCTGCTTCAAGCCGAGGAAACTTCATCGCTACAGTTGAAGACCACTGACAGATATGCCTACCAAAGCTCAACCCACCCCGAGCTATGCTTCTGTCACAGCCACCACCAACGATCTTTTACGCCAGGCAAAATGAAGATTCCTCCGATGACTCCAAGATTACAACAAAATAGCGAAATACATGGTACACAGCCACACAATATGTACTTCGCCCTGGCTGGAACAGCTCGCAAATGGTTCGAAAACAACAAACCGCTGTTAAACACCTGGACAGCTTTTGAAGAGCTCTTCTGCGCAACTTTCATCGTACCTTACAACAATGTGCAACATGCTAGACCTGAGTTGGAAAGAAGGGCTCAGTGATCAGATGAAAGCTGCTACATTGAAGATGTCTTGGATCTTTGCTGCCGAACGGATGAGAAAACGTCCGACGGAACAAAGCTGCAACACCTCAAGAAAGAGATCACGGAAGATGTTTATACGCTTCTCCTAGTAATCCAACATAATTTCGACGCCTTCCCAATGTCATCTGTATTGGGATCACTCCAAATGCTCCATCATTGCCATCACCTGACATCATATGAGAGCTGCAAAATCAAATTGTAGCATAGCATTACAAGAGCAAATCCAGTCCTTCATCGCTACCATCTCCATGCAAAACCAGCCTACCTGCAGTAGACCACTCCGAGGCTGCAAAATGTTGTTTTCCCACTGTACCATAGCAGAGGAGCTTCCTACGACAGCCCAGCCTCAGTACAACACAACACGGGCACACAAGGTTCCGTTGCCACGACCAGCAGCAATCGATGTAAAGGACATTTTGATTGCTCCAGCCTCCGTTTCGCTGATATCGGAAACCCTGAAACGAAAATATCGCATGACAATGACGACTGCAAATTCACCCTTACTTAGGACCTCACCGGTGAGAGGTTTACGATCTCGGGAATAACAACAGCAAGCATAGAAATCGACAGACTCATCCTAGTCTTCAGTTTCTACATCGTCCACCCATGCTGCTTTGACATAATCCTAGGATGGGATTTCTTCCAATCAACAATGGCAAGAATAGACTGTTCCAAAGGATTCGTATACCTAGACAAAGCTAAGCCTAACCAAGATGCCCCGCAGAAACAACAGTTGTCCCATCCTACTCAGCTGCAAGAGTCATGTTGTATACCGAAGACATTATAAACGATTAAAACATCTTAGAACAATTGCCAGAACAAGGTATCACCCCTGTCTGGATAACAAATGGACACGACAAACCATTGATTGTCCCGAAAAATAAAAGAATCGCCACCTATCAACCCATTGAAGCTGCGGTCATCACAGCCATTTCGCCATACGAACAGCCACACCTGCCCGAGTCCATCAACAACTCTGCCCATAACTGATGAACGCCTTTAGAGCCTCATCAGTTCTCAGCTGACACCCGTCGAAACTCAAAAACTGTTAGGTCTACTGAAGAAACATCGAACCGTATTTGATCTGCCAAACCCAGAAATAACTCTCCATTCGAGCACTACACACTGAATTAATACTGAAAACCACCCACCGATCAAGCAAAACCATACAGAGTATCAGCTAAAGAAAGTTAAGTTATTCACGACGAAGTTACCAAAATGCTGAATCAAGGAGTCATTACACCCTCGCATAGCCCTTGGTGTTCTCCGTAGTCCTAGTGCGAAAGAAAGACGGCAGTTGGCGGTTTTGTGTTGGCTCAACGCAGTTACAAAGCGAGATGTGTACCCATTGCCTAGAATTGATGACGCTTTAGATACTGGAGAAACGATAAGTACTTCTCCAGTATTGATCTGAGTACCGGATATTGGCAGATCAAGGTAGATGAAAAGGATTGCGAGAAGACTGAATTCGTTATACCTGACGGTTTCTACGAATTCAGGGTGATGCCATTCGGACTACGCCATGCTCCAGCTACCTTCGAACTCATGATTGGTGGAGTTCTAGCTGGATTGAAGTGGTCGATCTGCTTATGCTCCCTTGACGACATCATCATCTACGCAAAAAATTCAACGAACAACTGAACCGATTGGAAACCATCCTAGGATGCATCAACTCTGCTAACCTCTGCCTGAACCCCAAGAAATGCTCTTTTGCCATGCAGTGTGTGAAGATCCTTGGACACGTCATTGACAACCAAGAGATTCGCCCAGATCCTGACAAGAGAGAAGCAGTATCCAACTTCCCGACATCTACCAACGTCAAGCAAGTACGGAGCTTCTATGGCCTCTGTTCCTACTACCGCAGATTCATCTTGAACTTCGCCACAATAGCCCGCCCACTGTCATCGTTAATGCAGAAGACGGCGCAGTATACTTGGGATCAGCCACAACACCAACTGAAATTAGCCCTAACGATGAAGCCCATCTTAGGCCACTTCGATGTCACCACATATACCGAAATACATACGGACACATTGAACCACGGAATCAGCGCTGTATTGGTCCAGATACAAGATGGCCTTGCGCAAGTGATTGCTTACACGAGTAGGACACTAAGCAAACCTCAAGGATCCCTCAGGGAGACTAGCAAGATTGGCCCTTCAAGAATACGACATCACCATTGTATACAAATTCAAGAGGAAACATCTTGACACAGATTGCTTATCCCGCTATCCTGTCACCCAGACTGAAGCCAGCCTAGCGATTGCAGCCATTACCGATGAAATAGACCTCACCGCTGAACAGCATAAGGACCCCGGCCTCAAAATTATCATGGACCTAACGAAGACCAAGCAGCCTGATTCCCGTGGATTCGAACTACACGCCGATGTTCTGTACAGAAGAAGCTACGAACCCACATGAAGATAACTGCCATGCTGACCCGACAGCCGCTCATCTAGGAATAGCGAAGACGTACGCCCATGTTCGACAGCGATACTTCTGGCCCACCCAACTGAAGACCGTTCAGAAATTTGTAACCCATTGTTTGCTCTGCCAGCGCCGCAAAACACCAACGCTGCAACCCGTCGGGAACCTAAAACCACTGCCGATCGTCAACGAACCATTTCACCATGTGGGAATTGACTTGCTAGTGATTTCCCATGTCAACAGCCAGAAACAGGTGGATTGTAGTCGCTGTGGACCGCTTTACAAAGTTCGCCATTACCGAGCTCTACCGAACGCAACGGCTTCCAAAGTAGCAAAATTTTTCACAAAAGAAATTTTTGATGAAGCACGGTGCTCCTTGCATTCTGCTTTCCGACCGTGGGCTGCAATTCATTTTCGCCACAGTACAAGAGACGCTACGATTGTTCCACATGATCCATCACAAGACATCCCCATATCACCTCGAAATGAACGGACTAACAGAAAGATTGAACAAATCCCTGGCTGCCATGATATCTATGCACATTGACCTAGAGCATAGAAATTGGGACACCATCCTGCCATTCGTCACCTTTGCATACTATGCATTGGTTCAGGAAAGTACTGTGTATACTCCATTTTATCTACTTCATGAGCGCCTGCTCTCAACCCCTTTGGATACATTACTTCTAAATGCCATTGAACCCACAACAGATTACCAGGCCCTGCTAAACCTTCAAGGAGGCCAGCCAGTTAGCCAAAATAAACATCGAGGCAGCACAAGAAGCCAATCGAAGATGCTATAATGCCCGCCACCAATTAGTGAGCTACACGGACTCCCAACAACTATGGGTTCACACTCCCACCTCGAAAGTTGGCCTGTCGGAAAAGCTTCTTTGTTCCTGGTATGATCCGTTCATCGTCTTACACCTAACTTCACCCATAACATACGAAGTCGTTCCAGGATCTGGATGTTCCATCAATCGAACACATGCACAAATAGTTCACATCGCCCATATGAAGCCCTACCTGACAGACCATCCATCTACATCTGTCCCACCTATCTGCCCGACACCTGACATAAACAGTCTACCCACAACTGCCCTGAAATCTCAACTATCCGGCCAAAGTGACGAGAGAAATTTGAGCGGGAACCTTACTTTACATTCCAGCCGCAGAATTCCCAGGCGTTAAAATGTGCTCTGCAAGTCTTATTAGTGAATTCAGTACTTACCAGGATAACTACAGTTGTTGTTATTTTATTCGGTGCCAAACGATTCATCTGTGGGAACCAGTGAACTTTCCATCCGATGCAGCTCAGTAGATCCAAAAAGACAAAGAAAAATGCTATTTTTTAAAGTTTAACGTGCAGAGATATATATAATAAAGTGAAGAACATCCTTATATTTCTTCACTTAATTAAAATGCTCATTTGTCGCTACAAAAATACAAAAGCCGCCAACTAGTCTAATTGCATTATTTTTTTAGTCTTTCTGTCTGTTATCTGTGCTGGTCAGCCAATTTGTCCCTGTTTTTAATGTAATTGTCCTTAACTGTAAATAAGATTATTCTGAACTTAAGTGTTTTATAACTATGTTTACATTTCTGTGTTCATATTTAACCTTTTACATTTTCCCTCAATTTCTTTGTTATTAATAATTATTTTTTATGGAAATTATTAATACTTTTTTTTTTTTTTTGA
>JAFIDM010009631.1:128072579-128116505 GCA_023159025.1 Thereuonema tuberculata | reverse complement strand
TTGAATTCTTGAGTTGTGATATTATTGTTTTAGTTTAGAAGAAAAATGGCTCGTTAAAGTCCTGTAAAAAGGACGAAATATCGCCTTGGAGTTTGTAGTTCGTTATTAGTTTTTAAATGTTATTAAATGTTATTTGCAAGCCGTGGAGTTTGTGACTCTACTGAGTACTGACTACGGCTTTTAAGAAGAACTTTCTGGATTATGTTGTAAAAAACACTTAACAAAAAGTAATTTATTTAGATTACAATAATCAGTAACTTTTTTATTTAGTTTCGAAAAGTAATATAAAAATAGAACCTACACAGTCGTATTTAAAAGGCTTTTTTTTCTGCACTTTGCTGATGCCAAATTTTGGATAAGTTCTTCGAAATGCACTTTCTCATTCGTAACTCACAAGCTAATTTGTCGTTTATGTAGTAGAACGTTTCGATTCGGAATTTGTTGCTTCCAATTAAAGAGGTTTCTGCTGATGGGCTCTCGTCTGAAAACTTCTTTTCGACTACTTTTCTTCTGATTTCATCCTTGTACTTTTGTTGTCCGCTTTCCTCCTTTGTCTTTCTTTCAAAATCTTCAAATTTGTCTCGCAATGAAGATATTTCCAAAGATAAGGTTTCAAGCAACTTATCAGCCTCTGCTAGTTCCATTCTTTCACATTGCAGATATTTACTGATTTTGTCAATGTTTTTCAAAATTGTGTCCCACAGCAACGTCATAAAATACATTTCAAGTGATGTCATCTTCTTTACAATTTGATTTGCATCTCTTTTTGTCTCAGTGCTTTCCGATGGGTCCACCCCAATCTCTTGGAGAACTTCTTTTATAACTTCATAGTACTTTCTGACGACAGCATATGCATCACCATTACGGGACCATCGAGTTCTTGATAGTGTTTTGAGGGTTTCAAAGGTGGCAGAATTTTCTTTTGCTTTGGATTTCAAACAATTCCAGCGACGGGGGGTCCCACTGCAGAAATTGTACAAGAGCTGGAGTAGGGTAAAAAAATCTGAAGCGTTTCGGCAGCATTCCACTGCAGTTTTCCCTACCAAGTTCAAAGAATGTGCCACACATGGTACAAAAACCGCCAATTCATTACGACAGTTTATATGAGCTTGTACACCCTCATATTTTCCTGCCATATTGGAGGCATTGTCATAAGACTGTCCTCTGCAATCAGCAAGGGAAATACCGTACTCATCGAGGGCTTCAAAGACAACACCTGCAAGTGATTTGCCTATATGTTTGAAAATGGATATGAACTTTAAGAATCTCTCCACTGGATATCCTTCTTCGTTCACATATCGGACTGTGAATGAAAGTTAGTCAATATGACTTCTGTCAGGCTTAGAATCTACACTAATGCTATAATATTTCGCTTCTTTCATTTCTTGAAACTATTTGATTCACAACACGTGTGCTCATAAGACAGATGAACTCGTCGCATATTGTTGACAATAAATAGTTTACATGTCCTTTGCCCTTGTTTTCATGCTGATCTATATGCATTTGTAGAAACGGATCAAACTGTAATAATGTCTACGTTGATTGGAAGTGTTGATCCATTTCCTGTTTTAGCACCGTCAGACGAAAAAAAAAATTAAGAGGCTGCTCTGGTTCCTTCATTCTCTCCCCAGTCTTTTGCCTTTCGCTTATTTGTTCCCCTTTCATAAATACCCTTCATCTCTAATGGAATTCCAAAGGACCTTCTTCGTTTGCTTCTTCTTAATTATAAATTACAGTCCATAAAACTCTGCTCCGAATCTCTATGTGGCATTATCCAACACCGAAACCGAAACCTTCCGCGCTTTTGCGCATGAGTAAAGTCTGCTTCGATTTCATCAAAATAGGGGTGAGGGGAGAAATAAAGATGAGGGCATGTTTCTTTTTATCAGGGTTGGTTTAGCGTGGGCGCTTGAAACAGGTTTTCAGAAAGTGCCTATCCCAGCTTATCACCGCTTTGCAGAGTAGTAATTTAGGGGTCTCATAATGAAAAATGTTACCTTATCTTTATGATGGGGCCCTATCTCAACATTTTCAAAAAGGTCTCTAAATTATATAGGAGCGACTCATGTCATTTTTTAAAACTTTTATGTTGAACTTTTTTTTTTGTAATTTTTAAAGTTTTATGTTGAAATGTTTTTTTAGTAATTTTTAAAAAGTCTTTGGGGCCCCTTTGGTCTCGGGGCCCTGGAGCAATCGCTCCAACCGCTCTGCTCTTAATGCAGCCCTGATGGTGACACGCCAAGGGATCGACGTTCTATGTAGAAAATAGCGATATTGACAATATTATCTTACAAGAAACTATTTTTAACTAATACACCTAAAAAGAAAGGACAATTAACTTTTTAATTTAATGATTAATAACTTACAATGTCAGTTTTTAGATTAGTTATGGCTAGGGGACATCAAGTTACCCAATTTTCTTAGAATCGCTCATATATATATATATATATGTAATGGAGCTGTTTTCTTAATGGAAGCCTTATCACAAGGACTGTGTTGGCAAGACAAGAAAAAAAATATCCGTTTTTAAAAAGCAAATCGCCGCAGAATAAATAAAAAAAAGCAACGAATTAAAACAAATGAAAACAAAAAACAATACAACTTAACAAGAATAGAGGGACTAACCCTAAATTTATCAAGAAATTAAATTACCTAGCGGAGACTTCCACTCGACAACACATTTCCATTTTACTGGCCAGTTATCACTAAAAATTATGGATTAAAGTACAGTAGAACTCCAATTATCCGAATCAATTGGGACCGGACTTCATTCGGATAATCAAAAATTCAGATAATTGGATTTTTTCCGAAAAAAGGGTCTATTTTAATTCATTACTGCATGTATGTTGTAAATGGGAGAAAAAAACTATTTTTAAAGAAAAAGAGCTTTTAATTAATTAAATGAAAAGGCAACACTTTTACATGTTAAGCACAGTTACAAGTGCTGTACATTAGTACAGTATGTACGTACCGTACTGTAAATGAAAGTCATTGCTTGCTAAACAATAGCGCGCGTAGACAGAATCATTATTTTGCGAATCGCAGTACGTTTCCGTCTTAATTTTTTTCTGAAATTCTGAAAGCGATTCGGATAATCAGCGATTCGGATAGTCGGAGTTCGGATAAGTGGAGTTCTACTGTAATTGTTTTGGCTTTCCTAATTCTGAATTGGATAAATTACCGTATATGCTCCAATAAACGCCGAGGCTTTTATTGTCGCCGGTCTCTAATAAGCACCGGGCTGCAGAGGGGACATGGCCAAATAGTAGCCGGTCTCTATCAGTAGCCGGGTCTTTGATATTTGCCTACCAGTACTAGTGTAAGCGTGCGTATCTTGATAGTCGTGCATAATACCTTACAATACATTGCCTTACAAAATTCCACCGAAACGGTCATTTGACATTTCCTTTAAGATTCGCGTGGTGGAATATGCGAAAGAAACTTCCGGTGAGGCGGCCGCCTGTCATTGCAGATTCGGACGACGAATAGCAGCGAAAGGTACAGAAAGACATTGCCATTTATCTTTAACAGTCTTATGTAGCATGTGAAATTCAAATAAAGTAGCTGTTTGTAATATTAGCTGGTATTTGTGTGTAAAAATATTGCGTTCTGAAGATTTTTGTTAATAATGGCCGGCCTCTAATAGCAGCCAGTCTGTATTAAGCGCCGGGAGCCGAGGCTAGTTTTGCAAATAAACGCTGGGGGCCTCTACTGGAGCATATACGCAGGGGCGGCCCGAGGTATAAGCGAACTACGCGACCGCGGGTGGCGCCGCAACACGGGGGGCACCGAAGGCACCCTCGCAACATGGGCGTCTGCGGTAAAATTTGTGAATGTAGTTTACGACAAGAGAAAACCAAACCAACAACACAAACTATTTGGCATAAAAGAGTTATTTTTCGTTTCATCGGTTGCAATTTTGCCAATTAAAATCAACCAACCGAAATTATATATAAATTTAAATACATAAAAGAAATAAAATAAAGCAGTACAAAGTACTATATAGTAATGAATAGCCACTCTATTTGTTTTGCTCAATTGAACTGTGAACTAAGCCGCCTGCAGCAGCCGCAGCCACTCGAAGGTCGAAGGAAGCAAAGAGAGCTCACCTTTCAGTTTACACCCCTTTTTCCAAGTTCTAACCAAAGATGGACTATTTTGCTACATCATGTCACATCTCTCACAGTAAAACCACTCTGCAATACTAGGTGGAAAAGTAGAATTGAGGCATTGTTGCCTTTGAGGTACCACATTGAAAAGTATATGATGCATTATATGAAGCTTCTCAAGATCCAAAACTTGATGCATATGGTAGGAACTCTGCCTTAGGACTTTTAAAAAAACTGCAAAGCTTTCAAGTTTCTGTGCTGTTTAGTGACGTGGCGTGAGATCCTGCATAAACAAATATGGTTAGTAAATTGTTGCAAATTGTTACAAATGATCTGCAAAGTGCAATAGATCTGATTAAAAGTAAAATTATTTCTAGAAAAAATGAGATCAGATCAAGGTCTTAATAGCATCATCACAAAGGAACTTGCAGAAAAAATCAACGTTCCTGCTGAATTTGAAAAGGAGAACCTAGTTCGACCAAGAAAAATAAAAAGTAATTTTCCTATGAGGCTCAAGACGAAGCTGTGCACTTTGGTCAAGATTCAATTAAAGTGAACTTCTTTTTCGTTGTGTTTGACAGAGCAGTAGCCTCTTTACAGGAGAGATTTGACCTCATGGAAAACCACAGCGCAAGTTTCAAATTTATGTATGATTTTGTTGGAGAAGAGTTTCAGTGACATAGAGTCGAAGAAATCATATAAACGACTTGAAACCATTTTAAGCGGTGGGGATGGAGGAGACTGTTGCATCAATGGTGATGACCTTTTCGACGAGCTTAAACTTTTTTCGACTATGCTGCCTTCAAGAAATCACCCTGCTGAAGCATTGTCCTTCATAACCAAGCGTGGTTACATAGACACTTTCCCCAACATTTTTGTTGCACTGCGAATATTATTGACTCTCCCAGCCTCAGTTGCCAGCGGGGAAAGAAGCTTCTCCAAGTTAAAACTCATAATAACATATTTACGTTCAACTTTGAGTCAGGAACACTTGAGTGAGTTGGCAACATTGGCAATTGAGAATGAATTGTTAAATGAAATGGACACCGACTTGCTACTCAAAGAGTTTTCAAAAGTAAAAGCCAGGAAAATCCACTTTTAATTACAGGATATTCTTAGTTTGATTCTAAAGACACGATTTTTGTAATTTTATTGCAGTTGAATATCATTGTGATAACCTGTAAATTGTAATGTAATTATAATTCTTGTTTGTAAGGTTTTGTGTGTTGTAATAAGTTACCTTCTACCTTTCAAATTTGATCAAAATTACAATTTGATAAAAATGCTCTGATTGGTTAGTTATAAGGGGGGGGGGGGCGTCAAAAAGTTGTTTGCTTACACTTGAAAAATACCTAGGGCCGCCCCTGCATATACGGTACAGGCATTTCAAGCAGATCAAAAATACTGGAAAGTTATTATGATTTTCTCAGCTGATTGAAACTAGTACACTCTTATACATATAATTTGAAAATGATTGTTTTTAAAACAAATAAAAAAAAAGTTAATTTTCATAGTTAAGTAGGCTATTTTCTGAGCTAAGCTTAATTGTTATTTCAGATTCATTGATGTAGCAAAACACAGTTCTTAGTTTTTTCGGATAGCACTTTTCTTAGCTTCACGATAAATTTAACGTAAGAAAGGTTACTTACAGAAGTTTTGGTGCATCAAGATTACTGTTCGGGGCCCCTTACGCATTTCTCTGGAATCAGAACGACTCCTTGAGCAGGGAAATGAAGAACCAATTTTTTTCTTTTCTTTGATTTTATGCTGGTTCACACAAGAAGAACTCTGTTATTTCATAGGGGTAGTTGCCGTGACATCACACAATTTAACAGAAAATAGCCAATCATTAAATATGGGGTATGAGTCTAATTAGTGACGTAGGACAACGAATTGACATGTTGACCTCCAAGGGAAAAAGCAAAAGACTGAATTTATGAGAATAAGAATAAATACAATTTTCATGGGAACATAATAGATGAAAATTATGTGTTGTGTGGCATTTCCTGCATCTGTCGTCATATGTGTTTGCGTCGTCTAGAATGTGTTTCTTGTAGTTGCGTGTGGGGATGACTTGGTCCTGTATCGCGATCATTAACCTTTCGGTCTCCACAAACAGCTCACCACTCGTCAGCCATCTGTTCGACGCTTCCATGTTGACATGAGGCTGGCTGAGTTCATGGTGATGTCTGCCGTGGAGTTCCTTACGAATCCATGATTCATGTAGTTGCTGAGTGTGGGTGTCGGGGGTGGTGAGTGTTTGATAAGTGTTTATTATTATCATTATTATTATTATTTTAAATTTTAGTTAGATAGCCTGACACCTCATCTTAAATAGATGACCTGCAAAACACTAAGAGTTGGTCCCCTGGTTGTATTCCTTGGTTATTTGCTGTCTGCCAGACACCATTTGTGATAGCAATAACATCCTCAATGGTCAATAGCTCTTGGTTAGCCACAATTGGCTCAAGATTCTTCCCATTCTCCTCTAGCTGTTTCTTCAACTTTCATCAGTTCTTATAGTAATTTCCCCTAGATTTTCACAGCATTTAAAAAAAAAGAAAAGAAAAAGAAATTTAGCTTAACTTTCTAACACTACTGTATCGAAGGGTTGAGGGATGGAGGGTTGAAACTTGTTTTGTTATAAATGGGACTCTATATGCTATCTAATGTTATACTATTTATTACTCTATGATTATTAGTTTCAAAAATATAAGCGTTCAAAGTGTGACATGTTTTCATTGCATCCATGCTCCCAAGGTTACCCCCTACCCAGCGCTGGGAAAGACATAGTTCTACATCAAGTAGAAAGAAAGAAAAAAAATAATAATAAATAAATAACATGTCATAATTCATATGCAGTAATGCACAACAACAACAATAATAATAATAATATTAATAATAATGCTTTGCAATACGTAATAATGATGATGATAAAAATAAACTGATAATGTTTTTTTTTTCTCTCTTTCTTTCTTCTTTTGCATTATTTATATTGCATTCTCATTATTTTATTATTATTAACATTACAGTTATGTACTATTGTTACTGTACATTATTGCACATGGTTTGTTTATTTTCCATGTGCGCTCATACAAATGGACCTATTTATTCATTCATTGGATTCTACCAATTCCTTACGTTCAACTTTTAATAACTTATCTACTGTTTTCCTACTTTTTTGTGTTTATTCTTATTTATGTATTTCTTATTTTATGTGTTTTTCTTATTCTTATTGGTTTACTTTTTATTATCATTATTATTACATACCATTATTATTATTGCGCATTACCACATAAGAATTATGACGTAATCATATTTAATTATTTATTTATTTATCTATTTATTCATTTTTTTTTCTTTCTTTTTCAATTTTGTCCTCTGGATTTTAGACATACGCACCAATTGGTTTCTCCCTCTCACTCTTAACATGCACATCCCTTCCCCACCATATACAATTAAAAACATGTCCGAAAGGACCTGAAATACTTTGACCTTCACTGTCCATTTTCCTCTTTGATGTGATGATACCTAGATGGCAGTAATGCACAAGCCCCTGTTGGCTAAGAAATGCATAACAGTATATTTAATAAATGTTACTGTTTACCATTTTTGTCTTTCGTATTTATGTTTTGTGAAGCATATGAAGACATGAGATTGCATGTCTTTGTGGGTAGAACCTTCATGAAAACACTAATTTTACTAATAAAAATTAACATTTTCTTTTAGTGTAAGTTATTTGGTTCTTTTCTCTTTCATCTTATTACGCAATGAGAACAAGATAATACAAAGCCGACCTTGAAGACTCATAGTAAAGGATTTTCTTCTTCTTTTGAATGATTAAATAGCTTTTGTCAATAAGAGTTAATAAAATTAAGAGACTGAATCAATAGACTTAAATAATTTTATACATAAAATACATTTAATACAATTAATATTTGAAATAAAAATTTGTTTACAATATTTGTTAAAAGATATTTTGCAAAACAATAATAACAATAAGTGACTTCAGATAATATCTTAAACACAATCAAACCATAATTTTCCCATCATTACCCATAGATCCCAAAATATCAGATCCTTATTGACAAAGTATCAATAATCAATCTATGCAAATATGTAGATCATATTTTAATAACTGTACGA
Source organism: Thereuonema tuberculata (assembly GCA_023159025.1). NCBI lineage: Eukaryota > Metazoa > Arthropoda > Chilopoda > Scutigeromorpha > Scutigeridae > Thereuonema > Thereuonema tuberculata. The sequence goes on along the minus strand of JAFIDM010009631.1, from coordinate 128,108,250 downwards.
AAAAAACATGGCATGATTGATATGATTTGATTTAATAATAATTTTTCACCAATAGTTTTAAAGCCTCTGATAATAAAAAGAAAAAAGAAAGAAACTCCTTCAGACAAACAAGTATTTATAATAAATTAACATTTAAGAATAATATTTGAATGCCTGCAAAACATAAATCTGTTTGATTTAAATCTGGAAGAATTCTGTAATATAAATCTTGCTGCATTTTTATTCATTTCTAATTTAGGATTTTACTGAAAGAATAAAAACTGATGTATAATACTTGTCATTTAATGAAATTTATGTGAAATATGTACCATGCCAATTCATATTTAATGTTATGTATGCTGGCTCAGGCAAACTTAGCATACATTTTGTAAAAAGTCTAAATATTTTGTCTTTAATATCAGTACAGAAGCAGGACCAGCTGACATCTTTGGAGCCTATCAGGAAAGAATGCTGTCTAAATTACAATTAGAATAATATTTTTAAAAGTATTAATTTTTTTTTCTTTCAGAAAGTTACAGTTGAACTCTTAATTCTCTCTTTTTTCTTGTTAATGCTTATTTCTAAAGGAAAAACAATAGTATAATAGTATAGAAAAAGAATTTCTTTAATCAAAAAATGAAGCCAGAGACAATAGTGATCTTAAGATTTAAAACTTAAGACATTCCACCATCTTGAAATGCAGTTATAATTGGAAGCATGGATGCTTGCACAACGGAATTTTCATTTTTAATATAATTTGTATAATTTCATCTCGTAAGAGGAGTAATAGATACAAAAGAAAATGATAAATTTTACTTAAATTACCACTTTATTTTACTTAAATTATTTTATATAATTTTACAGTGTGAAGTAGCTTGGCAAAACATTTTGCCACTCCTCCCCACCCAAGAAAATTTCTGTGGGTGGCCATGAAGGTCAGTATTACATCAATAAAACTATAAGCATCATTTGATATATGAAAAAATCATAACTGAAAGGTTTTCCAGATTTGTACAGCATTTCAATTTTGGCACATCATTGAATTTTTCATTTCAGTTGTTTTATATATTAGTTGATAAATACCAACATTCAGCCTTACTTTTTTGTTACAGGGTTGTAGTTCTTTTTTTTTTTTTATCAATTAATAATCCTATCAGCTTTCTCAATGTGTTAAATATCTTTTCTTATCACTGACAAACAATAAAAATATAAAATATAGAATATTCCAATGTAATAAAATGTACCTACTTCAAAAATAATTAAATAACTGATGAGTATATGCACTTTTCAACAAAATATAATCAGAAAAGGTTAACTCTTTGTCTTCAGTAAGAATATTGTTAATTTCATGACAAAACAATTTCTGTTTAATTATTTTTTTTTAATATTATTAACATATTAAAATCACCAATTTTTCATTTCTGTAGTCCTTTACTTTGTAAGGTATCTCAAAAAAAAAAAAAGCAAATGTCTATGAAAATGCTCCATTTCAATGTTAGTTAATATGTAGCAATATTTTTTTTTAAATAGAAATTAAAAAGATTAAAGTGGGGAAAAAAATCAAACACAACATAAGAGTGAATATTTTATAAATTTCATATTCCAACCATTTCTGTGGTTGCTATATGTTAAACACATATGTAATTAAAAACTTGTCACTATATATAGATATATTTATTTATTTCTTTAAATATAACTTTACCTTGACAATTAGTACTAGACAATAGAGTTAAGTCAAACCTCGTCAATTTAAAAAATAATATATATATATTTATATACTTATAAAACTATGCTGAAAAGTTTAATTTTTTTCCATTTTTTTATTTTTATTTTATTTTATTTATTTATTTTTTTTTAGCTTCTATATCAATATTCTAATATAAAAATACATAAAGATTTAGTAGCTTGACAGTTAAACAATATTAAATTTTGTTAAAATTTAAAATACTACTTTATCTTTTATAGTGTAAAAACGTTTAAAGCAATGGCATGATGATATTATTACAAGTAATATGAAAGGCACTTCCAAAAATAAGTAGTAATAATGATGACTTCATCTTTCAAAATTGTAGACATCCTGACAGCCTCAATACCCTGGTCTTACATCAGCACAGAAAGCCTATGATTTGCAATTAACATATGTATTATGAGAAATATACAAAAAGTTTTGTTTATGATAAATCTGTATATATTAAATGATAAGACCTCAAATAATAAAAATTATATACTTGTGCATACAAGCAACACAGTCAAGGCCCAAATGTTACCAACTTGAAATAACAATAACAAGCTCTCCACAATAAAGAACATGAAATATGCAATTAAAATGCTTATTTAAAAGTAGAGGCTTGTGCTTGTAATTCACTGGGATGTATATATATATTTATTAACATTATTCTTGAAATTAAAACCTTCAAGAATTAAACAAAATAAAATATCAGTTTTCTGTCCCACACTTGATAATGAATGAAGGTTAGTATCAGTTACCATATAATCATTCAGGAAATTATTTTTCCACCACGCCCATGCTTTGACTTTATACGAGCCTGAAGAGTTAATAAAAGTCCTGCTAAAACATCATGGTTGTGAAGCTTTTTTCCAAAAATAAGCCTCCTAACACTATCATCATATGTAAGCAGTGCTACCATGTTTTGAATCAAATAGCCTTGACAGTACTCGAGTAGCTGTACAGCATTGTATACCTGTGTAAATAAATAAATAAAAATTGGGTTACTTTCATAATTTTCATAAATATCCTTACTTTGCAGAATGTAGATCATAATTAGGAATTTAAAGAATCAACATCAATTACAATTATATATTTGACAATAAGCTGTAGCTATGGAAAAAACATCATGCAAGTAAAGTAATTGCTAAAAAAAATAAAATCAACAAAAATATATGGATATAGCATAAAAATATGTTATTATTTAATTAAAAGCCCATTTTAAATTATTAAATTTTGCTATTATAATACACTCACTTCCAAAAGTTAAGCACGGAGCGGTAAAATGCGAAAAAATGGACAAGTACTGCTTTGATTGACATGAAATACTGCAAGTAAGTAGCTCTATGTTTATTCATGAAAAGAATTAACATACAGAGATAAACAAAATATTGAATTTTCATAAATTATAAGATGACGTCCTATTTGCTTCATTAACAAAATGATGTTTAAATTCAGAACAAACAATAAAAACCGACATTAATAGGGTATGTGAGCACCCCTCACCTGCATACAAAGTTTACAGCGTGTGATCATGCTTGTTACGAGGTGATCAACCACCGCAGAGTCCAGTAATCACCATTCCTCCTGTAGGGCAGTTTCTAAAGCTCTGAGAGTGGCTGGAGGTGGGAAACGTCGACATACAGCACGGCCGAGGGCATCCCAAAGATTTTCAATTGGATTAAGGTCTGGTGAGTAAGCCATACGCGCAATCCCCTCACTCTCCAGAAAGTCGTCAACGATGGCAGCTCTATGGGGACGTGCATTATCGTCCATTAAAACGAAAGAAGGACCAACTGCTGCAGTGTACAGTTTCACGTATGGAGGTCGATGTTTGATTCCGCTTGGCTACAACAGCAATATATCAATCTTCCACGGGGGTTGTAACCCTTGGACGACCGGCTACAGGTCGTCGGACAACTGTTTGGCTGGTTTGGAATTGTTTCCATAATTGTGAAATGACGGAATGATGAACGCCGAAGAAACGAGCAACATCTGTTACAGACTGTCCTGCTTCAATGCGTCCGACAGCCCGCCAGTGCTCAGAATCTTCCATTGGTCTTCTGGAAGCCATAGAAACACGTCTAGCTTGAAAACAAATCGTACGAATGTTCTAAACACCTTTCATCAGCACTTACATGCAACTCTTGTAACCCTTCACAATGCCGGCTTCTTATACGACTGCCTGTTTTGCATATTTCTCGATGCGAAACCGTGATTGCCTGTTACCTATATAATTTGCATACTTCCTTCTACCTTTGCAGCAAATTTCAGCTTCTTTAATTCAGATCTCTTACGGAAATTAACATTTTTCCTCTCCGTGCTTAACTTTTGGAAGTGAGTGTAGTTATGATCAGTGCTTATTTTCTGCTGGTATGGTCGAGTATGCATACCGACAAACTTTTTAAAATTAAATTTATTATTTTATTTATTTATTTTTTTTGACCAGCAAAATTGCTTTACTGATCAGAGTTCATAAATTTAAAGTATAATGGATAACACATAAGAAACATGTTGAGGTGGTCTGTATAGGACTTTAAAAATCTCAAAACAATAAATGTTAAAAGCAAGTGAAAACTAGGATTACCGCCACTGCTAGAGTTCAGGTCATAGAGTTTAAAGTTACCAGAGAGTTTAAAGAAAGGCAGACACCTAGCAACTGACAAAGAACAAGGAAAGGACAAGTGAAGATAGCAACAGCAATGCATTGAGTGCATTTTGAGAGCTATTGTTATTAATTTCATTTTTTACATTGGCTTTACCAATACCTAAATAATGGGATGAGGTGATAAGAGTACCGATAAGCTCTATTCTAGAAAAAAAGCACTGGTTATGATCTATAAGGCATTTATTTCACAATCCACTTCCATATATGTATTTAAAGAAATATTTGATTACCTTAGCATGGATGTACATGGCTACAACATTATCTTGATCTACAAACTGTGAGCACTGTGCTTCACAAAATCTCAATAATCCATCCAACTGGAAGAAATTAGCAGCAGACATTAACTGAAATAGATTAAAAAAGAAAAAAAAAATCACTAGACTGTATTTACATGTGAAAAGCATTATACATAACTTACATATGAAACTTACAGATAAGGATTGTGAGTTTGTTTTTTTTGGTTTTTTTCATTCCTATACTTTATATACTTACTCCTCATAATAAAAATTGATGGACTTATTCATCATTTCATCCATTGTTGAGATCTCACAACAAGCAAATCTGGTTTACATTTCAGTGATACCTAGTTTGGGGGCATCCAATAATTACGTGAGCTCAAAATGGCGGCGGGGGGTCCGGCAAAATCTCACCAAATCTCATTTAAAGGGAGGGGAGGGTCAATGAAAATCTCACGTCAACTTTTTAATTCAGAGAATATACATATTATAATATACTACCAGAAGACATGGACGTCATGTGTCCAATCATTACAATAGAGGAAGCACATGAATGCCCATGGAGTGAGTGAAGAATTAGGAAAGGTGGTGTCGCAGCCTATTTTTTTACTTTTACTAAATTTAATTAAATTCGTTATAGTGCACCTTAAACATAGTATCATTTTTCTCCTCTTCTTTCACAGAAAAAAATGTGTTTCATAGAAGACATCAGTAATGCTTTAGGTATTTAGTGGTATGAAGCAAAATACATGAACATATCAAATAAATTTAATTATTTAAAAATTTTAGGGGAAATCTCACCAAGGGGGAGGAGGGGGGGTCCAAATTTTTTAAAAAACATCTTTTATGAAAGCTCTACTCCTTGTTTCCTATTCCATTGATCAGTTGATTATCAGATTTCTCTTGATGCAGATTTCAATATTTTAATGTCTGCTGTTGCTTTTAAATGATGAAATGAATAAAATGTAACAGAAATGCATACAGTAGCACCATCACTATTATTTCATCCAACACTACGACGTAGTTTTTCCATGTCATCATGGAAAAAGGAAGGAAGTGGTCAATACAAACTGCCTACAGTTTCTCTGCCAAAGAGTGAGAAACAGCTGTCCTGGGATGTCACTTAGTAAACACTTGCTCTAACCACTGTTTATTTAAAAAGTAATAATTTTCTTATAACCTGATTCCAATCATCTTAGGTAATCTTCACAAAGTTTTTGCATGAAGGATCCCATATATTTTCCTTTGATTTAGCTACTTTGAATGAAATAGTTTTTAAAAAACAAAATAACTGTTTACAAACCTCTAAAACATCATTCTGTTCGACTTCCATATTTTCACAACCTCCTTTGTATAGGTAATGCATCACCAACTAATAAATAAAGACCAAAAAAAAAAATGAGCAAAAAAAGTCAGTGAATTCAAAATGATAATCAAAATAGGACTTATTAAATTGCTTATTAATCTATGGAACTACTTTACCTGAAAAATATCATAACGAATGTCATTTATTTGAACTACTGGGGGTGAACCTTCACAGAACTTGCTGGACAGCATGGCTTTAAATCTGGGTGATGCATTTACTAAAATAATCTTATGAGCATAAAACACTCTTCCTTCAACTCTGAATTGAACATCTGATAAATCAGGGTTGTTGACATATTTTGGATCTAATGGAAGAGAAAAAAAAAATATATTTAAAATAGGCCAAACATGCAGAAAATTTTGACAATAAATAAAATATTATAATAGTGAAACGGGTAAAAATTCTAAAAATACATTTTCTAGCTAGTAAAATAAAAATTAAAACATAAAATAAATGATGGGCACTGTCAGACAATTAACATTCCCAGAATGAATTCAACACCATACTTAAACAGTTTCATAATGGTACTTCAGTAACTGTGTTACATATTTAATTTCAGATTTATGTATATCGGCTAATGCTGCTATCATCTACAGATATTTGGAAGTAAAGTCAAATACCGAAATGGGTTTCAGAGTTTTTGAGGTATAAAAATTTTATTGATAAATTGTGCCTATAGTACCTTTTGCCACTGCATTCAATTTATCAAAGACAAGCAAATGAATATTAAGATAAACAGTTTCTCTTTGCACTACTTATTGAATGGTAGAATTTTTTCCATTTTTTTCTGAAATTGACTTTTTATTACAATACATCTTAGTAACAACAGATATATCAAAGTCATTATCTACTTTTAAAACTGTGTTCAAAATAGATTTTCTGAAAGAAAAAAAAATCTTATAAATACAATGGTTCAACCCTAATCATTTTAAAGACATGATTGCTTCTTTGTAATTAAATTCTTTACCAGATATTTTTGTTAAAAATCAAAATATCAGAAAATTAGTTTCACTATATTTACTAGTTTTGCAGTCAAATTGCTGATAATCTTTTTTATTATTCTACTTCTGTGTATAGTTTCCAAATATACTTCTTTTTTTTTTAACTGATTATACACTGATTTTATGAAAGAAAATCAGTGACTAAACTGCTAAAACCATGACTAAACTGCTAAAATTACTATATACTTATTAAATGAATAAAGTTAATTAGCTTAATCAATTCAACTGCAGTTCTTTTTCAAAAACTGAAATTTATTTTACAGAGCCTGAATATGAATTAAGTATCTATCTATCTATCTATCGTCTTATTATCTAATAGTACATAAGACTGACATTCTCATTTTCCAGGCTCTTCTATCAAGGGCTATGTGTATTGTATCTAGCCAGCTTGCCCAACCAGCACTTTCCCTTTCTCTTTCACCCATTCTGAGCCATGTTAATTTGCGTTGTCCTTTTTTTCTTTTACTTTCAGGTATCCATGTCAGGACAACATGTGGTATCGTTTGATCTCTCATTCTAAGGATTTGGCCAATCCACCTCCATTTTCTTATTTTTATGGTACTATGTATGTTTTGTGTTGATGTTCAGCACAGTACTTCATTTGAAATGATATGTGGCCAAAAGATCTTTAAAATCTTGCGTAGACACTTGGTTTGGAAAGTCTAAAATATTAATATGTGGCTTTGTTAATTTTCAGTTCTCAGACCCATATAGTAACACAGCTTTGACATTGTTAGAGAAGATTTTTAATTTTGCTTTATTTTAATATTTATTGCTGTTCCAAACTTTATTTAGTCTTCTAAAAGCATTTCGTAATTTAGTAATTCTTTATAAAATGTCTTTTATCTATACCACCCTTCAACACTAACTTTAGTTCAAAGGTAACTAAAATATCTTACTTCTCCAATGTCAGTGTTATTTATTTTATTTTTTTCATTTGATTTATTGTTCAATTTTATCACCTTGGTTTTACTTAAAGTTAATATTTAAGCCGATCAGTTTTGCATTATCATGAAGTCGATTGGTTTTGTTTTGCATTTGCATCTACTTAGGAGCCAGAAGCACTATGTCATCAATATGAATTAAATAAATTATATATTATAGAAGCGTTATTTTGTCTGTCATAAGACTTTACGTTTTTCCAATTTTATGACCAAACTATAAGAGATAGATTGGTTATGTAAATGGATAAAATGTAGATCTTTTTAAGACTAACAAAATGCTACAAAAATCTTTCGAAAAAAGTTTTTGGTTTCCAAGATGGCGCCTTTTAAATGGTCAAATTTTGACTTTTTCTCAATTTAAACGAAAAGTATAAAAGATAGAAGACAACATTAAATTGAGAAAATGTTGGTATTTGAAAGTTTTATCGAACAATGTATCACTTATTCACAAACGCTTCAGCGTTTGCAAGATACATGCAAAAATGTGAATTTTTGGTGTGTGACGCCAACCCGCAATACATCAGAGTTATTCGGAGAAGACACAACAGGCTGGGAAGTTATATATTCTCCGACGATCGCAACATTAATTTGCTAAATAAATAAAGTTTGTTTTTTCAATGCTATATATGCAAGGGTTCCGGAGCGAAGCGACGCTACCCGGCTATTATTATTATATATTATAAAAACGTTATTCTGTCTGTCATTCTGTAAGCAAAATGTTAAATTACAAATTACTAAAATGTTACTAAAATAGAGAATCTATTCATAAGAAATGAAAAGATATTAAACAACTGTCCAACTATGCTGATTGGCAACGTAAATATAGATATTTTCAAAATGAATAAAAACAATGCAGTACAGAAATGCGTAAAACTTATGTGCAATAATGGTTTCAAAAATCATCTTTACGGAACAACAAGAAACAACTGTACAATTCATGGAAATACGAAAACAAATATAGATCATATTTTCATAAATAAACATGATATCAAAACACCAGGAATAATATGTAAAGATCAAATCGGATAAGAGTTGAAAATGACAAAATAACAGTTCCAAATATAATCTATAAAGAACTAATCAATGATGTTAAGAAAACAAAATTCATGAAAATCTACATATATAAAAAGAAAAGTCATGACTCACTCACTGACTGACTCATCAACGACCACCCCAAACCCTTGGACCTAGAAAGCTGAAATTTTGCACAGAGGTTTCCTTTATGATGTAGACAATGAATAAGGCCGGATTTTTCGAAATTCTTAAGGGATAGGGAATAATCTTGCAAACTGACGATGAAGTGAACGGCAGCAACCCCAGGTGTGTGGCGCCAACCCGCAATACACCTGAGTTAAGTGGAGAAGGCCACAACGGGCTGGAAAGTCGTATTCTCCAATTCTCAATATTAATTTGCGAAATAAATAAAGTTTTTTGTTTTAATGTTATAGATGCAAGGGTTCCGGAGCGAAGCGACGGTACCCGGCTAGTATAAATATAATTCATATTTCACTTTCTGCAAAATTTACTACAGTTTTTCTAATAATTCCTCTAATTCAAGAAAATTTGTAAAGTAAATAGCACTTTTGTTTTTGATACAGAAAAGAGAATAGTATTTCTTCTTGAAGCTCTATTTCCTGCAATTAAAATGGAATTCATAGTTTTTTAAAAAGATTGCTTAGCAAATGCTATCATTTAGTAGGAAAATCTGGGAGTGTTAGGAGAAATATGAAAATATTGAAATTGTAGCAAATGATCCATTATTCTACTCCTTAAATTGTTACAATGGTCAAAAGCAATATACTTGCTGGGACATGAACCACAGGCTGATGAAGTTTATAAATGCTTCTCACAACAATAAAATGCAATTGTTTTAAGGTGCACTCAAATAAAAGTCTTAATAGCTCAACCGAGGGAGGGGGAGCACAGGAGTGCATCATTTGCCCCTTTTGCATGTGAAATGTGATCTGTGAATTTGAGATTTCAGAACAGCACTAATCACAGACAGCTATGCAACTAGTGCCAAAATCTGTCCAAAATCATGACACTGCCTTTCTAACCTCCCTTAATTATGCTTCGTTGATGATGGTATATCCCTATTCCATCAAAACCGGTTTCAATATATATATATATATATGGTTGGCGATGTCGCTTAGACACTGGCCTCTCACCTCTGAATCCCAGGTTCGGTTCTCATGTGGGTTTATGTTGATGGTGGCGATCTGCACTGGGCAGGTTTTTCCGGGGTTCTCCCATTTCCCCTGCGTTTCTCACACCATCCTTTCTCAGTCTTTCTCTCTGTCTGTCCTTCTTTCCGTGGGATAATACAAAAGATCTTTCAGGTCGACGTGCTCGGCAGTCATGCCACCCACTTTCAATTAATTTAATCTATATATACATCAGTGACCCTGGTTCATCATGATATTTGTATCTCATGTGTTATGGATGAAGGGAACACAATGAACTGGTAAGTAGCTGAAACATTATTTTCATAAAAATTCTGCTAATGTTGGAATAGCAGTGCAATGGATATCAAAAACTCTATCATAAGTCGCTATACTTCTAGAAAATTAGGTTTTAGTCAGATTACTATACAGTATTCACATGATTACTTGATAACAACTCAAACATCGGTAACATTTATATGGGCACCATTATTCTCTAAACACAGGATGATATAATGCCAGGCCATATGACTCAATTTCTTAATTCATTTTGTGTGATGCTGTGTATTGAGGTGCAATTGGCTTCCTTTACTTGTTCTATTGCTTTATATCTGTCTTGGCTGCCTTTCTATTTTGTAATATCCCAATCATAGACTGTAAAATCTGGGCTTTTGGGAGCCAAGGAAGTATTATGGTCCTGCTTCAGAACCTCTTCCAATCCACCACTGCCCCCATCCCACCCCAACAAAAAAAAAAGAAAGAGAAAATGTGATTTACATATTTCTGAACTGTCATTGTAAAGTCTAGAGGCAAACCACATTATGGAAATATGCTAAATGTTTGAAGTAACTTCTTACAACCTTGTCTCCTGTCTGTAGACTGATCAAACAACTAATGTCTTTGATATTACCACTCCCATAAAATATTTTGCATAGATTTCTTGAGTCAATGAAGAACTGGTTCAGTAATATCTTCACTAATACTGGTTGGTATTTTTTGGACTTCTTGGAAATGGAGAATCTTTAATGCATCCTTATGCAAATAGCTTTTTTCTCCCCTGCAAAAGTTGTCAGTTTTGTTGAAGATTTTGTGCTGAAATATTGAAAACCATTTCTTAATTTGTGGCTGTTTTGGCTTATATACACTTCTATTAATAATCTTCAATTAACTGTGAAAACGTTCTGATCACTCATGACACTTGAAAAATAATTAAACTAACGCAGAGCATTGTTAATCTTGTTGTTACATTGTAGTCTCTTTCTGTTGCTCTTATTAGAACATTGCTGTAATTCAAAATTTCTTACTATTATAGGTTTTTAAAGCACTGATATGTTACAGTGTCTTATTGCTTTGTCTTCCACAATATTATGATAGAAGTATACAACCTCTAGTTGTTTTGTTTAGCTCATACTATGTTAAGGTAAATATAAATACATATTGTGATATTTACTTGATAATTTTATACTATTTACTTAAAATAAATAGTAATATTAGACAATCCAATTAAACTTGATTGTCTTTAATATAATCTAAAGATACAGGGACTAACAGTCAAATTATCATTGTTCAATCATGTCCTACAATTAATTGTGTAAGCTGAAGATACCTGTACTCATTTACTGTTGCTAGCATTTCAAAACTTTTTGATGATCTTCAAGAAATACACTGGTGCTTAAAAGTTAAGCAATGAACAACAAATCACCAAAAACAGTGTAAAAATCTTTTAATAATGTGAATGAACTTTACAAGTTATGTTTGTCATAACAAAGCATAATATTGACTAATAGAAGATAGAATTCTGTTGACAATGCCAAAAAGATTCAACAGAAATCAATAATAATCACAATTCACCTGAAAAGTTCAATGATGACATTTTGTTAATAATGTGCGAAGTCCTTGAGTTGAAATACTGGCTCAAAATCGGTAATCCATGCTGCAAATGAGATTGTCTATTAGGTTTTGTGGAATTAATTATCATTCTTGTAAAAGACCAGATCTGAGCTTCTAGAGTCAGGAAGTGTACTGTAACTTACAATCTATCTTTCTAGTGTCTTAAAATATGTTCTATCAGATTAAAAAGTCTGGATGGTCATTCCATACGAATGATTGTTCTTTATAGGTACTGTTCAACGAGGCAAGCTCTATGGGAACAAATATTATTGTCCATCAACAACAAAACAGGGTCCATGCCTGTGAGAAATGAACGCGTATTGACCCAGGACATCATTGCAATATCTGACATCTGTTAGAAAGACAAAGATCACTGTGGCTATTGATTGTTATCCCAGCCCACACCATCACGTTGCCACCACCTGTTTCTGTTTCAGTTGTTAGTGGGATGATATCAAGTTCCAGGCACACTCTTATATCAATGCTCACTGGGAATGACTTTGTAGGTAGGATAGGAATTCATCAGTGAACAGCACAGTGCCCCATTTCACGTTAAGAGTCCAGTCAGATAGTCTTGAGACCAATTCAATTGAGCTATGTTTGTGAGGATGTTAAAGGGATACAAACAGTTAGTCTTGGTGCACAAAGATAACCTTGTTGAAAAGCCTTTGGGACACAGCTTGCCGGGAGGCTGCTCATCCTATACATACAGAGAGGTATAGTGCCAGCTGCTGTGTTGCGTTGTAACCTAAAAATCTTTCGTTAGAAACAGGTAATGGTCTTCACTTGCAGATGAGGACCTCTGAAATCCAGGAAACGGTCTTCAGGTGACTACCGTGCTTTTGATAATGATTCCAAAGGCAGCTTATAATGCTATGATTCATATTTAGCCATCTCACTACTCTGATTGTTGTTGTACTATTCCCTCCATCTTATTTCTGAATGTAAATGATGTATTCTAATCATTTTTAAGAAAATGGCAATCTGGACTTCTGTCAAACAAGATGCAAACATGAATTGAAGTAGCTGTAGAAATGAGCTACCTTTATACTGAATACATTTGAGTGTAGGATTGTGATGTATGTAGATTTGACATCTTCTTTGGCTCTACAGCCCTTTGCCAGCCTTGGCCTCCTTCAGGATCTTCCTCCAATGTTTTCTATCTTGTACTTTCATCCACCAATTTTTAATACCTAATATTTTTATATCTTTTACGGTATTGTCCAGTCATCTTAACTTAGATGGATTTTGTCTTCTACCTTAATGAAGATTGGTTTTTAATAAGGTACAGAGATTTCACATTCTGACTATATGTCCTAGCCATCTTAATCTTGACAATTTAACAATGTTACAATATCAGGTTTTATGTATAATTTATAAATTTCCCTATTATTTCTAATTCCCAATGTGTCCCATTCACACATTGAGCCATAATCTTTCTCAGAATTTTTCTTTCGCAAATTCTGAGCCTTTCTTCATTTACTTTAGTTAGATCCAACTCTCACTTTCATACAGTACGAGTGGTCTTATTAGCATTATACATTATACATTTTACATTTGATGCCTTTCCTTAATTGTTTTGAATGTAAAAGTTGACTCAGCCCTAGTAACTTCTATTTCCCATCACAAGTCTCATTAATTCCTATGTTAAGATTGTTTGTATAGTTAACAGTGGTGCCAGATAATTAAATTCATTTGCATATTCAATGTTTTGATTATTTATACTAATATCCTTTTCCTTAATTAGATTAAATGGAATTTCCATAAATTTTGTTTTTTCATAATTAATTGTAATATCTACGCTTCTTGCTGATGTTTTAAGTTGTGTAGCAGCTTCAATGACTGCTCTTTGCTATTTCCCAGTGATCACAATGTCATCTGCATAAGCAAGGATTTGTACAGACTTGTGTAGTATTGTCTACCTGATGTCAAGTCCAGCAGCTCTTAACCACTTTTTCTAGAGCAATGTTGAAAAGCATACATGAAAGTCTAACTCCTTTTCTTGTGTAAAATGAGTCAGAAACTCCAAGTTCGGTTTTAACTTTACATTTCACTCTCTCTTTAATGTAGCTTCTACTAACCTTCTTAGTTCGGTTGGAATCAAAAATACCTCCATGGCTTTCAGTAACTCTTTTCTATCGATGTCATCATAAACGATTTTGAAATCTATGAATAAATATCTCAGTCATCTTTTCTATAATTTGTCTGAGTATGTGCATGTGATCAATTGTGGATTTACCACTCACAAATCCACACTGATAACTTCCGATGATTTTATCAATATATGGTTGAAGTCTGCGGAAAGTCTACACACCTCAATCCATTTAAGTTGTTCTTCAAGATGTTTTCTCTTCTTCATTTTATGAAGTTTCTTCTCTTCTCTTCTGGCATTCCTATATTTTTCCTTGGCTGTTCTTGTACAATATTTCTGAAGCATATTTTTATATGCCTTATTTTCCTTCTCAGTTACTTTTCCACATTCTTCATATTTTCTCTTCTCCAATTTTCCAATTTTTTCTTGTGCAGCTTTATTTAAAACTTCCTCACATATGGTCCACACTGTTTGTTTTTTTTTTCCATCTTCCTATACATCTTGAAGAAGCTCCTTAATTCTTTTCCCACATTCCTTACTTCTATTTGGCTTCTTTAAATTACTGACATCATATTTCTGATTTATAACTTCTATCTTGTAGTACTTGTTTTTATTTATCAGTGCCCTAATTATTGTAATAATAACATAGTAGTCTGAGTCCATATTAGCCTCTCGGTAGCTTCTTAAGTCCGTCATATTAATTTTGTGTCTTGTGTTATGTGCATTAGCTAAGGAAGCTAATCTCATCCCATAATTATTACTATATTTATGAATGATTTCTCTCCAACCACTGTTATATCTTGTCTTCAGTACCTATTTTGGCATTAAAGTCTCCCAGAATAATTTTCATGTCATGTCTAGGGCATTTAGTGTGAATTAATTTTAGTTTGTCATAGAATTCATCTTTAATAACCTCATTTTTATCCTCTGTTTGTGCATGAATATGTATTAAACTTGTATTGTAAAATCTCCCTTTTAATCTAAGTGAACATTATATCAACAACTGGCATGAAGTCCATCATTCACTTATTAACCATAAAGCTGCATCCAAATTCATGTCTATCTTTTTGACAGGTATAATACAATTATAATCTTTCCTTTCCATAATTCCTTGAATGATCCAACACATTTCCTGGAATATAGAGATCCACTCTATATTTCTCAACGTTTTTTCAACATTCCTTATAGGCTCCAGCTTTATATAAGCTTTGCACATTCCATGCTCCTATTCTGAGTTCTCTTATATTCCCTAATCCTTTTCCTTGCTGTCCAACTACATAAACTAGTATACTGCACTGTAACTATAACTAAATAATAGTCTGTAACTAGTATAAACTGTCCAACTTCTGAAGCTTGATCCTTAAGAAACCTAACAATTGAAATTTTATGGAGTGAAGTTCTTAGTCTCTTGCCCAACCTCAAACCTGGGAAGAACAGGTCTGTATTTAAATCCCCCAGAGACAGGATGACCCAGCTATACCCTTAGGGTGGAACTGGGTGGCTTGGGTGTCTCAGGGGGGGGGGGGGGGGGGGGGTAACTTTACCCATTTAAGGGGATCTATGTAAGTTCTTATGCAATACATACAACCTTTGTGCTTTTGTCTCAGTTGTCTAAAACAAACTTGTACATTTTTGCAGTTGCTTAATTTTTGAGCACCAGTGTATATTGTAATTGGTTTCAACATTGGTGTTACATTTTCCTAAAGAAGGGATAATATTTTAATCATCTCACAATTTTTACTCCTATTTTCTCCTTTATTTTCTTCAATCACCTTCCAACTCAATATTTTTCAGTGGTAGATGCTTTTTACTGAAAATATAAAGAACTATGGAAGGTAACTGCTTTAATTTCCAATTTCAGTTGTGTAACAGGAAAAAATACTAATCAAAATTCAAAAATATAGTAATGATCTTTTCAACCTGAACCTATACAATCTTCATTTTTTATTTTTCACTAAATTCCTTTAATGAATTAAAGTGCATTATTCAAAAAAATTCAAATAAATGAAATATTATAATAAATACTTGGTTTTCTGATATTTTAGAGGAAACATTTCCAATACTTTTCATTTATCATAAATTTTTCAATTTCTTTTTAATTACTGGATTATGGATTAATAATTATTTTTAGGTTTTAGCACTATTTGACTGTTCCAAATAAGACCCAAGTATAGTTAATTGAAGTAAACAAATAAAACTAAACTGGATAAAATCGTTTTGAAAATTGGATGGTCTATAGAACTTAAATCTGCAGCAATGATCAAGTGAAATGAGGAAAGTTAAAAAGGGTTATTATTAAATAAGGTTTTTTTTTCAAAAATACTTGTAAAAGTGTCACTGCAATTTTATCATAAGGATTGAAATACCAGTAAATCCTATAAGTTCTGTTTACATCTAGCCTTGTGATTTCCATAAATGTCATGGAAAAAAATAATTATTTTTGTGCGATGCACATAGGACTATGTACATAGCACAAAGAGAATTATTTTTTGGTATTAAGTTCCTTTGTTAAACAGAAATTTCTTACTGTTTATACAAGTTTTCACAGAAAACCTGATGGTTTAAAAGAAGGTATGCTGACAAAACTTACTTTTTTTTTTCTTTTTTATACATGATACAAACAATATTTAGTATTCTTTCTTAAAAATCATATCCCTCAAATGATCTTCATTTGACTGATTGTACTACCATAACCATTCTTGGAAGCTCCATTTCAACATTTCCACAGTAACATTTTCATTTTCTTGGTGGATTTACCTTTTTAAGATCTTGGATAATTGTTGGCCGCTTACTGAATACTTTTTCCTTCATATAGGTTCAGAAAATGAAGTCTGGAGGACAAAAAGAAATCGAAATACCATGAAGGAAGCGTCCAATTTGAATGAAACTCTGTATGCAACTACCTTCCCATTAGATATTCAAATGATTAAAGTTTTGTTAACAAGAAATGTCACCATCACCCTCAAGACTCAACGAAAGTGCCTATCTTCCATTTAAGGACCCTCAGAATCTTACTAGATACATTTCGTTTCACAGAACTGGTGCATTCACATCACTTTACCATCATTAATGCCTCAATGGTGTGATCAAAAACCCTATAAGCAATTGCAGGACTTTGACAGAGCTGCCTTGTGGTACTGTTGCCATCTAAGTCATAGTGATGCTTCTATGGAAAGCTGATGAAATCAATAGTTACTTGAGAGCAGTCATTCACATCACCAAGACGCAACAGTACCACTACTAGAGACAATCGGTATATTGTGAAGTATGCCCTAACTGCGCTGACTGCTTCACTCTCCATTATCCAGCGAGAGGTGGCATCCTGTACACAGCAACCGGTATCTACCTGCACCATTGCTAGATGAACTACAGAACCCTGGACTTTATTTGCATCACTCCTTACAAGGCCTGCCTTTAACAACCCAGTACCAGAAGCTCTGTCTAAAATGGTGCTGGGCTCGAGACACCTGGTCTTCTCTTCAGTGGTCTCAAATTATATTAAGTGTTGCTTCTGCCTTGAAGCAAATAATCCTCACATCAGCATATGGAGGAGGACTGGGAAACACTCAAATCCTGCCAGTATTGTCAAGAGGCACACAGTCATTACAACTGGTGTAATGGGGAGCCATTTCTTATGATAGCAGATCATTTATTGATTCAAGGAAGTTTAAATGCACAGCAATAGGTGCAGAAGATCCTGCAACATGTTGTTTGCCCTTTGTGTCATGGTGCAATTTTCCAACAGGATAGTGACCATTCACACACTACATATTTATGCGCACTGTACTAATAATGTAACAACAATATTGTTCAATAAAAATTTGTCTTTTCACTGTGAGATTTGAATTAATTCCAGTCATCTTCATTCAAATTAGATGCTTCCTTTATGATGCTTCGATTTTTTTTTTTTTTGTAAAAGTATGTATAAACAACCTGGTTGAAGTATCAGGTTGGCTTCTCCCAATCTGAAATCAGTTGCTTGGAAAATGTTGTGATATCAATAAGCTTCAGTGAACTGAAGTACAGACATTTTGAAACCACAAATTTTCACACTATGGTATGCTTTCTTTGTTGGCAACAATTTTGAATCATATTGATGTAACATATAGCATAAAAAGTGACTTTTTTCTTTCATTTTCATCTTAAAAAAAAAAAAAAAACACAGACCATTATTCCCAAGAAGAAACAGCACACCAAATAGTAATGTCTTCATTGTTTAACAGTCATTACTAAAGTTCATGATCCAGTTCTAGAAATTACATTTATTTACTGAATTAATAAATTATGTTTATTTCACTGCTTTGGTGGAAGTAAGAATGTTTACCATGTCAGATAATTTCATCAAATGTAATGGAGTTGCTCAGCAATGGACATAGTCCTTGAGATAGGTGATTAATAACTGCAGTTTGTATTTTGTATCCTTGGAAATTTAAGTCACTGTGTAAAATCCATTTATAGGCCATTCTGAATGATTATAGGGCTGTCATTGTTTGATAATGAAATGACTTTATTGAACAAAAGCCGATACTCAGCAATGTTTTTTGGTGTATGAACAAAAAAGGGTCTATCAGATGGGTTTGCACTGCTTATATGTCCTTCTTGATGCCATTTTGAGTACCAAAGAAGAATGGAATTCCAGGATGGGATACTTTTCCAGTTAAAATGTCAGTGTTGTGATAACTGATTTGTTTTGGATAAATAGGTCTAGTCCAGTAGACTCCATCGGAAATCAGAAGGTTAGATCGTGTGTAACCCTTAATGCAGCCCTGATAATTAAAATTTAAGAACAGACAGATGTTGCTGCGTATTTCAGTAAGAATCAACAAAGAAATTGCTATGAGTTGCAGATAGCTTTCAAGAGTGATTATAGCAAAGCAAGCAGTCAAATGGAATCAATCAAAGAATTGATTATTTTATTTCTATTTCTATCAATGCCAAAAAAAAAAAGAAGAAAAAAAAATCCTGTTGTTGTATTTTTATGACATTGAAAACAAAATGAATAAAGACTATTCCTTTTTTTATATATACAGATTGTTTGGTATTTCTGTCAGATTTATATTTGTTTTGTTTTCTCAATTTATCACTTGTTATAAAAGCAAAATGAACAACTGGAATTTCATCTTATGAAACATAGACAAATCATTCTATTGTTATTGTTTATATAAGGGGTAAAAGATAAACAACTCTTGTAACTTATTGTAATGACAGATTGCAAATAAGTTAATATATATATATATATAAATGAAATGTAAGATTTTCTATTGATCAGTAGTGAGTTTTAATTCTTTAGATATAATTAATTAAAGTTAGCATGCAAAATGTCTAATAAGGTTTTGAGAGAATCAAGGAATGATGAAGAAATATTCTGGGATGGGCAAAAATTTCTATATATTTTTCAATAAATTAAAAAACATAATCACAAATGGCTTAATATTTTTTATACAACTACATAGTTTGTCCTCTTTCACAATCTTTGCCCATCTACTATAAATGTCATGATGCCAATTTGATATTATCTTTGAGGTTTTCAAATAAAAAACCTTTTTACATTATTTCAACATCTTCTAATCATTCAAAGTTCTTGTCAGTAATAGCTTTGTAGAAACCTGAAAACAAAGTCCGATGGGACCTAATCCCACTTCAGCTGGATGCAGCTGAAGCAGTAAGTTTCGGCCAGCTGGCCGTTCAGATGGCCTAAAGAAAACTTTGAAAATTTTCTATATTTATTTATGAATTGCCATTTTTTAAAATTTATCTTTATTCAGTCACAGTTAGCACAGACTGAAATCAGAATATGTGACTTTTCAAGATGAATATACTAGGGGTCAGCCAAGATAATTATGTCTTCGGTGTTTAAAATAAGGACAGTGGTTATGAATATAGAGGATGAAATTCATATCCCATTTCAAATCTCTTAATTTTTAATGTTATGACATTTTGTCTCCATAGAAAATTAACCTTCTTCTATTCATCACAGCTGGTTATCTCCAGACAATTGACTGTTTCAGATTTCCCGTTTACTGCAAGTCTTCTCAGCATTGATATTTTGAACAGCTTATTGTAGAGGATTCCATTGAAATTCCATGAAATGTGGGTACCATCACCTATTTTGGATGTAATCCTGACCTTTGCAGGCAGACAAGGCTTCTCTTTTTAGCAATCAATCTGTTTTAACTGTGTTAGTTCAGATTACCCATTTTCAAGTTTCCAATATCACTTTGCCAAAAATATCTCCTTTTCCAAATAACCAAATCAGGAAACATAGTTCTTTACTTCTGGACTGAAGAACTTGTTTTTCTCCCGTCTACTTAAGAACATAGGTCATGAGCATCTCCAATGCAATTAGAATATACTTGGTATCTTTTTGGTGAGTGTCATGGTGTGTTTTATCTCTCTACTTAATCAATATTAACAAAACAACTACAGATTACGACTAATTTTCCAGATAAAAAATATCTTCAAGGATTCTCTTAAGCAACTTTTGATGGCTTAAACATTCCTTCCACATATCTCACTAGTTTTTTTTTTGTTTTTTTTTTTTGTATCTTATTGTATCTGAGGGCTATTTCCTTTTTAGAACTGACAAAGCATTATAAAATGCAAATGTACTTGATTTTCATTTATTACTACTTCCCCCCCCTCCCCCCAAAAAAGTAAAATCCTTGTAAAATTTAAATCTCAGTTCTCAGATGCTAACAATGTCTATCTAATAATAATTTTATAAAATGCTTATTTTTTCAATTAAGACATATTTGATTGAGTTCAACAATCCAAAAAATGCTTGAACTTTTTTGGCAATAGAAATGCATGATAACTGGCTGGTGACAATAAAATATCTTATTGGATGCATTTTCACCTTCTGGACAAAAGATGAGTGCATCTTGGAGTGGAGATATGTAGATTTAAGACAGAGTCAATGCACTGATTAGCAGACATAGTGAATAGTTGTCATATAGAAACAGTATGATGAAATCATCACCAACGGCAAATGTTATTGAGTAAACTGGAATATAGTTTTCAAGTTTTGAGAATGTAAATGAATAATAAAGTGATATTAATAAGATAGTATTCTTTAGACAAAAATGATACCTTCTACCAGTCTGAGGAACAAATATCACTCCAATATCTCTTTTCATTTCCAAATTTATATGATATATGCCATTTCTTATAAAATTTAGTGAAATTTTTATCAGTAAGAATATTTTCTTAGTAAGAATATTTGTACATGGTGATGACTACATCAGGATGGCAGCAATGACAACCTTCTAGTATGTCTACTAATGAATTTCAACTAATATATAAGGCAGTACTTCTCAATTTCCTTTAAGGTGCACCTTTATATTTGCAGAAATCCTGCAACACACCAAACCTTGTTCCTAAAATTCTATGGCACACCAAACTTTTTCATTACTTTTATTGCTGTAACAGAACCTTTTGATAAAATGCCTACAATTTCCAAATGAATATAACAAGTCTTTTTTAAATGTTTAAAGATAACCTGAAATATATTTTTAAGCCAATCTGCATGTAATTTAATACTTTATTTAACCTTAATTGATAGAATAAAATAGGATGTAGTTCTTATTTCTGTTTGCTTAGGTTACTTGACTTCTAGATTTTATTCTATATATGAGCATTTGATTAATGTGAAGTTAAATGTTATTTATAAATGCACTCTTGAGAATTTTCTCATGGCACACTAGTTGAGATGCTCTTAGATAAGATATAATCTTTCAAGTTGTTTTTTCATATTTTTGTCTCAACATGTTATAAAATACAGTTGCAATCTGGTAGAAAAATGATGTTCTTATTTGATAAGCTGTCAGAAGCTAAAATAAATTGTCAAATTTTAGTTGATAAAACATATCTGTTTACATACAATCTGGTATGTAAGATTTCCATGTTATCTGTCCACATTGTGACAATTCTAATAATTCAATATGAAACAACATTCATCACCATTCCAATCCATTGCAGAAGAGAAAGGGAAAAGCAAATGGCCACAGGAATGTATATGATTCTAAGTAAAAATAATAATTAAACCTAATAAAGATTGTTGTCAGTTTTTATTCTAGGATCTTATACATAATAGAAGCCAATCTAATTCAATCAGAAAAGGGAAGAACTTGAGATCTCCCACAAGGGAAAAGTGAAAGTATATAACTGTATCATCTCATGTAGACACACACACAGAGTGTACTATAATAACAGTGTTAAATAGCAAAGCAAAATAGGATTGGTAACAAAAAGCTAGGGAAGGAATTATTAGCAATGAATATTAGAGCATCTGAAACGCTTATTCCAGGGACAAGAAAATACCAAGACAAAAATCAATATGAAATATATCAGAAAATTTTTCATGAAAGTGAAACAAGAGCAATAGGTAGACTTATTCCAGGTCTAAAGTAAGGATGAACTATTAGTCATTACTGAATGATTCTAATGATCATGGCCCTAACATTATTTGGAGCCATATTAAGCAGATTGGAGTAGAAGTACGAATTCGGTGAAATTATGGCCTGCTGAAAATATTGAGATATTGAAATTCGAAAGCCATATCCAACTGGCTACAATGTATACGCAATGTAACTAATGAGACCAGATTTTAATGGGAAAATGCTCATTTGAATTACCAGCGCAGATAATCTGGCATGTCAAGAATTCAAGTCATTATTATTAATTCTGAGAAACATTGTGATAACATCCATATGGTAAAGCAGGGATTGAAAATTTAGAACAAATCTGCTAACAGAAAAGAAAATGAAAGATGAAAAGATGGAGAGTGTAAAGACTTCACTTATGACTTACGGAAGAGTATACATAAAGAATATTATGTCATGAAATATAGGTACAGATGTTTTCCTTTGAGCCATTGCTGGCTCATTAAAGGTATAGGTGCTGACATTTCTTTGATTAATTAGAAAGTTAAAAATGAGTATGAAACAATTTTAAAATTTAGTGAAGGGTATTGTTCCAAAAGGATGAACCCAAAACTGATAATTAATATCTTTATGAACAAGATGTTATTATGAAGCAGCATGAAACAGAAGTTTCAGATGACATTCTCACAATGGCAGTAACTACAGGATTGGATTGGGATGCTGAAAGGCTGTTATCCAAGGATCAATGGAAATATTTGCTAAGAAGGTCAAGAAAGATCTTCTAGAGGCAAGTTTTAAGAATCAACTTTGAAGACTGATAAGGATGAGAAGAGAAAAAGCAGCATACTGACTCAGATGTTCCTTCATGGTATAGGTAATTTTATGCTGAGAATAAGATGCAGTATAACAATCAGTATTAAGTTCTTGAAAAGATAAGGAATACCAAGGAAAAGAAACAAAGAAAGACATATTCTGATAAGAAAAAATGACATATACTTATGTAGCCATAAGGCATTGTGAAGAATATGCATGTCAACAATTGACATAATAAATAGGAAGTTATTAATCAAGTATTAGTTCTAGACAACAATAATTGCTAACATTATAATAAACAGGAAAAACAATGTACAGACTTAGCTGATAAAAATGGTAAGAGCACTACAAAAGGGTTCATGAAGCCAATACTACAAACAGAATCTTGAGACAACTGATAAACTTCAATAATATGGAAGTTTTCATTGATATAAAAGGTATATAAAAAAAAATAACGTTTGTAGAGATCAGTCAGGAAGAACCAAAAAAAATAACTATGAAGAAAGTAGTAAGATACTGATCTTCAAAGTAAATTAATAATTAACTATCATTGCAGAGACAAGGGGATGCGGACAACGTATGGAAGAAATTCTGGGCAACCTGTTGAGTGTAATTAAGAGCAATTACCCTGACATCATTTTTTGATAAAAAACAAGAATTTACAATGGATTGAAATTAAGACTCTCCACCATCTGCCAGATCCACATCTGGACTGCAACAAATTTTACATTTGGGATTGTATTAGGTGAATTGTTGAAGGAGCAATGACAGCTGAATCACTAGCATGAATTCTCAACAGAATCAGCACATACAAGAAAGCAGAGTTCAAAGTGTGGAATCTGGAATTTTAATAAACAAGTGTTTAAATGGTAAAAGCTTCCAAAAAAAATCTCAATGATTTTTAAATTAATAAACATTTTTTTGATTCTGTCGTATGCAGAACTTCAAGTCCACCCTTTTTTCCTGATGGAAATAAAAAATCTTGATTACTTCGATAGTAGTCAAAGATTTTATTAAAGCTTTTAAACTTTTCACAAAAACAAAAATGATCAATTTCTAAAGAAATCAGTCTTCTTAAAGAAATAAGTATGCAAAAATGTAATATGATGTTTTTCTACTTTGTCAGTCATTTAACTCCTTCATAATAGATTACATATATGACAGTAGCTTCTTACCTCCATAACTAAGATGGTGAGTTGGTGGCCATTATAACTAGTTTCATACTTGATACTTTACTTTATTCATTACTGTGCTTGGAAGAAGTAGTTAAATTTTCAATTCCTTAAAATTGTCATAAATGTAGCCTAAAACTGTCATCATCATTTATAATTTACTTAATAGGATTTTTTTTTTAATTCTTTTCATTCCCCATCATAAATATTATCATCATTGAAATTGCTCAACAGGAAAAGATACAAAGTGTATAACTGACCGAATGATCGTCCTTTGATCGTCATTGTACAAATCATAAATTTACATTTCTTCTTTACTGATAAAAGAATTGCAAGTTCTTTAACTTACCAATATGTGTGCCACCAACAAAGCAATCATCATGAATTTCTTTTATTGGCTCTTTACCATAACAACTGGAAAATATGTCTGCTAACAGCAAACTTGTTCCTTCATTCTGAACAAAGAAAAAACATATAAGAGCATTAATATTTTAAGTAATATCTAATTATTTGTTAGCAGTACTTTTTTTTTGTTTTTGTTTAACATGTGGTTAAGATTAATGTACAATTAGTAATCAAGATTAACAGAAAGAAAAATTACTTTGCTATGACGAAAGATGGTAAACAGCAGAGGCAAACATTCTTCAACAAACTGAGAACTACAATCTTCAGGCCAAACTTGTTGAAAATCTTGAAGTAATTGATCAATTATACTTTCAAGATGCAAATCATGGGCTGTTGCCAATGTATGCATCCAACAATGTAAAGTCCATGGAACACCTAGGGAAGCAAATGTATTTGTCATTAAACTGTCTTTTAAGGAATCAAAAGCAATACAAATAACTAAAAATAAACAGTGAACTACAAAGAGATGAATACTGAAATAAAAGTATCAGTAAAGTTGATTCTTACTTTCAAATTATAGTCTTCCTATAATAACGTAGATAATAACATAAAAAGGGATAAAAATGCACTATAAATAAAATCACTGAGCTACTTTTGGAATATTTGACACCAGGAATCCAGGACAGTCTGTTTCAAGGTTATTACCTCTCCTCAGCTGGATTTACCAAGTGAGGATGGGTAATAACCTTGAAACAGACTGTCCTGGATTCCCAGTGTCAAATATTCCAAAAGTAGCTCAGTGATTTTATTTGTAGTGCGTTTTTATCCCTTTTTATTCTTTTGTAATATGTTTCTATGCACATTAAACTTATCATTATAGATAATAACATATTTATTTACTGAATTGAAGCTTATTTATTATTATTCACTTTATTACAAAATAAATATCTATTAGAGTTTTAGGAGTCTCATACATTTATATCTTATTTTTAACCTTACCAAAGCCTGGTTGAAGAAGGCATTACATCACATTTTGAATAAGCTAGTAGAAAATTACACATTCATGTTGTTTGTCTGTCTGTCTATCTATCATACACACAAAAATAATTCCAAAGGACCAATTTTTATGATATTTGATGTAATAAGATTACTAAAATTTTATCAACAAGAGGTCAAAACTAAGGACCCTGTCTGCCATTTTCTGTAAGTAATAACCATCTGCTAATGAATGGATTTTCATGGGACATAGGGGAGGGTCTCTAGATAATAATTAACTCATATATTGCTTAAGAATGGCAAATATAAAAAAAATAATAATTACTGCAGTAATTTTTCCCCCTGGCTGGTTCATTGTATAGGTAGTGTACGGTTTAGGATTTTAATGATGGGATATTTTTTTAATGACATGCACAGAAATTACCTATAAAGTATATTAAGTACGTGTCTTCCAACTTATTTCATTTCAAGTTTATCACCGAGTTTGATATTTGATCCAATTCCAATCAAGCAACACTAATTACTATCAATTTAAAACATCTTGTGTTTATTAAGTGACATCTTAGAGTAGCTGTTTCATATTACTTAGCAATTATCAAGAATGAAGTTAGAACTACCGAGCTTAGCAGAACCAATTGCAGGCATAAATATAATATCTCCTACATTTATATCCAATTGATTCTACTAACCTACATGTTAGGACTTCATTATTTATTCGCTAATGATTATCTCTAGCATGAAACAGAAACTTTTAGAATATCACTTAGTAAACACTGGATATCATTCATTGATATTTAACAATTACTTTTATTGTATTTTAATGCATTTGATAAATTCATTTGTGGTCAGTACATAGATTTGCCTTTTTTTTATTGTGAACATTGTAGAGACGGTGAGAGCCTTTTAAAAAAAAGGATTCCATTAGTCTTCAGAACTTTTTCACCATTTTTCACCAAAGTGAAGCCTCATATTTGATGAAGAACTGTTCCACAATATTTTTCTACAAGAAATGTAAAGACAACAAAAGTTGATGATATCTCATCTATTGTTCACATTTGTTGAAAATGCTGCCTGAAGTATGTGAAAAATTCTAGTACTTATTTTCATTTGTAAGAATATAAATGGTAATAAATAGCTTTCAATTCAATACAGAGAAATATTTTACATCCTCCTTTAATGTGGGAGAAATAGCTATTTAAAATTAAGAAATAACTTCACCAACACTATATACTGATCTATTATAAAAAAAATTAAGTAGTAAAGAAAAAGATTAATTACAATAATAAAGATATATTTTCTTACAATCAATAAATGGCAATGAAAAACATGAATTGTAGGAATGAAAAGCAATTAAAGCTTCTCATTTCTATAAATAATGAATCATACATTATAATTATGGAAATAATTAATTATAATTATTTAATTAATGGGACACATTATGAGTAATTAATTATGGAAATAAAAAACTGAAACAGCTTCTGATTTGTTATAATTAATTATAATAAAATTGGTCAAAACAATTAGAGGATCACAGAAAATATCCTGAGGATGATGTGTTGTCAGTGACAGTATGAACTACAATCGCATAATATCCCTCTGTGAAATAGAATAAGCAAGTTATGTTCACGTAAACATGTGACTCAGGTGTTGGTGATGTCAGAAGGGACAAGTGTGCAATTATGGGAAATCCAGTAGCCATCTATGGACAGTGTGAAAGTTCGTTTAGGGAAGTGGGCACATGGTAAAATGCTGCAACAGCATGATTTGATAGCGAGGAGAACCATAGGAAGGATAGAAGCTGGGCAGACACAGTGGGAGGTAGCAGTAGCTTTTGGAGTATCTCAAAGTATAATTTCCTGACTTTGGACTTTGGTTTCAAATGACAGGAAATGTTTGACGAAGGCAAGAGCAAGGCCATCCATGAGCAACTACAGCAAGAGATGACCATTACATCTTGTTAACAGCCCACTGGAACAGATGATAGAATGCAACAGTATGGCAACCTGTCCTTCAAACAACATCACGCATGTTGTCACCTCAAACTGTCTGCAATCACTTTGTGAAGGTGGCCTCTTTGTACATAGGCCCATGGAATGTGTCCCATTAACCACTCAACACTGTACAGCCCATAGGAACTGGGCGGACAAACATCGTGATTGGGGGTATTCCGAATGGTATTGGGTTCTGTTCTCCAATGAGTCGTGATTCAGTCTCCAGCCTGACAATCGATGAGTCCTCATCTGGAACATAGAAACACAAAATAACCATGCTTTTGTGCAAGAAACATCCCAATATGGTGCTGGAGGAGTGTGGGCAGGAATCAATATTGGTCAACATATGAATCTCAATGTCACCCAAAATGGCCGATTGATAACCCTGACGTATAGTGATGAGATTATCCAACCTACTGTCATGCTGTATTCTGGAATCATTGGTGATTCTTTTCTTTTCATGGATAATAACACTCATCCTCACAGAGCTTGGTTAGTGGACAACATGCTACAAGAAGAGGGCATCGAGCGTTTGGAGTGGCCAGCTTGCTCACCAGGCTTAAATCCCATTGAGCATGTCTGGGATGCACTTGGCTAACACATTGCAGATAGGCCAGCACCTCCCCTCAACTATTCCAGAGCTGGAGATTGCCCGTCTGGACGAGTGGTGAAGCATCCCCCAGGATCTCATCGAGCACCTCATCAAGTTCATGCCAGACAGTGGTGGTGGTTGTTCGAGGAAACCATACATCCTACTAGACGACAGTTACTGCTGTGACCATGTCCTTTTTTGAGCTGTTCTACTGATACAATCATTGCCCTTCAGTATCTCACATCACGTGAACATTGCATAAAGAGCCCCTAGTTTTCTTACCC
The DNA here is from genome assembly GCA_023159025.1 of Thereuonema tuberculata. NCBI lineage: Eukaryota > Metazoa > Arthropoda > Chilopoda > Scutigeromorpha > Scutigeridae > Thereuonema > Thereuonema tuberculata. Next base: position 128,079,612 of record JAFIDM010009631.1, on the reverse strand, counting down.
TCACTACAGATATTCTACTATATCTGATATCCGAATGATATTTTACTTGCAAAACGATCACTTTTACATGATTTGTAGTATTGTTTCTACTGTTCCTCTCCTGATCCCCTAATAGTTTTGACGAGTGTATAATTTAGTCAAAGAAAAAAGAATGAATGGAATAAAGACACAACGAAATAGTTCTCCAGGAAAGAATTTTTGTTACTATTAACAAAATTCTGCTTTAAATGTCACAGCTCACACAGAATTTATTTGATTGAATAACACAAAATATAATATAAAAAAAGAAAGAAAGAAAGAATAGCGAAATGATTATAAGGAAAAATGGGACAAGCTCATTATCTGAAAAAGGCATGGCTTAGTTTTGTACAATAATGAAATAAAAAATTGCCACTTGTGTAGGAACTTGTGCTCAGAAATGACACATGAACGATATACCTTCACCTTTTCTTCAGAAAGAGAAAACAAAAGTAGGGCTTCTATTAATATAATATAAAAAAGATAGTAGACTTTGGTGGCAGTACAAGTGATCGCATAGCATATAATTGAAAAACAGCACAAATAATGCTTTTCAAATCCTTGGACCAACTATGCACTGGCTAGAAAAACTCGTTGCCAACAAAAATAAAACCAACAATAAGAAGAAAATGATAAAGAAATACATCAAAACAAAGTTTCAGAAAGATATACAAAAATAAGTATGTAATTATATTGTCTCCAGACTAAACATTAGACAGTAATTATTTGTAACTGAAGTGATAATCGCCAAGGGATTTTTAAGGACCTACTTTAAATAAACAAAACTGACAAAAATTAAAAACATTTACCAATATTTCTTAGATCAAGAGTAATTTCCAAATGCCCATTTTCTGCACTATGATACATGGCTTCTTGTAAGGCTTTGATTTGCTGTTTGCTCAATTTGAGGATTTGTGTACTCTCACTAGGTCTTCCAGTATCATCTACTGACAGTGGAACTACCTGTTGATATTTATAAAAAGGTACTGATTGAACTAATAAATCACTTTTCATTTTCATACTCCAAAGTCATTGTTAAATTATAATAACACAATTAAAGATCACCAGCATTAATACATAATGTTTCTCCAACCAGGAACGTGATTTTAACACTTGAATTTCCTATTCTTTTATAGGACAATGATGAAGAAATAATATTGTTCTTTTACTTTACCATATTCTTTACTTGTCTTCATCATAATAATCCTATTAAGTAAAATATAGTTGGATATATAAGCAATTACTTCCATTCCTGGCTTGATAACTTTCTTTATCCTAAAGAATGGAATCAAACTTAACAGAAAAAATCAATTTAACTAAGAAAACACTTTAACAGAAAAACAAAAAAAAACAAAACAAACAAACAACAAAAACATTAAAACTTAACAATATAATTGAAGAATCTGAAAATAAAGTAAAATTCAATAACAAATTATATTTAAAGCAACATCTTATAATATCTCATATCCATTCTATTCAAAAGATTAAGTTTATTTTAGAAAACATACACACGTAAAACATAATGAATTGCTCAAATACTTGGTAATAGATGTCTTAATCAGTAAATACATGAATACAGTACCAACATTTTATAAATGTATAGGCCAGTAAATAGTCATGAAGTAAAGAATTAAAAGGGAAAAAAAATCCCTCAATATTTTAATTCTACATAATGTCAAAGTACAGGTAAATTCTTTGAGTCTTTGATTTAAATAAAAACACAAATTTATCAGAATTTTCAACACAGATCCTTTGTTCTGTGATCCAGATTATTTGATCTGTAGCTAAATACTGATTTTACATAATTATCTTTCCAATTGTCTGAGAAGCAATGTTAGTTTACTAACATTACAAATAGATCAAATAGTCTAGAGAAATAAGCTCATCTTAATTCAAGGCAATAAATTAGTATGAAGCTTAACGCCTCATTTTCTTTATTGATTATCTATATCAGTACAATTCAAAATTAATTTTATCTATTGAATTTTCATGGAATTCTAGATGTTTAGCCTCTGTTTGGAGAGACCATCATTGACTATATGATACAGAAAGTCATGACAATATTACTGTTATGTTGTCACATTTCAAGATGCAACAATGAAAATATGTTGAAGTGATATAGTAGAATATCACTTACACATCTTACTTTTAAATAGTTTTTAAAATTAGTATTGAAGAAAATTCTATTTTAGATCTTAAAACATGTGCTCAAATATGAAGTTCTTTGTTTGTAATGATAGAGATTGGTCTCATCATTTAGAAACCAAATTTAACCAACATTTTAAATAAAAGTATTATCCCATTGTTTTGATTGTTTATAAGCCAAAACAAAGCATATCTATATATCATAAATATATCACATTTGTATTAAACAAAGAAACAATGATGATCATTTAAGTTTCCTTGAGGTTCATTTTATTCAAGTTTCCTTCAACTGAAGTGAAACAAGAAGACAAAAACAATCTACAATTAACAGCATTTCCTTTTTTTTTTTTTACAGATACAAATTCCAGTCAGGCCATATCAGGAAATGCAGTCTTAATGACTAGAAAGGGGGGAAAAAGGTTAAAAGCCAATATTATCCTTCATGAGTTAAAATTAATATTTTATAGAATTTTTGAAAGAACTATAATGTTTCAGAAAATGATACTTTTGATATCTTACCTCTTTATAAGTCAAGGAAATAACAATTCAGTAGTAAAGCAAAAACAAAAGATGGATCAAGTAAAAGGATCAAGTAAAAAAACAACTGCTCAGTTTGCATTCCTAGGTAAGTGGGGACCTAACTAGCTTTATCTCAATGATTAAATAGGATAAAAGTGAAAACAATTCAAGCTTAAATTTCATGAAAGGATAAAAAAAAATAATAATTAACAAGCGGAAAAAGATAAAAAAGATTTAGAAGGAGATTAAACCAAACATCTAAGATTAAAGATAAGAGGGGAGGTTGCAGTCCTAGATAAATACAAAATCTTGAGAAAATATATAAGGTTAGTATGGACGATTACACAAAAAAATATTCCAGTTACTATATTTAACAGTTACTGTATTTTCTATTAATATATTTTCCATTAGTATTAATATCTCCTCTAAGTTAACAATTTGAGTGAAATCCTTGATTTTTTTATTTTTTTTTTATTTTTAGAATTGTCTCATTGTAACATTTACAATAACAAAAAGTAGAAGAATCTTCTCTTTGTTTGGTAGAAGAATCTTCAATTAATTTCCAAGAGTGGAATACAGAACTGTGATAAAATCAATAATAGTTCATTTCAAACTATTACTGATTAGTGATTTGGGATCTAATCTGACAACAGCTTTAAAGATACAAAGGTGCAGTCAACCAAATTTTCTTTTTATTTTTGTTTTTGATTAAGGAAGTAATTTACAACACTGAATTTGGAATTATATTTTGAAATAGATTTCAGGCAGATCTTAGGAATTGAGATGATACAGTACTGTAGCCATAAGAAAATAAAAATTGAGAATTTTTGTTTTATGAAATTCTTTAAATGCACATAACAAACTAAATAAATAAAATACATATAATATATATATAAATATTTGTTAATAGTATGAAACCAATAACCATAAGTAAATATTCATAAAATTTATTTTTAAGGACAGGATTAAAAATTTAATAGTTCAGAATTTTATTAATTTAAAAAGTCTTTAAAATACTTTTTTATAGTTTAAAAATTGAGAATAAAGTTAGAAAGAATTCTTGAGAAATAGCTTTTCTTAAGACCCTACTATTTTGAAATTTGATCTGCAAAACTTAAAAATAAAAAGGGAAAATAAAAATTTGAAAAGATATTATCATTAAGTTATGCAAATCTTAAAATAAATCAACAATTAAATTATATAACAATTATGGTTCTTATCATTTTAGTTAAGTTAATATTTTTTATATATTTTTTTACACTAAAAAAATATAGATTAGCTTGGGTGATTTGCACATTAACAATAGAATAGAAACAATGGGTAAGTAAATAAATAAATAAGTAAATAAATAAATAAATACCTGTTTCTCTTTCTTCAAATAACAAAGCATAAAATAAATTTTACTAGAAATACAACAAACCTGCAATCTTGTGGCTCGACGGTCATTAGTGAGTTGATTTGCCCCTTCAGCAAGAATTTCTTCTAACGACAGAACTTCTTTATTGCTGCTACTGTTCAAAGGATGTGACAGAAGTTTATGAAGAGCTGTGCGCTGACCATGAGCTGCAGCAACTGCTAGGGCACTATAGCATCCTCGTTGAGCAGCGCCACCATAGCACAGTGAATCTCGAACCATTGTGGAAAGGAAGGGGTGAGCACCATAACTAAGAAGAACACTCACTAATTCCAGATTTCCTAAAATGAAGAGGTTAGTTAAATAAAATACATTCTAAGATTTAGAGAGGTGAAATTTAATTTATATTATAAAATTCATTCATGGTTTAAGCTTTGTTTCATCAAAATCGTAGCAGCAGACATTTTTATTTAATAAAATAAAAAAAAAAATGTCAACAACCAATGCTTTTAATATAATATGAGAATTTTATAAAATGTCAGTACCTTCCATTACTACTTCTACAGAAGTGTATATCAAAAGGAAGTGACATGCAGAAATCATTTTCCATACTTTTTTCCCTCCCTAATAAAAAAAGCAATCTTGATTGTAAAATTAGATAAACTATATAAACTTCTGGGTTTGAATCCCAGGCGTAGTTTGGTTGTTTCCATTTCCTTTCCTGTGTTTGTTAGCCTCTTCTTCACTTTCTCTTCGGTCTGCAGCCATTTCATAATGGCTTCCTGAGGAAGGTCACGGAAACCACCTCAGTTTCTTTCCTCGGGTTCTTCTATGGGAATTTTTGAATTCCATAGGAATGTTGACCTGTCTCCAGACAGAATTACTTTGGATGGATGGATATAAACTTTAAGTGATATCTAGGTGTTAGTGCAGTAAAGCAGACAGTAATATGTCAACCAATTACAACAAGCACTGTTCAAAGTTTGCTGGTAAATGGAGTTTTTCACAGAGTCCCTTGCTATGATCTCCCTTGACACTGCCACACTGATGCTTCTTGGTGCAATGGTGTTTTAAAGGATGAAACTTGATCAGTGACTCGTATCAGATAGCATTTACTGATGATTCAACCTGATGCATCATGGTAGCTTAAGTCAGTTTCACTGAACCATTGTTAGATGATTAACAATGATATTAATGGAAGCTTTCCTTCTATTAGATCATTATAATAGCAAATTTTAATTACAACTATTCAGTGTTGGCATCTAACAGAAGGGAAACATATGCAAATGTCATCTAAAAATGGTCCGCATAAATTTCCAATACAAGATTCTCAAATGTCAGTGGTGAGGTGAATGGATACAAGTGCCATGGTTTTCTGAGCATTATAGATTTATAAGGTGCAATTGGGTTTTATTCATGCTCCTTCCTAGTATATATTGTGGGACCATGAAAATTCAGCAATATATCACAGATACTTTAAAACAGATACTTTGGAAATAACGTAGAGAGCTGCTATATAGGAAAGTTTCAATTTATTTTAATAATTAATATTCAAAACTGAAAGTACTTTAAAGAAAATAATGTCACAGTTTTTTATATTTTTATTATGTGGAATCTTTATATTAAAGCAAATTGATAAGTGTTTTCAAAATTGAGTATTCCACTGTTAAATCTCTTGTGTAAATTATTCCTTCTTTTTTTTTTTGAGGGTGTATATATGTATAGAGAACACTCCTTCAAAGTGAAAATAGCATCTCCTGATTAAAAAAAAAAAAGGGGAAGGGGGGGTTGTAATGAACATATGACATTTTTGATTTTTTGGTAATTTACATTACCAATTGGATGATATAGTTGTATTCTACTGAAAGTTTCAGAATAACTGCCTCAAACTAATGCATCCAATGTATCAAGTTTGAACAATTATCTGAAACTTGATTATGTAATTCAAGTTTCATAAACAGTTTTAAAATAAGAAATTGAACAAAATTTTACCTGCAGCAGCAGCAAGTTGCAAAGGTGTTTTTGTACACTTATCTTCACTCAGTCTGGCACCTCCTTCAACATTAGCACCTCTTTCCAAAAGCAGCTATATGGCAAGAAGAAGAAGTAAGTCATCATAATTTTTACTAATATTTTTTAGCTCATTTATTTATTCAAACAATAACAATAGGCTTTATATTAATCAGTACTGTTTAACCAATTCTCTAGCTTAACCATTCTCCTCATATTTTATATAGAGCTACAGTAATAGAGGTTTCATATTAATTGAGGCTTCTTTAGATTCTTCATTCCAATTAAACTTCTGCAAAGAAACTCATCTGGACACATCCAAGAGTAAAATTTATTTTTACATTTTTTAACACTTGTTAAGAATATTACCAATTTGTTATTTTTTTTTATAGTAAACAATGCCTGATTATGATTTTATAACTCTAGCTTTTTTTTTGCTATAATCATTTCTCTAATCTGAAAATGCAATGCTAAATCTGATAAACCAAAATGACTAAATGAGACTTCAGCTAAAAAAAAAAAAAAAATATTCAATGCCAAGAAGGTGAGAATCCAAGCGAACATCCCTCTAGTGGAAAAGTAATGTATTACTGAAAAGAAAAGGATGTGACAAAAGATTTTTCCACACAGTGAAGACTGAAGAAATGAAACAAAGACTATTACCGAATGCATCAGTTAATAGAAGCAAAGTAAATCCTTTCTCATGTACTTATTATTTTAAGCTGTTATAAGGTATTTAAGCAATGTAAAAAGTAAAAGAGTGCATTTGCCAAAAATTAAATTAATGTAATTTGGTTTCTTAAAAAATTACAAGAATCAAATTAAAAATGTTTACCTTTGTAATTGAAAGATGACTTTGCATAGTGACATATGTTAATGCTGTCCAATGTTGAGTTTCTGGATTAATACTAGGATATGTTGGACCACTAGGAGGTGTCTGTAATATAATATAATATAATATAATATAATATAATATAATATAATATA
>JAFIDM010009631.1:128045947-128072569 GCA_023159025.1 Thereuonema tuberculata | reverse complement strand
TATAATATAATATAATATAATATAATATAATATAATATAATATAATAGGAAAATACAATACAATAGGAAAATTCTTGTGGAATGTTTGTTGGTCATTGACATTTTTAATTGGGTAAATGTAAAAACCAGTTATAAATTAAACATCACTGAAGTCATATTGTGATCAGTGCCACAGTGTCAGATTTAATATAATGATAGGTATGGAATGTTCAAGTCATTTTTTACCTAATATTTCAATGTTATTTATAAATTAACCTGCACGTAATAAATCTGAATAAGTTTAACAACTTAAAATGAATTCCTTCTTTATAGCCCAAATAAGATTATTCAAGTAGACTGTATGATAGATTATATTCTTTTTTTCTTTTGTTTTGATGATTAGTATATGATCTATCATACAATGATTTTTATTCATTTATTTATTGATGATTTTCACAAAAATCAACAATAGCAGTTAAATTACAAATGAAAAACTAAAACTTAATTTTATATTTATCTGCAAATAAATATTTAATAAGACTGCATTGAAAGCTTAAAATGGCAGGTCTAATTAATAACAAATCATAGCAAACACTTTTTTTTATTTCAGAATTATACATAATATAATCATCTAAATCTATCCAAACAGTGACCAATAAAGCTGTCCCCAAACAGGCCATACAGGCCCAAGGGTGCCAGAGAGATAAGGCTTCCAACGTTTCTTGACCAACGGGACTAGTATGAGGTCGGATGGTCAGCCTGACACCCGCCCGCCTTTAACTCCCGGGAAAGAAACCCGGTACCCATTCAACAGAGGACTGGGTAGACCCTAGGACCCGTTTGGAGGAAAAATGAGCAGGGAAAAATTCCCGCCCTCCGCTGAGGCCGGGAATTGAACCTGCCACCTCCAACCCGTAGCCAAGCACCCTTACCCACTCGGCTACGGGGCCTATAAACAGTGCCCAATGCATATGCATATAGATCGACCAAACTGACTGATTTTAAAATACATATTTCTTTTCTGCAACAAGTACAGTTTCAAATGATGTACAAATCACTCAACTTTTTCACTGTAATTGAGATAAGCTATTGTCAAGGCTAATCAATATGAAAAATTTAATGTATGTAGGACAAGCAAAGAATGCCACAAGCTAATGTGATGTGACAAGCTAATGTGATAAACAAATTAATGTGATGTGTAATAACCAATCCAGATTAACTATTCCATGTTTTGATTATATGCTCATGGTTTGATTATATGCTCTTGGTTGAATTTAAAGGCTCTTAACAATGAAGATTTCATCTAAGGATAATAGTGGAAATTACAAAGTAAAATTCATAATCTGTATGTTGAAAATGTTTAATAAGATTTAGTATCTTCATTGGAAATACATTTTTCCAAAATATATTTTTGAATGCAGTCAACACTTCTATGAGGTATAAAAAAGGGATAATTTCAGAATCAGTATTACTTTCTCTATCGATATTATTTATTGGCTTTTTAGGTGCTTAATAATAAGAAAATTTCTTTACCTCAATATCAATATCTGCCCCAGCATCTATAAGGACTTGAACCAACGCCTCATCTCCTTTCATGCATGCAAGCATAAGTGGTGTTAATCCTTGTTCATTTAATGTGTTGATTTTTGTGGTTGGTAATAGCTGTAAAGCATGAGGAACAAGATCAGTTCTGCCAAAGGTCAGCATTCGAAAAGCTAATGCTGTTTTGAACCTTCGTGCACATTCAGTTTCGTCCATCTGTCGTCTAGCACAAGTCATTTCATCATACCTGAAAATAGGTTAAAAATATAATAAATTGAATATCGAAGTTGGAAGGCTAGGCTAGACAGATTTACATTCATATATAAAATGCAACATACAACTTTTATGAAAGACCAGATAATGTTACACAGCAAAAATATAGAAATTCTTTATAATGAAATAAACTTCAATGGAAACAATAATATATAAATAAGTGAAGACTGCACTGATGAATTTAAAGTTTGGAAATAAAGGCCTATTTTAATTTCTCTTCTATTACTATTAAAAATACATTAAAAAAATACTGTTAATAGGCCAACTTAAATTAATAAAAACAATTTCTAATTTGTATTCAAAAGTAATGCATTCCAAATCCTTTTTTAGAATTTTTTTTATACCTATGCAGACTCAATTCAAATAGATAAATTCAACTTCAAACTATAGTTTAATGTTAAAAGAATATAATTTCTTTTAAATATTTCACAAGCTAAATTTCAAATATCTTTGAAGTGTTAGTTCTTCTAATAAACATACATAGAATTATTCAATTGAATTGTTGCAGGATAATGTAAATATAAATGATTACCCAAAGTATCTAATAGGACAGTCAACTCCTGGAAGTAGAAGACGAGCAGCTTGCATTACATCATCTTTATCCACTACAAGACTATGTCGATGCTCTGTATGTGCAGTAGCAACCCTTACCCATTCAACTAATGGCGGGAGAACTATATAAGGCCTAGAAGAACAAAATATTATCAGCAAATAAAATTAAAGCAGTTCATAATGAGAAAGTTCAAAATGTATTGATATTATCTAATTCATACTATTTATAAAAAAGAAATAGAATCACTGTCTGTAATTTAAGATTAACTGAAGTTGAAATTATTTACATTCTATTTCCCTACTATTATTTCTTTGAAAAATGAAAATAGTTATAACAAATAAGGAAACTATGATGTGCATTTACAATTTGTACCTTTCATATACTAATTCTTGGGTAGGTGCTGCAGATCGATGTTCTGCATGTTCCAACTGAGAACATCGCATGAAGTAAAAAAGTGTTTGAAGGGCACTTGGTCCCCAGCTAATTGGTTGTCGTCCAGTAGAACTCCCTGCTTGACGAAAATGATGTTGAGCAACTCTGCTTAGAAGATCCCCTGAAATAAATAATAAAATATATATTGTTGCTGGTTTTGCTCTTATAGTTGTGCTAAGAATGCATTTTTCAATTCAAAATGACAACTAACTGATGCAGTATTTTTTAAAAAAATGCTAATTACTTTCTCAATCTAAAAACTGCTGTTTAGTGTGCACAGGGATGATATGCAAATACAAACTGTTTTTTATGATTATGTTAATTCATTTCACTTTCTCCAAACTGTTGTGTAAGATTGTACAATAATCATGCAAAATCTTTATCTAGAAATTATAACCTGAAATTATTCTTACCTAATTCACCTACACTGCCAACACATGTCGTTAGTAAAGATTGTTCTGTACTTCTTGCTGACTGCCTCCCTTGTTCTTCTCCACTTCCAGTTAATTGGACAGAACTTGATGAACGACTACCAGTTTCAGAAAGCTGACTTGGCCATCGGGGTAGTGCTAATGCTCCTAAAAAAAATGTACAAATTATAAATATATGTATAAACATGGAAAAAGTGTGTATCTTAAAATCTTAAAGAAAACAAAATATAGCTTTATTCATAAAACTCTAAACAAATATGTTCTTTAACATTGTTTGACTTTTTATTTTTTCCAGTGGAAGTAACAGAGTGAATTGTCATCCACTATTTTAATTCTGTTTCGAAACATACTACATCACTTTTAATATTTTTATGATTATTATCAAAAATAAAAATATTATAGTATTGACTTCTATTAAATGACAGCAACAAAGAACAAGTAAAAAAAAAAAAAAAATTGTGCTAAAGCATAAAATTAAGGGTGACCTATTAAAACTCATGTGGACATTGAACGTGTGCATAATCAATTTCAATAAATAGAAATAATTTCTAAAATAAAACGTCCTCAACAGGAATAGAAACTGCAACCTCCTGATCTGAAGTCAGTTATCTTATCCATTAGGCCACAGAGACTACATTCAAATTATTGTTAAGTATTTCTTATCACTCCCTACGTGTGTGTGATGCAATGAGAAAAGAGGCACAGAAATATAAGGAGCGTTGGAGGGTGATCTGCCAAGCAATGATAGCTGACTGTTCACCGGAAAAAGGTAAAGTTTGGGAATTTTTCCTGGACAACTACTGGCATGATCGACTTGAAATTTCGATATGTTTTAGTTTAGTGTCCACTATACGATCTATATTCGATTGTATCTATTACAGTTTGAAGCACAGTCGACTGTATAGATTGCCTGTGTGGAAACAAACAGTCAATTCTGTCCTCATATTTCTGGATAGGAAGAAATAAATACGCCATTCCTACTGTATTTGGGTCTCTGAACACAATAATAAAGTCCGTTTGCTGATTCGACCTTCCGTTCGGGAGTTGTTAGGGGAGGATAGGCACGGACAGACAGACAGAACAAATGCAATAGCACCCATATGTGTCGCTAAAACTAATCCACAGAAGTGGTAATAAAGAACTGACCTGTTTTATACAATTATGGGAATATAATTTTTCAACTGGATACTAAACAGATTATTATAATAATAGAGAATTTGAACAGCAATGTTGCATTAAAATGCATATATGAAGAAAGCACATCTAATTTATTAATCATAGATCTTGATGAAATTTGATAGGAAGGAAGTTTATATCATAAAAGAAGTCTAAGCAAAAAATATTTTGAATTGGTACTATTAGAACATTGAAATATGGGGAATAATAATGAATTAGATTATTTTTAAAATAATAGCAAGATGGCTGAATGTTAGTCCTTCATGGTCCACAGAATATCAAAATACACAATCAGCTTTCCAAAGGTACAACAATGGACTATAACTTCGGTGGTTGACCGCTATCTTCAATTATGTGACTGGAGGACCAGCACTCTGATGCAATTGCAATCTGTTGCTACTACAGGAACACTGGTATCTGCTTTCGCTGTGAATAAAAAGCTTCATGAAGGAGGTCTTCATGCTAGGTGACCAGCAGTTTGCATGGCCCTTACCCCCATCAGAAGAGGAAAATTTGAAATGGACTGAAAGCCAATGAAGAGAAATATTATACACAGATGAGTCAGGTTTGCTTTGTAGAGCGATTTCAGGTGTGCTCTGATCTGGAGAGAATGAGGAACACACACTATCATCTCCCTAACATTTGTTAAAGGGACACTTATGGTGGAGATAGTGTAATGATTTGAGTTAGCTTTCTGATAAGTGGATTCACAGACCTGTATATCCTTTCAAGAGAAAACCTGATGCTAACAATATAGGGATGATGTTCTGTGTCCCTAGGTTTGCCTTTATGGAGATACAATAGGGAGTACATTTCTCGTGCAAGATGATAGATAATGCATGTTCTCCCCAAGCTGAGCTGGTAGATCAGTATCTTCAAGAGAAAACCATTGTATGTACAAATTGGCAGTCAAATTTCGATGATTCTAAGCCTTCCATCATTCCATCAGCATGATGCAAAAAGGAATCTTGATTGGTCAGACCCAGGAACATTTTTCCAGTCTCAATGTCCACTGTTGATGTCCCTGTGTGCACAAGAGACATGCTTTCTTGCTCTTCACTGACAATATTGGAACCATATAGTCATTGGCTGTTACAGCCCATGAAGGTATGATGCATGGTGAATTCTGAGATGATGTTCAAAGTTGAATCTAATGTGATCTGATTGTTGTGGCCCATCTGTTGGCTTGTAGGATTCTCATAATCCTTTTCTGACTAATCTGATCCAAAGAGGTTTTCTTCCACAAGATCGCAACTTACTGGAAGTTTTTTGTTTTTCTCTTTCAGTAAACCCTTGAAACTGATGCATGAAAAACCAGGACAACAGCCACTATTGTGGTTCAGGTCATTAGCTTTCCTCAATTTGGTAAATTGTTTCTTACACCTAATTGATGATAGAAGGACTTATTTATATTAAAAACCACGGCCACTTGACATATTACGTGTTGGAACAAATGATTTATATAAAAAGGTCTCGTTACCTAATAAAGCAGTATTTCAGTATATATACTAATGGATACTTATGTGCATCTAATCAACTAGATAATTTATCTTTGCTTCCAAGAGAAAATTCTCATATGTATCAGAAACCATGAATGTCCTAGATTTTAAGGCTAAAAAATTTCATGGTTAGAAGAAGGGTCTCAGGAAATATTTCAAATATCCCATATATGCAGTTATCCAGACAAATAAAAAAGTGACTAAATTCATTATTATGTAAGAAAAGGGATAAGTTTTTAAAAATGATGCATTTTTCCGGAACATTATTCTGAATTACTAAAAAAATTTTTGTGAATTTCATAAAAAAAATTTTATTTTATATTGGCATAATGCCAATATAGAAAATGTATTTTCTATTGTGACACTCAGTGGACAAGACGAAAGGTTTAGAACAGGTTTAGATTTTTTAAGAAGTCTATTTTTTAAGGTCTATTTTTTAAGAAGTTATAGAAATTTGCAACAATTGTGTGATGCCAAACAAAAATTGGTCCAATTCAAAGCTTACAATGAAGTTGTTAACCACCGATTTGTAGCAGGTAATGTTTTGTTTGCATTTTATGAAGAAAACAATTTTTTCTTTTCTTAAATTGCATAAGGCCAGGACAACAAATTTAAGAACTATTAAAATTAAGAGTATGCTGGATACTTGAGATTATTTATGTAACATGACCACAAACAAAAACAAAACAATTTATAGACCTTATAAGAGCTGTTCTTCTGATTCAATGCGGTAGACATCACCTATTTATCTATTGGGTTGTCTGGAAAGTTCTGAGCATTTTTGACAAGTGGAAATGAAACAAATATATGCATTTAAGAAACAATATTTATTCACCAAAGTATCCTCCCTTTTTTTCCATGACTTTAGTCCACCTTTCTGGCAATTTTAAAATTTGGTTAAAACTGGGCTGGCTTGGAGGCAAAGAAGTCTTACAAATGCTTTTTGACAGCATTAAAATCACCGAATGATTTTCCATTCAAAGCAATCTGCATGGACAGAAACAAGTGGAAATTAGATGGAGCAATGTATGGTGGATGTGGTAAGACATCCCAGCCAATCTCGTGTAACTTTTTGCAGGTGACCAAAGACATGTAAGGCCCCAAGTTGCCTTCTGGAATACAACACCCCTTCTGTTTGCTAGTTCTGGCCTCGTCTGTTGAATGTTGTGGTGCAATTTCTCCAACTGGCTGCAATACACATCTGAATTGATCATCTGATTGGTTGGGAATAGCTCATAGTGAAGAATGGCTTTCAAATCCCACCAGGGTTCGATTTGTTGCGTTTCAGGAGCATGTTACAGATGGAATATTGGTCGATGCAGTTTTTCGCAGACAGATTGTATGGGACCCAAACATTGTAATGAGAAGTGTACCCAGCTTCACCAAATGTTCATGAAGAGTAATTTTCAGAATTTTTCAGAGTATCTGCTAACTCCCAAGTCGTTAATTTTGGATTGGCCTCCAGATGTACCTTTATGTGATCGTTGTCCACTACTGATGGTCTTCCAGGGCAATCCACATCTTCTAAGCTGAAATCCCTGTCTTTGAATTTACAAACCACCTCCAAACCATTGATTCACCAACAGCACCCTCTCCATACACTTCACAAATGTTTTTACACATCTGTGAGGCATTTCCCCCCTCTCTTTAGAAGAACAGCATCACATGCTGAAAATGCAACTTTTGTTCATCCATATTCGAACCTCAATAAAAAAACAGCTTTTATACTGATATACAGCTTTTACTGATTGTGACCAACATTTACTGAGAGACATAATCACAGGCCATCTTGCACGCGATACTAACACATCACATATTTTCAAACAGTAAGGAACAAACATACACCTGTCAAAAAAGCTCAGAAATAGCCAGATAACCCAATATATAAATCTAGATAATAAAAAACAAGTATATTTATTTGTTTTTATTGTTTTCTTTAGTGTACAGTAATCCCGCTTTGGTCAGATCTAACTATGTTAGTGGTTCTTGCTAAAGTCTAGTTCAAATGTATTTCACTTTCTTAACAATGCTGATGACATCCGAAAATCTCATTTGCACTAAATATGATGTACTCAAGTAGTCAAATAAGATAGAAGTTATAACTTTTACTAGGAAATAATCTGCAATCTTGGCTTACAGATTTTTTTTTTTAGTTAGTAGATAAAAAAAAAAAACTATTTTACATAGAAGTAGAAACAATATACGTTTTAGACATTGATAACTAGCAGGCAGTTAATCCATCTAGGAAAAAAATCAAGCCGTTTCAAATTTTTTTGCCCTTAAGTGATATTATTATTATTATATATTTTTTTTTCAAAAATAAAACAACAAAACAATTTAGTAGGAAAAGCTTTTTCATTAGGGAGAAACAGCCGACTGCTAAATTGCTGCTATTGGTGAAGTGCTATTTAAAAGAATTAGAAAAACAAGGCCACATCATTCAACTCTTTGACAACTTAAACTGTGCAACTTAATTTTTTGAATTTGGCAATTCTATTTTTTATGCATAAATATTTTTTTGTTATCAATTATGAATTATGCTATGCTTACATAATTTTTTTATTTTATCAAATTATACCATATAAAGAAATGATGTCAGGTTTCTTATGTTAATAGATATTTTTCATTAACAAATCAAAACTTGCCTCCCCACAATCTATTCTCATATGTACATATAATGCGTTATTTAAGGGGAAGATTGGCCAAGAAAACTTAGCTGATAGTGTTTGAGATAAATGCTGGTATAGATTTTATGGGTTGAAAGAGCAGGATTCGGTTCCTGGTGAGAGTCAGATATTTTCTCCAGGTTATTTCTTCTTGAGATGGATTCTCAAGTACAATAAAACCTTTGTCAAATAGGGATGGCATTCTTTGAAGGCAGGTCTTGATTTGAACTCTCAAGCTGCACTTAGTTCTTATGGTAGAGAATCTACTAGCATACATATTTCTTGATATGTGAACTTGTAAATTACATTTTTTTAGGTTTTAGCATTTTTAAAATGAAGCCAAAGGAGGTTCGGATAAGAAATATTTACCTTCTTACTCGTAGAAATAAAGATTTACAAAAAGAAGTAACATGTGCCAGTATGCTTGGGATCATAGGCGGATCCGGGGGGGGGGGGGGGGGGGGGGGAGTGGGGGCTATAGCCCCTCCCTTCAGCTGTGAATATAGACTGGATAAAATGGGGTTTACAAAGGCTGCTGCCTGAAAAACATTATAATTGCCACGATGACAATTTCAATTGCTAATAAAAGCTGGCTACTAGCGTGCACTTCAGACTCACAAATATAGTCAGCCCTTCAGAAAAGTTAGCCCCCCCCCCCCTTGAAAAATCCTGGATCCGCCAGTGCTTGTGATGGCTTGCTTTAAGAAGTGTTAATGAAAATGTGGTCATTGAATTTTTAATATTAAAAAAAAAAATTATTTAATATTTTACAGCATTTCACAATGGAAGACGATTATCATGTCTTCCAGGCTTTAAAATAGGGATTTATGACTACAATCCAACAGTTTCATAATTTTTAATCTCAATTATCAACAATTCGAATATATATTTTGAATCTCATTATGCATATTCTTATACTACGAGTCCAAATATTCCGAAATTCGGCAATCTGAGTCTTACGTTAGTCTGAAATTCTGGAATCAAGGCCATTTTTTACAATTGGCAAAACAAAACACCAAGACCAAAACTGCTCACTTAATTGTAATCTAAAAAAGGTTATTTATATTTTTTTGCTCATGATCTGAGGACCACTGTAGTAACTGTAATAAACATATTTAGAAATGAAAAGTTGGGGTTGAATATACACCATGAAATGCAGATAGTAGATACTAAATTAAAAAGAAACTGGGCAAAAAACTGGTTTCATAATGTACTTGAAACCCTAGTGACCCTGTACATGTTTCACTTCAGTCACTTCCTGATGAGACAGAAGTGACAGCAGACCAAACCTTCTATTTTTCCCCACTTCTATAAGTTATAAGGATTCCAATAAGATACGACTCATGTCTGCCCGACTTGTAGTTTGAGCTCTAGACATGGTGACAGATAGATGGATATACGGAACGATTGTAAGAGCTTCCAACACTTGACACTTTCGTTTACAGGGTTGCTAGAAGGGAAAGGGGAGCTAATCTAATGGCAAAGGAGATTTCTGTGATCTGAAGGACAGGATAAATCAGATAATTCAGTGTAATGCCAGTTTAAAACTATCAGTATCGTTTTAAAGGCTAAATGTAATTGAATATAATAATAAAACGAGTATTTTTTGCTTCATATTGAATTT
The DNA here is from genome assembly GCA_023159025.1 of Thereuonema tuberculata. Lineage (NCBI taxonomy): Eukaryota > Metazoa > Arthropoda > Chilopoda > Scutigeromorpha > Scutigeridae > Thereuonema > Thereuonema tuberculata. The sequence continues at coordinate 128,062,394 of JAFIDM010009631.1, read as the reverse complement.
AGCATTGTAGCAACTTTCGAACTGAATTTAAGAAACAATATTTTTAATTGAAAACTATACTGCAGAATAAAGTAGAAACAAACGTTCAAGCTAAAAGTGTGATGTGTCCACACTTGTAAAATATTTCTGTCCTGCATCTACCGCATTAAGTGTATTTCCCAAAGGTGAACCACTTTGAGATTTGTGAGTAGTGATTGATAATACCATTAGAGTCTTTAAGGGTATCTAGTACCCATAAAAGTTTTAGCTGATAAGCTCAAAAATTACGGCAGTTATCAATGTCACAACTTTGAGGTCGTGTCCAACTTTTAAGCCATGCTCCCTAAAAACCCATGTCGACTTTTTTGTCACTTATTTGTAGTTACACCAATGTCCTAAAAGCTCTGAAAAGTTCGTGGCAGAAGCTCTAAAAGCAACGTGAGTGTAGGGTTTTGAAGCTAGGGAAAATCGTCAAAAAGTGGAAATATATATATATATATATATATATATATATATATATATATCATGAGAAGAATTTGAATGGCATATATATATATTCGTGATCTAGGATCCCTGATCGGCGTTTATCACAAGGTCCCAGGTTCATCTGTTCAGGTAAGGAAGAATGCAATAGGGTATTTTTCCTTTGGAAAATACACTAACAGAACCTCCTCATTGTATAACCTTGCCGCATACGCGCTATGATTGCACTCAGATTACTCGTAACAATTAAAACTGCAGCGGGCTGAACCCCGTGCATCATGTTAGCATTGCAGCAATCCATGATTTTTACCATCCGAGTATTTATTCTTTGATGTTCGTTGACAAACGACGGGAATGCTTCGAACCTCACCGTCTGTAAGGCAACATTCCTCATGCGCCTGCAAATGGATACTTCTTCAAAATACTATAGATTTGTTGAATTATTTTGAAGTTATACCGAGCAATTATAATTGCTGTCATAAAGAATTAGGCAAACTAATGATTTGAGATAAAATCTTGTTGATAGGAAATCGAAGCTGTTTTTTAAATTTCATCGTTTACAATTGATTGTAACCGAACATGAAAAATCAAGTTTGAAGCATAAACATAAGAAAGAACAATGATAGCTAATGCACGGAAAAAGAAGAAATCGAAAAATTACGACGACAGAAACTTGGATGAGTGTACCTGATTGTTTTACATCATATTCGTAAATTCATGCGATTTAATCATAATAAAATTCAATTGTGATTAAATCACAAGAGTTTACGAATATAATGTAAAATAAAATAAGACAATAAAAAAAAAAAAAAAAATCACTGTTCATTGTCTTACAAGTTACTGAAGTTGGAGCAATAACTGAATCCATTTGATTTCTTATTTTAGTTTTGAATTATTAGTAAAGCACGGGAACAAAAAAAAAAAAAAAACATAAAAAATCGTCTTACAAATAAATTACACATGCGAAGGACACATTCCAGTTAATTTTGCTAGAAAAACCTTTCCCTGATCGTAGACATCCACAAGAGAAATTTGGTTATAATATCGTTGTGACATGGGAGGGAGGAAAAAAAGCTTTCTGACGTTTAAAGATATACAGGGTCGTAATTTTGATATTGTTATCACCAATATTAATAACAAGGTAAATTACATTTTAACTTCAGAAGGAAAGTAGTAGGGTTTATTATTATTCTTATATTATTATTATTATTTGTTCAAAAACGTTGCGAAAGTAGATATACGATTTTGTTGAGTGAAAGAATCAAATGCCAGGTCTCCGAATATGTTCCAAATATAAACATGACATTTCAATCGGAAAATAAAAATTCCCAAATAAAATATTCACTTCGCTTTGTAATAGTTCAATTTCTTGGGATTCGAAAGTGATTTTGGGAAGCATCACGATAAATAAATACAGTGGCAACTCGATTAACCGTCACTCTCTGTTATCCGTCATCGATCGCAAAACCTACTTCTCCGTAAAATACGGGACATTGCATTGCCGCGAAAAAAAGCTCGACCCTCGAAGAAACAGAAGAAGATGACTGATTACAGCTTCAACATATAAACCTTATTATCTAGTAGGCCTACTGTTTTATGTTTCTATTATTATTATTTGTTTGGTGTTTGACGATATCTATTTGTTACCGATAGATTTTTCTTTGTATTAATTTATTGTTTGCCTTTCGTCCCAAACCAGCCTTGAAATTTCGTTACTGTATATGTTTATTGCGAAATTTCTGTTATCCGTCTATTCGGTTAATCGTCACAGTCCCGGTTCCGAAGGTGACGGTTAATCGAGTTTCTAGTGTAAATAATAGAATCATAGAAAAAAAAAAGCAAAATTAGTCATCGAGTTTATCACTCGTGACCCATAAATATTAAATTTTCCGATTTTTAGATTAGATTTTCTCCTCTTTAACGGAAAATTACATTTTCCGGTTCCTAGAGCGCAATAGATTTTTCGAATCGTGTCTTTATCTCATTGTAGTTGTTTGCGTATACTTAAAATCTTAAGAGCTAAATAACTAAAAAAGTTGTCTGTGATCAATATCAAAACTTCATATTTAAAAGATTAAAACCTCAATCTTATTTCCATACCTTATTAGATTCTGATATATTTAAACCTCTTTAAAGGCCAAGACACTGTCATTAATTAATTACAAAATAATACACTGATCTGCATTAAGTTTACTGTTTTTTTTAGTCATATTCTTGATTTGACCTAGAAACTTTCAGATTTTTTTAATTTTTTTAACAGTCCCTGTTTCATTTGAAGGATTATAATTCTCTTTTGTATCTGAAATACAGTGGAAATTTCAGTAAATACAGGTTGTGAAAATCAGCTTAGATGTGGTGTAAAGGTAGAGTCAGTATGTGGGGCTACTTAGGATAGAATCTTTGTAGGAAGAACATCTGGACCATTACATTATGGAATTTCTTGAAATTATGTAATAAGGATAAAGTCTTGAGATGGTTGCTTTGAAATTTATTCTTTGCTGCTTTTGTATAAAGACGAATCGATTCTTTTTTATATTTTCTATCATATTTAATTGAAAACGTATGAAATACAACATCGGCTTAACTTTCCAGAACCTAGCAGATAATTTGCATATTTTTTTATTGTAGTTTGGAACTACAAGTTAGCCAGATGTGGACTTTTATGGCACTTTGTTCATTTGGACTTTTCCCTTATTTGACTTTTCATTTTTTCATTTTTTATTTTTTATTTATTGCACACAATTCTTAAATAATTGTGTGGTAGATCAACTCGTTAGCAGTATGCTTATATTACAATACCTTTGTTTTTCACCCTAATTAATAAACAACGTAATTCAGAAATTTGCAGATACACTATTCATTCCTAAGGTGAAAAAAACGAATCAAGAAAGTCAAGAGTGCTTATAAATGTTCAGAATAATATATTGTGTAAAGACTTTTAGAAGAAACTAAATTAAACAACAATGCTGAGTATTGCATTACAAATCAAATAAAGTAATAATGTGGAATGTCGTGCATATATAATGTAAATACTAGCAGTACATTGGTACTGTGGGCCTGGTAGTTCCAGTGGTCTTACAAACTTCAAAAAAACCATTGATTGCTTGATATTGTAGTTCAAGGGTATAATATTCGGTAATTGCGATTACTGTAAGCTATTAGCGGGGTACAGTAGTTAAAAGCGTTTCACGAATAGAAGGATGTTGCCGGGTAATTATTGGACACTCACGAATCATCGATACATGCCCGTAAATGAAAAACTGGGAATGGCTAAGAATGGAATTTAATCAGGCAACGAATGGCGCTGTTTTCTAGACCTCCACCCAAAGAACCCCATCTTCCTGAGTAGATGCCAAGTGAAGATAGTAATCCTAAGCCTAATCGCGGGCATCTACGTCTACAGTTTGCATCTGAGAAATCGTTGGACCACTAAGATCTGAGAACAAGTTGCCTATTAAGATAAATCCCGTTTCTGTGCCGTGCGAGCGGTACTTGGAAGGTTTGGCGAAAACTAAGGAGGAATTACCCGAAGAATAAAAAGAAAAAAAAATGGAAAAAGTAAAAAGTTAAATGAAATAAGTAAATAAGAATGAAAAATATTCATAATCATGATTCGTGAAGACTTTGTTGTGCAATTCATAACAGAAAACAAGGGATGCTGATTTTCAGCGTCTACTTACTGCACAACTATGGTGATGCAACGCAGCACCATCCCGCTTACAGCCAAGACCTCGCTCCTAGTGATTTCCATTTGCATTTAAGGTTTGGGCTACACGAGATGGGTCTACACGAGCGTTGCTAACGCACGTTAGTTTAACCCCCAGACATTCTTATCGAGGAATCAGCACTGCTAGCGTGTAGACCGGACCAGCGTTGTTCAGCATTTTACACCGCATCTTTCAATTTCCATAGAAATACATGGGATTTCACTCGGTTCTTACAGAATCAACGCTTCAACGCTCGTGTAGACCAGTACCAAATAACTTCTAGCTGGAAAGAGGTTTCACAACGACGAAGCGGTCAAAAACGAAATCATTGCATGGTTGTGTTCTTAGGGGAATTCTATGACATCGGTTTACAGAAATCATACCCAGCCTAAATGGATATACTTGTCAAAGGTTGAAACGTTGTTAAAGGTATGTATTAAAGAGTTTCTTCACTAGGTTTTGTTAATAAATAGCTTTGAGCAATTTTACTGCGTTTGTATCTTTACTGTTTCTGGACATTCCTCATATTAAACTTAATTTGTTGCAATGAACAAAGAAAAACATTTTCTACTTTATGTTGAACTTCACTATTAATATATATATTTTTTCTTTTTCAAATAGCACTGGATAAAAGCACCCTAAGCTAATCCTTGCCGCTGAAATGAAATATTAAGCTTAATATTGAGTAGTGGGCTATTACAAGCGGTGCTCAATCAATGACAGATTTCAGTATTCAAATACGAAAAAAAGTTCCGTAATGCAATACAATAAATAGTATCAATGAAGAAAAAGATATGTTCTTAAATGTAATGAAATGCTGTTACCAATAATTTCAAATCTAAAAATTTTACTGAAGTAACATTTATTCTCCTCTTCCTTTTAGAAAAAAGCAATTAAATAAAAATAGGAAAAAAAAAATCTTTTAGCTGAAGAACGGATTCAAGAAAATGGTAAACGTGCTATCTGTTGTAAAATATTAATAAAAAAATGTAATAATGTTGGCTTAGAAAAGCAAATGCAGTTTAGTAAAAAAAAAAAAAAATCTATTTGTCCCGCCACCCAAAGGGCCCGAACGCCAAAGGCTATTCAAGTGGGGTCAATAAACTGATGTGATTTTCGAGTGTCCCTTTAGCTCTCCTGAAACAAGATTTGAAAAAAAGAGTAATGACGCTTATCATGTAATTAATTCAGCAACATTCGTACTTTTTCGGTGGGAAATTCATTAACATTGAACGAAAATGACAGGGTGAAGAATTCCCAAAATAAAATATCAAAATAGCTTTACCGGAAGGAAAAGATGCCACCCTCCTAATAGCTCAAGTACAAGAAAATAAATAGAAATGAATTACTTCAACATCAGCGCCAATAAAAATCTTATTTTCACAAGTACAACGTTGGAATAGATGATTTCCCACCCCACCCATTACAAAGATTAAATAAATCAAAACTGGAAAGCAACTATGCTCTACCCAAACAACAACAGAATACCAAATGAACTTCACAAGTCTCTAGCGTTTAAGTAGACATGGGACAGGGAAGAAAAAAAAAATAGCTGTCTCCAACGTCTTCGAGACAATAATAATAAGAATTTCAGAGATAAAATACGATTCTCCACCTAAAATTTAATGACCCCTCTCCCCTACCAATTGCCAAACGAATTCTCTGATCATAATTATTATTTTACAAAAGCTCAACATTCTTCCAATCTAAAGCTTTACGTTCTTCATTTCTGATCAAAAATATTAGTGCTATTAATGGTTATGCTTTGTTCTCTCTCTTGATTTCATATTTCTCAATGCTTTTTTGTTTTATAATAATTGGGAACAGTATTCTAAACAGATTAAGATTCAACTTCGTTCCTAATAATGGATCGTTCTCTTAAGTCTAAGTTTTGTTTTTTATTGTTTTTCAGATAAATTTCGAAAGCTTTGCAAAGCAAATCTTTAAGAAGTTTAAAAAAAAAAAAATCCACTTTTTTCTTCTTCTTCTTCTTATTATTATTATTATTATTATCCTTATATATTATTTCTCAAAGGTGTTTTAGTGTCGGTACGCCGTAACTCCCTTAATACTTCATCTAAATCAAGGATTGAGATATCATTTTGAAGATTATGTTCCCCGCTAATGACGAAAAATAAACAAATTGTTGAAAAATAATGTTTTCGTTAAAAAACTTTATTTTAAAAACCTTTTTATAAAAATGTAGAAGCCTCATCTATTGACAATCTGTTCATTTATTAATTTCCACATTACCATTCGGTGACTGATCAAAATACCATGCGAATTATTCGCACGGGTCAACCTTTTTATAAAAATGTAGAAGGCACCATCTATTGACAATGTGTTTTAAAACTAAGATGCACGACAGCTTTGGAGTTGCTTATTATTTCTCAAAGGTGATTTTTTGTTGCGAATTATTCGCACGGGTCAACTAGTTATTATTATTATTATTATTATTATTATTTTGTATTCCTAGTCTAATAAATTGCAAATATTATTATTTTTAATTGAAAAATATATGGTTAAAATTAATCAAGATAGCTTATTTCACTTTGAATGTTTTCAATGAAAGCTTAATAAAATTTAATAAAAAAATAAATAAATATACATATTAGTAAAAAAATGGAATTAATTCTTCTTTATAATATACAATTTAAAAATTTAATATTAGAAGCATCTTTAAAAGATATGCCTTTTATAGATCATATTTCTATTTTGATGAATAATTAAAAGTGATCAAACTAAAATCCATAAAATTTTGCTGAAATTAGTAGAACATAGATTTTTTTCAGTTACCATTACTTTTATTTCGCATTCTTCTTCCCAAGAAATTTCTTGGGAGTACATTGTCGTTTATTATTAAATGTACAATGAATAAAATTAAAACACATCACCAAATTATTAATTACAATTTGAAGGTAAAAGAACGTTAGAATGCATAATTTAAAATGTATATTGCGAATTTTCAATCGAAATTCTTTTCGTGCGGAGCAACATACAAATTAGTGAGTCTATAAAAGGACGACGATCACCTACCCACGTTCTTTCAAAGCAATCACTTCGTAACAGCACCAATTCCATTTCATTTGCAAATGATAAGCCATCATCGTTTACAAGATGTCCTAAGATGGAAGTCTGTAGGAAGGTAGTTGAGACAGCTGAAGGTGATGATGTTTAGAAACTCCAACCACGAATAGAATATCAGAATAAAAAGCAAGTCAAAGATTTGCCCCAGACTCTCGATTTTCAATGTTTTAATAGATATACGAAATAATAAGATGAAAGCACATCAGGTGGGGACGACGAACAGTGGAATCATCAGAAGACTGTTAGCAATGGTATCACAGTCGGTGATTTTGTTTTTTAGTTGTTTGATGATGGCTTCCAAATTCCTCGAGGTGAGAAGAGATTCTTAAATCCGGTTTGTGACATTATTTTTCCTCTAAGGGCTACCTTGCAGATGTAGGTAGAAAATTAGTGGTGAACGCATATAAGAATTCTGCTGTATTGACAAACCTACAGCAGAAGACTCAAACTTCTCAATAGATCTTGTTACGGTCCTTTAAAACAAGGGCAGTCTGTACTTATTATTATTCTGTAGTTGAAGCGCTAAGTGCACTGGTCTTCGAGTTGCCCAAGTTAAACTGAGTTAGGAGAATCGGAATTTTTATAAGATTCAATCTTATCCAGATGGATTCTAAGGTTTACCTAAACCTCTGTTCAAAGGAGATTTTTTTAGCACGGCATTAAAGAGATGAATGGGTTTAATCTTCGGATCTCTTTCTAGTGTTGTTGACTGCGAACTGCTGAATTTTGTATCTCTTGTCGATCAGTAATGCTTCCAGATTTTGCAAGAGATTCTAACTACAATTTAAAGCAGATCTAGAAAGTTGATCTAGCCATCCTTCTGGACAATCCATGAAATACTAAAATAAATTCTTTGGAGTGATGGAATTCGCTGTCTCGATCATCCAAACTGGGGCTTTTTCAAGAGATAGGGCTATTCAAGTAAAATTCTTAATGGCCAATACGAAAAACCCAAAAATAACGGCAACGATAGTAATACATTATCGATAGGCATGTAATTTGTGCGAAGGGAGATGTTACACGATTTTTGGGTGAGAAAATACAGGTATTAGTTATGAATAATTATAAAAACGATTAGAAAAATATCTGTTAAGTATGATAGATCTGGGGTCAATGGCAGAGAGTGCAATAATGTAATGATAGATAAGCAATAGCATCTACCTTTACAATTTCATTTGGTTTTGAACCTTCAGTAAAGTGGAGAATACGAATTACAGATTTAATAAATGCTATAATTAATTATACAAATCCTAAAGATATTGTGCCAGATTTTAAGAGTCGTGATTGATCAATACAATAGCCCTGATTTGAAAGGCATTCTCAAATCCAATGATATAATTATTACAAATCTATTATAACTTCTCCAAAATCTCCTTTATATTTATTTACCAATAATAATGAACTGAATTTCCGTACAAATTTACCACCATAAAGACTAAATCACACCAATTACTAATAATTTAGAAAGATGTCATCCAATGATACAGGCACTATTTAATATTCTATGAAAACCCTGTTGTAGAATTGGGTTAATATGTAGTCAGACTGTAAGATGTATTGCAGTGACTGTAGAATTATCTGTTGTCTAAATAAATGCAATAAAATCAAGGTAAAAACTAATTAAAAATAGACTTGGGCTCTGGACTCTTGAGACAAAAGGAAAGAAATAATTCCTAGGTTATTCTGACTGATAAGCAATACCAAACCATAATAACATACGTAACATTACCGTTTTATCGACAAACAATGAACTGAATGAGACTACTGTTTTAGATTCAGTATGGAGGTCAAATCTAACTGACCAGACTGAAATGCAGTACTGAATGATTAGGACATTTAGGTCTTATGAGTCTTATATTTAGGTCTTATAACTGATATTCAGATGAGTTTCCTTTGAGAGTCTCTGAACAAACAAGACCGAACTACATTATATGCTCGGAAATAAGTGATAGTATATCTTTTATCTGGTTTACTGTTTTAAATCTGTTCGCTATCTAGCATTAGTTAAAATGTCATTCAGGTATAGTTAAACATAGAGGGTTGAAAGTAATACAAATCGATCTATCGTTAAAGATCTCAGCTCGAAAGATTGATTGCAGAATATTTGTAAACATTTCAGATGATGGGAAATTAAAGGATATTATCTGGGGAAAAAAGAAATTCCAAAAGCATTTCACATGGCTTAGGTTTAATGAAATAGCACGCCAAAATATTCTGCCTTTCATGGAAACTCAAATATTCAATTACTTAGGTATATTACTTTTAGATTCGGGATTAATAAATTATGAATCAGACGTATCAACACGTTGGAGGGTAACTAAGGCCTCCAATAAGTACTGATTTAGGCAATAAAAACCCTCACTCATTGAACTCCGTTTGTAAATTTGTATGATCAAATGAAATTGATATGCAAATTATTCACAAAAAAAAAAAGACTAGTTCATGGATGCACAAAGGAGAATGCAGTTGCTGACGATTCATTTGACCAACTGAAATGTGATATGCCAGAAATTGCCGCGCGATCATTAACTTAAACTCTTCTGCCGCCTTTTGTTTGTTTGTTTGCTGTTTTTTTTTGTTTTTTTTTAAGGGCTATCTAATGCTAAAAATAACAATTTATCACACGAAAATTCACTCATTGGCAAATAATTCACAGCAAGTAAGCGACTTCATCCTTGGTCTGTTATAGAACATCCTTTAATGAAAACGTCAGATTCGCGGATAAAAGAGATCTCTAAGCCTTGCAATAGGCAGTGGCGGATTTCCGCATAGGCGCAGGAGGCGCGCGCCACGGGCCTCATAAATCAAGGGGGCCTCAAAATTTAGCTCTCAAAATAAAAACAAATTATTTTATTTTGGTTGTAAAAGCAAGATTTCCTTTTTTTTTTGGTTCTGGAATAATGGAACTCCCGCACCGGGCCCCCAAAGGCGTTGGTACGCCACTGTGTAGGGGTAGTGAAAATATTTAGAGGGGGCCTCAAAATTGAATTGCGCCTAGGGCCTCTCAAGTGCTAAATCCGCCACTGGCAATAGGGACGCCGCTACTTGTTCTCGAAGGATACTTTTCAATTTTTTTTTTATTAGCATCCGTTTACCATTTTCTTAAATTACGCATATCTAAATTTGATTATTCTCCGACCAACCGATCTTCATGGTAGGTATACTTTAATAGCGTCCATCCTATATAATATAAAACGGTAGAAATACAAAATAGGGTTAGTAATTTCGAAGACCATATTGCGTATTTAGCAAATGCTGTGAGTCAACGACATATGATAGTGAAAAGAAACGTCTTCACCACTAAATAAGTTCAACTTGCTTCTTGAAATGGTGCCTAAAAAGCTATTTTTTTTTTGCATTTTTTGAGGGAACTAAGAAATTGCATATTTATATTTTCTTACATATGTATTGTACTTTAAAAGTAACTTCTAATGTTAATTGAATGACGCTAGTAATGCTTGTTGCTTTTCCCATCGATTTACTTCTTCAATATCTCATGAAAGTTTCCCAAGATGGAATGTCCATTTACGGAATATCAATGGAGAACTAACATTAGGAAATAGGAATTCGTAAGGATTTATTTAAATTTCTGCTTCAGTTTCGATGAAAAAACGTCAAAGCTGCTAAGTTTCTATTTATAAATTAAAAAGATTAAAAGACGTCTTAAGATAGGATTTATGTAATTAAGAGAATGGAATTAAAACATTTGGATAAATTTAGAATTTAAATAATTTTATTCTGTTACTGTGTAAAATATCTGAAAACGTTTATTCTATTTTTACAAATTAATTTATTCCATTTTATTTAATAACATGTTTTTACTTACAACATCCATCTTGTCTATATAAGAAGGTAGAAATATATAATAAGATTAGGGTTTTTTTTTTTTTTTTTCCCCAACACTGGTATTCGCTACATAATAATATACAGTCGGACCTCTATTTAACGAACCTCTATTTTGCGAACTTTTCTTTGGAACCAAGAACATTTTGCTAATTTCTTCGTAATAGCGAAGTGCATTTTCTATTTAACGAACTTTTTCGTGGTATCTATTTTTTTTTCTCCTTGAAATGTTTTTATTATCAATATTCCCTAGAGGAAATGAAAGAAATGTGGATATAGCTGAGGGAAAAAGAAGGAATTAACGATGATGTGCTAATTGATGATTATCTTTCACTTGATTTTGAAGTTGAGACCTCGGAAACACTAACTGAATCGGATATTTTGGACAATGTGAAAAATAAAACAATACAGCTATGAATTACGATGAAGATGAAGATGATAAAAATGGAAATATCATGATGCAGAAATCAAAAAAACCTTCGTATGATTAAAAGCTAAAATCATTTGAAACAATCCGATGCGGATTACAATTTGAAGAAAATACGCCTGAAGGGGTTTTTTGGTGCATTGTAAAGATGCGAGACATACTATGAGCGAAAACACTTTTTCAAAAAAAAACAAAACAAAAAAAAAACTCAAGATAAAATTAACAGACTTTATTAGTAAAAGTTAAGTACATATGCGGTAATGTATGCTTTATGTCATTAAAATTATTACTTTTTTTTTAATAATATTGAATAATAAAAAGTGAATCCCTATTTAACGAATTTTCCATTTAACGAACTTTTTTTCGGGATTTAGCGACTTCGTTAAATAGAGGTCCGACTGTACTCATCATTATATGGAACATTTTACAATTCATCGTAAATTTATTATCTTAAGATGATAATAAATTAATGTACTTTCATTTAATTTATAAACTCACATTTCAATATAATTAATTTATAATTTATAATTTAACTCACATTTAAGGGATGTGTTAAATTATAAATTATAATTTTTGACCTTCCCAATGAATTTTAATACGTAATTTTAAAATAGTTCGTGAATCCTCCGCTAGACAGGCACCGTAATCGTGAATTGGCCTTACACTGTATTAATCTAAATAAACAAACAATATAAAACTTTCTAAAATATTTTTTAATCACGAAAGATACGACCTTAGATTTTGTTAGAATGTATAATTTGAGCTTGATCTTTGTTTCACATTGTAATTTTAGATGTAGGAAAAGTCTTTTTTTTTTTTTTTTCTTTTTTTTTACCGAGGGCTTCTCTGCATAACAACCAGAGAGAGATAGAATCAAATCAACAAAATAAACAAATCAAATTCGAGACATTATTGAACTCCTTTTTTTATTTAATTTTTCGCGAAAGCAACTCTGGATTAAAAGATTTAAAGCAAAGGAAAGAAGACAATTGACAAGGTAGAGTGAACAGAATGTATACGAAGAGAGATTTGTAATATTTATTGAAGGTGGATTTAATTGTAATACGGGATTAGTTATCTTATATGGAACAGTACTAATATATTCATACATCGCCCGTCACTCCTATAGTTTATAAAGTCGTAAACAAAACAGGTGTAGGTGTATTGTAAGTAGGCTTCATACCTACAATCCATACCTTCAAAGCCTAAACAAAGAATACAAACCATAGAGGATAAATCGTAGTATTAGACCAGTGTTTCCAAACCTTTTTTGTGCTATGCCCCACCTAAGCCTTTCTAAAATTCTTATGCCCCGTATTACTATTACTTATTGCTCCCCCCCTAATAATAATAATAATAATAATAATAATAATAATAATAATAATAATAATACCATCAAAACATTATTAACATGAAGTGTATATATGTGTTACTTATTTTAATTCATATAATTTATATACAATTACGACTTTTCATAATTTAAATAAATAAGAAACAGTATAAATATAAAAGTTCTTAAACAGCAAATCAGTTTTCTATATCGTTACGGTTAAAATATAACATAGTTATTATTGTATATAAGAAAAATAGATATATAATGTGTTTTATATCATCAATTCCTCTATGTTATAACCAATAAACGAAATTTGTGCATTTGGACTGAAAATGGAAAAACGACACTGACCCCTCAAATAGGTTCATAGAATTTTCGAATTGCCCCCCTTAACAATCATATTGCCCCCCTGTGGGGCGTGGGCCCCAAGTTGGGAAACACTGTATTAGACTCTCCTTCGATCCGAGTATTATACACAATTACAACTCTTTCTATGGGAGGAGGGGCATATAAATTAAATTCTGACAGTTGATTCCCTATTATCTAAAAGATAATTTTAAATAAGTTGCCAAAATTCATATTTACGACTACTCAAACATATATACGATTACTTAAATTTACTTATTTCAAAATGACGAGTATTTTCAAAAAATCTCTATCTGTTCTCTATAATGGTTAGTTAAAACTACAATATCTTTTTAACTACAGGTGGTCTATTTTTTTTTTTTTGCTTGCAATGTAGTTATAAAACTTATGCTCATGAATATTTTTCAAAATTTAATTTTTCCTTATTATAAATTCGACCTAATGTACTTTTAATTCAACAACATTACGATATTTAAATATAGTAATGAAATTATTATGAAAAGAAAACGGAAAAAATATAATAATCTGTATACTGGAGAACACAAAATTCACGATTTTGAGGGGTCCAGAACTATGTACTCACTCTTTGATAATAAATATATCGGGAACAAACTGACGTAGACATACAATTCTTGCGCCATAGTGTAGTTCAATAATTGCTCAACAGATGGCAATGGTCACACGAGTCATTGTAGGTGTTCAAAGTGACCACCATCAACGGCAGCATAGCGTCGATGGCGCTAAACTGCTGAGCGAACTACGGATGTCAGTGTCCGGTGTGATGGCTGCGCACGATGCTTTCATGGATTCTCGTAGCGCTTCCAGTCTAGCTGGCTTTGGCCCATAAACTTCATTCTTCAAGGTCTCCCACAGGTAGAAGTCCTGGGGTGTTAGGTCTGGAGACCGTGGTGGGTACTCAATGGCACCTCTGCGACCTACCCTTCGTCTAGGTACAGTGGCATCCAAGTACGCCCTGACATCGCGATGGTAGTGATGTGGAGCACCATCTAGCTGTAGGTAAATATCGCCAAACATTTCTCGAGTGGCAGGGAAAATCGATGTTTATAGCATATGGAAATACGTCTCACCAGCTACAGTAGCTTCAAAAAAGAGGAAAGGGCTGATCAATCCACGAGATGATAGACCACACCATACATTAAGAGGTCAAACGCACTGGCGACAGAAATGTGTCCCCTTTTATTGAACCTATTGTTCGGCTGTTACCCTCTTAAAACCTACGGCAATGTAATAATCACCTTTCCATTGTCTAAGGGAAGGGGTCAAACCTCAAGGGGGATTAAAAGAGGGAAGAGGTAATAAAAGGGGACACAAAAAGTGTCCAGTGCGTTTGAGGCCTTACACCTGGTAGATTCACTTCCCTGTCTACGTGGATTGACAGGAGCCAAGTACACACAATTGTGACGGTTTACAGTACCGTTGAGTTTGAACTGCGCCTCGTCAGACCAGATAAATATCCATGCAAAATCCTTATCATTGAGCTACACTATGGCGCAAGAATTATACGTCTATGTCATCTTGTTCCCGAGATATTGATTACCAAAGAGTGGGTACATAGTTCTGGACCCCTCTATATATATATAAGCCAAGAAAACTTTCAGCTGGAGTTCTAACTTTTGAATACCAATGGAAAACGTAAGATTCTATTAACCCTCCTGAGTAAAGGTCAATTTGTGCTATAGTCAATTGAAAATAGAGAGCGGATACTCAAAATATAGCAGCAAATTTTCAACTTCGTTGGATAATAACTTGTTCATTTACGGTAAGAACAATGGTTAACGGGCAGCATGTATGAATAGGTTTAGATCTTCAGCTGTGGACTCAATTTCAATGATAACCAATAGGTAGCTTAGGTAACATGTATCCACAATTAAAAGCTTCCTTTTTCTAAGGCCCCAAAGCAGAATATCAAGCGACGGCGCGTCATTGTCGCAGAACGAAAATTAGGACTGCAGAAAGATATCGTATAGAATAAACGTTTTTTGCGGGACATAAACGAAAATTTAAAATAAACATTAACATAAACATAAAAACAAAGAATTGATCATGTGTAAATGGCTTACTTATTTACCTATAAACCTCTATGATTAATTTATTACTAAAACGCCCGTAACCGCAGAAAGTTTTTCGTCTTATCAACCGTTGCAGAAAGATAAAAAACATTCTGCCTTGGGTTTTAAGGAAGTAACTCTGAAGTTACTGTGGTTCAGTTTGTTTGTTTTTTGGAGTCCCGGGCTCTACATCTATAGATTCTCATCTTTTTCAAAAGGGATCCTGCATTTAATACGTAAACCTATCACTAAAATTTCAACTTCAACAGGACAAATAGTTTTTGAGTTATCTTGATCACAGATGGATAGACGGATATACTTATTTCAATTTAATATTGCATTCTAGAACTTTCTTGTTTTCCTCTGACGCATTTTCAGGGATTTAACAAACGTTAAACCAAACCTATAATAATCTTCTGTTGTTACTCTTTTATGGGGAGATAAAATGAACGATTAAATGTCCATTTTCTTGTAGGCTGTCTTTTTTGATGACAGTTTCTGATTTCATTTTTCCAAATGAAATTTAAAATCAAGCTCCATCTTGACACAAACTTAAATTTATGTATTCGTTTACGAAGAGCATTCCTTCCCATCTGGTGTTAATTTTCTCATTCCTTGCTTAGTTATGATCTATATGGCTTCCAAAAATCTCATCTTCCACTGGCATTCCTGAGACTACCTATGTCCATAATTCACTGAGCTATTAAGTGGACTGTACGACTAATTTAACAAATAAAATAAGGAGTACTTAAGTATCGTAGACTTTCATTTGTAAACATTTACGGAAAACATTTCGTTTATATTGAATGGAAAGCGTGTCATGACCAAATCACTACCGAATTTCTAATTTCGTTATTTCGCAAAGACACTGCATGGAATTTCCCAGAGAAGAAAGTTCATTGCAACTTAACCCAAACCACTCTTCGATAAAACTTTCATACTTTTTTTTTGACTCCGCCTTTCTAAAAGGAATTCCAATTTATTTACAAGAATTAAAATTGGCTTTTTTTTTTTTTCATTTTATTTTTTATCCTCCATCAAATGCGATGGATTCTTCCAGTTTTGACCTGTAAGTGCAGCAAGTTAATATTTATAAACATATATACATATATATATATATATATATATATATATATATATATATATATATATA
>JAFIDM010009631.1:127998318-128045847 GCA_023159025.1 Thereuonema tuberculata | reverse complement strand
ATATATAAAGAAAAATCTGAAATGGGGTTGACGAAATGAAGATGAATGATTCCTCTATTTTAAATGATACCGTGAAATTATATCGAATCAAAAAAAAAAACAAAACGATATGCGGTCTGAATGTAATTACGTCTTCCGACAAATCGAATGGGATGCATGAAAGACCTTGACATCGACGATCAGCAGTGATGGTTGCAAGAGAAGAGCGTTGGATGTCGCCACTGGCCTGCTCTTCCCACAGGTCAGTCGGGTTCATGGCGTCCATCCAGGTAGCAAATGCCGCCGGCAAGGGGTGGGGTAAGTTGGCCCTTACAAGGCTGCCTGACCGGGCGGGTCCACTTTTAGGCCTGGGGGCTACAGGAGTGGAAAGATTTTTAGGGGGGGGGGGGAGAATGGAAAAAAAAAAAAAGAGGAGACATGATAATTATCATGCACGGAGACCTTCTATCTCAATGTCTCTCCCTACACAAACCCAGTGGTTAGGAAAATAAACAGCCAAGTGAACAACGGACGACACAACGTCGAAATATTTGGATGCTATTCCACCCTCTCCTGTGTTCCTCAGACGATCGTCGTTGAATGGACCATTAAGCATTTATCAAAACAAGCTTCCATTTCACTCAGATTCTTTCCTTAATCTTATCTCGAGCTATAGTTAAAAGGTCATTCTCCAGAGACAAAAATGCAACAAAACTCATCATTAGAGTGGCATCTTAAAAACTAAAAGGACATAAACTACAAAACTATTTCGTTTTTAGGACTCAAAGAGAATGGAAATTTTCCAAGGAAATTATTTTTTATCTGACTAAATTTCCCTCAGTTTTTATTAAAAAGGACCGATTTGATCTCCTTCTGACCCTAGTAGAATGGCACCTTTTTTTTTTTTTTTTTTTTTTTCCCAGTTCGAGTTCTAATTACTACGTTGTTTCCTATTATCTTCCTTAGGGCCTAGAGGGCCGGAAGAGACCATAGAACCTATAAGAAAGTCCAAGAAGAAAATCTGAAAATTTCGGTTAATTTGTTGGACGAGCGGAAAGGAGGTGCGAATAATTTTAGCCATATCTAATCCGGGATTCAAACAGGCTTAAAACAGAAGTTTCACAATCATTAGAACTTCCATCAACGGCCATTGGAGGAATCGATTTTTATGCAACGGGGAAATTTAGAGCAGTAAGATTTAATCTTATTATGTGGCAGTTGGAAAATAAGACTAATTTTAAATTAGCAGACAGTTAAAAATATCCAAAGAATGTTCTTGTTTCATGATTACCAACAGATAAAAAAAAAAAGTTGGAAAAGTAAACTTTAGAAAACAATTGGGGGATTTTTTTTATTATTATGGACTATTTTCAAAAATTAAAGCAACCACAAAAACACAAACAAACCTTCATAATCACTGGACAACCTAAAAAATGAATTATCTTCTTGATATAACAAATTCATCGACAACAATTTGGAAGGGAAAAATTTCAAACAACAACATTACTAAAAAAAAAAAAAAAAAAGAAAAGAAAAGAAAAGAAAGATTATTTAAGGGAAACGATTATAAAGTAAAATCTTCCAAATATTTTTTGAAAGAAAAAAAAAAATCAAGAAATGTAATTCAAAGACAGGAAGGGAGGAGGGTGTTGCCATGGTTGTCTTCAGGCGCAGATACTAGACAGTGAAAAGAAAACTAATCAAGAAATAGAAAAATACAGTAAAAACTGTAGTGAATAAAATTCAAAGCAGACCACGCATCCTACAAATCAGATCTAAGTATAAAAAGAAAAACACACTGAAAAATTCAAATTAAATAATAGAACATTTTACCCCCCCCCCCAAAAAAAAAAGAAAGAAAAAGAAAAATGGCTTGATTCCAATGATGAAGAAAATTAAAAACAAATAAATGTACAGAAAATTATGAACAATTTAAAATCTGCGACAATATAATAGAATGTGCTGGAAAAGAGAAAAGAAAATCACAGACGATGTTGAGTATAAATTGTGCATTCAACTAAGAAAATGTGAAGAAAATATTTCCACGTTGCACTTAGAACATGTTGGAAGAAATATTCGATATCTAGGAACTATCTTCCTCTTTGTAGATAGGAAGCAGTGTTTAACGAAACTACTTCACGACAAAAATGAAGCTTTGGGGAAATTAACAAGTGATTAATAAGGTGTAATTTCCTCTTAGGTTACTTATCCCATCTAATCCCTAAAATGCCCTTATTTGAAATGAAAGGTGACTTTAACGTTCCAATACGATAATCAACAATTTCATTAATAGAAAATCCTTATGAATTAGAAACTCAATGTAAGATTTAATTATGATCTAATAAGTAATATCTGATTTATTAGTGTGTGATTTATTAGTGTGGTCCACAAACAATCTCAGAATCACGAAAGATGAAGATTTGGAGATTTTCTCTTAGATCGCTTATTTTAATGCTATTACATTATAAAACAACTGCAAGATGATGAAGGTGAATGGTACGATATTTGGAATTTAAGACCAATGGTGAAAAGTTGTCAAATCATGACGTCACGAGAGATGAATAGAGATGAATACATTATTTTGGAATTTTTTTTTTTCCTTACAGAGAAGCTGCAGATAAGAATTGAATATTTCCAAAGCATGAATATAAAATCATCAATTTAGAGATGTAATTGAAAGGTTGAACTATTCCACCAAAGTTTTGACATGAGGTCCAAAAATGACTTGACAGAAAGGTACCTTGTCAAATTCAAAGAAAAGAATTGATGTATTGGGTTCTTTACAGAGAAATATATTTTTCGGTAGTATTGAAAGCAAAATGCTGTTGTTTAGTAGTTCAAGGTTAGTTTGGGCAAATAAACTTTCCATTGCTGATTTGCGAAAAAAACACCTAGATATAACCATAGAACTATGAACTAGATTCAGTGTTAAAAAGACGACTGATGAATAGAATCATAAATAAAATATTCATAAAACCTAATCGTAATCGAACACTGATCTTTGGTACATAGAACTGTAATAGAAGGCATTCTTTATTAAATTTCAATTAAAAAGGCATTTCAGAACTCAGGAGTTTTCAGCACATAATGAATGTATGCTTGTATGTATTTGTATTGGAGTTGTAGACTATGAACTAAAGTTGTTTTTTTTTTGAAAAATCCCTTGCTGGCGAGTACAATGTACAGAAACTTGTTGCACCCTAAAAACTGAAGAATCGAGCTAACTGTTAGCTTAATCGAGCTAACTGTAATTATCTTTCATTAAGTCATAAACTGGAGGACTGGCAGTTAATCTGTAAGTTACCTAAGAAAAGTAATGGTTAATGGACAGGATAGTCAATAATTCTTATTGTAAGTTTTAATAGGGTAAAAAAAAAAAAAAGGAGCAGATCATAAAATACATTTTAGAGAACCTCTTTACATTCTGCAGAAGTGTAGTTCGATGCAATCAAATTGGATTACACAATTGGCAAGGAAATTGTAAATAAAAAAAAGACAAATGTCTACAAGTCGTTAGTATTCAATGTTTTCAGTATCTGTCTCAGTTTTCAGTATCATAAACTTGTTCTAAACAGAAAAATATAACGTCACACGTTCAACATTTAAGGAATATATCCCAACTGATGAAGATCGTCAACAGTGGCTTATCTTAAAGAAGTCACATTGTGAAGTTGATGTAGAGAAGAATCAATATTCTTTTCTGAGATTCTTGATATCATTGTCAAAATAAAAAGCTTAATACTAGCGGTTAGAAATTGAAAGGTGGCTTTTCAATAGAAAATGATTACCAAGCAATGGATGTCTTTCACGACTTTCCACCAATAAAATCGATTCAGAAGTTGTGCTGAAACCCCTTTAAGACTGACTTATTTTCAGTCAGTTTTTAATCCAGAATTGAGAGAAAAATAAGATTGGATGATGTTACTGCAGCTAGAGTAGACTATTCTTGCTCCTATCCTCGCTGGAAAGCAAAAAGAATTCAAACAATATGAAAACTACTCTTTGCTTCCTATGAATATTATAAAAAAAAGGGTTAAATCCTTTCAATTTGTGGTGTAGAATTTCTTTCCAAGGCATTTTGTACTATTCTGTCAAAGCTGTAATTTGCTTCCAACTGATGCAAATTCATGTGGACGATGTTATTACAATGAAGTTGACATCATAATGACAAGTTGTGAGTCAGCTCTTCACCAGTTATTTTTATATTTTAACATTCACACTATTTTGTAATAATATGTACTGAAACTGCAAAGGATTTCGTTCTAATCTAAATGATCTAAAGGATCGTACTTTGTTTACCAGTCGCTTTACCGACATTTTCAAAAATCATTACCAATGGTTCACCAATTGTTCACCATATCTCCATTAGCCTAACTTTTTATATTTAATGTGTAATATAATTTGAAGGGACAAAATATGTAAGTTTATATCCTCTTTCAGTTCACTTCTTCTCAGATTTGATCTCTTCGTGGCTTCTGATGAACAGCGACAACTGAGCGAAAAGTAGATGCCCTGAAACCAAAGATTTAACCTGAAAACGCTTATTTCTAGTATTAAAACTCATAAATTTCTAATAAAGTATTTGTTTGATCTATTCTCCTTCTTAAAAACTTACATGTAAATGCTACTCAAAATTTACTCTTAACTATAATAATCTTTTAAAACTATCTTACGGAACTAAGTTTTCTTATAGAATGAAAGCATATACAAATTCTTTTAAATTTCGTTTTCCTTGCTAATGAAATAAAAAAGGAGAATGGTAAGAGACATTCAATCATTAACCTTTCAAACCATTTCTAATTATATCACTAACTGGATCTATTATGATACAGTATCAGAATTATAGGTTGCATAGCAATGGAATTAATGCTCTTTTTACGAAACACTGTATTACTGCACAATTGAAAATAAAAACAAATTAAAGTAACAAGTTTAGCGATTACTCAAAAGTCCAAACCATTTGCTATCTCAACTTTGGTGATGAGTTAAATTAGTTTTAATTAATTGAGAGTCCTAATAAGGACGAAACAGCTGTCCCAGATTGCCGTCGATGATGGCTCAAGGCGTGAAAGCAAACGAATTTGTGCATTCTATAGTTTTTCCGTTTTTCATACTGTCTTGTCTCTTTCACAAGAGAAGCAGTGATAGAAATTAATACCAAGGGAACTCTGACTTTCTTAACCTTTAATAGTATGTAAATAGTTTTAGGGGTCAAGAAACTATCAATAAAAAAACAAAAAATGGAAAATTCAAATATGATGTCAATCTTAAAAGCGCAGTTAATTAAAACTTTGCATTCAAAATCTTTAAGTAAAAAGATATCCAAATTTATCAACACACAATAAAAAGGGTTAGAAGGTCTTTTTTTACCTCAAAGATTCTTAAAAATAAAACTAAAGTAGAACTCCACATAAGTTAATAACAAATTACGAAAGTAAATTAAGATTATATATTTTTTTTTTTCTGTTCCGTTAAAGCATTAATATGTCATGACATGTATAAAAATAATACAGTATATAATATTTATATCCAATAACATGGTATCAATGATACATTTTATAAATAAGAAAAAAAAATCAATATTTCAGAAACAAAAAAGGAATAAGAAAGCTGTAAAATTAAATCAACAAACTTAATAAAGAATTAAATAGAAATGAACCATATAACTTACAGCTAACAAAAGAAAAAAAAATAATCTAATATTAGAATTCCTTTAAATTTGTTTTTAATAAACATGGTTGATTACATACGGTATTAAGGAAACTATACAATTAATCTAAGCATTTTTCTTAAAGAGTAATTTTCATAAACATAATTAAATATATAGTTTCCTCAATATACATTTTATTATAATGGCTGTCGAAAGTGGACAATATTTGTAGAAAAATGTTCTCTTTTGACACTGTCTGATGTAAAAAACCAACAACTATCAATTAAAATGAAGTCGTATATGTAGTAGACTGATATGAATAACTTGAACCATGCTAATTTAATTCCACTTAAAAAGTAACAACAATTTTGATCGTTTAATTAGAGAAAAATAATAATAAATAAATAAAGTGAAGTATCCTTACCAGAAGCAGTTCTGCCAGCATTCAGATGCGAGTAAGGCTGCAGCAATCCCCACAGATCACCATTATTGGCAATGGCATGTTCTAAAGCAGATGCGGTAAGAGTAACACTTTCTTCCCTTGGAAGACACTGTAGTACGATTTCTTCTAATAAATTTTCAAGCCCAGCTGTCAACCACACTGCTGCATATTCATGAACAAATCTACCAAGTCTTACATCACACATCCATCGGTGAAATCGACCAACAGAAAGTTGGAGACCTGCTCTAGCCGATTTACTTTGACGAAACTGATCACCCGTAACAGTATACATAGTTGCTGCCCTTAAACTAGCCTTAACACAAGAGTCAGCCAGAGCAGGAGCTAAAACTACCTTTAGAGCACTTCCCACTTCTTGCTTGCTACACATTCCAAGTGGTTTAGAAAAGCGCTGTGCTTCTCTTGCTACCCGAACCAGCGCTCTTTGCAGCAGATAAGATAA
This sequence comes from Thereuonema tuberculata, assembly GCA_023159025.1. Taxonomy (NCBI): domain Eukaryota; kingdom Metazoa; phylum Arthropoda; class Chilopoda; order Scutigeromorpha; family Scutigeridae; genus Thereuonema; species Thereuonema tuberculata. Next base: position 128,039,316 of record JAFIDM010009631.1, on the reverse strand, counting down.
TCTAGGCACAACTTCCATAGAAATGTGATCGAGAGCATCACGAAGGCGTCCATTTTGAAGCACACGAAGTACATCGTGATTTGTCCATGGAAGATGCTGCAGTTCCACCAGTCGGCTGTGACTGTCCACCCACACAAATTCATCGGCACTAGTAACATTGGTATTAATTGTCTCCAAACTCGAGTGCCGAATAAGACGACGAACCACATGCTCTGATTCACTACCACTCACAGAAGAATAAGTAGATGTTGAATAACTAGTCCTAGAACCCTGCGAACGTAAAGTCAGAGTCTCAATAGCTTGACGAATATCTTCAAGACCAGTGGCTCCTTCCAAAGGAAGACCTAAATCGTCGACCTTAGCTGGTAATGGTGCTCCTCGATGTCGACTACGAGATATTGCAGCCCTTCTATTTGAAGACTTCTGAGACACTGGAGTAATTGTTGTCGACATCCTTTCATCTTCCGGAACTGCCTAAATTTGTAATTAAATAAGATTCTTTTTAAAATAAGTACAAACGTAAACACAGCCAAAAAAATGATAATTAAGTAATTACAGTAACAATTTACAAATATTAATTATGATAAAAACTCACTTTCTTGCTCGGTCAATGCAGAACCAGGCAGAATTTTACGTTAATTCATTTTTAAGCTGTCTCCAATACCTACCTCTAATATTAATAACTTAAGTTTAAAAAATATTACATGAACACAATCAAAGAAAAAATTTCTAAACCAACCTTCAACGGAGATCGACGACCAAGACCAAGAGCTATATGACTGTCCTGACCCCAACGATGGTGCTCAGGAATATAATCATCTTGATGAGTTGTCACATTGTGATCGTGATCTAGTTCTATGCGAGGATGAATTCTTGTCAGTGTATCAGCCAAAGGAGATGAAGAAGTGTGTCCATCACTCATACTGGCATGTCCAGACGACCTATGTAACACCAATGTCCTCTTGAAGTCACTTTGGGGAATTAAAAAGGAAGCGCGTAGATTCCATCCACCACCAAGAGAGAGTTAGTAACAAAGGAATCACCTTGGAAACATTCAAAGTAACTTAGGAATACCTTTACCATTGCAGCATTAACATATCCATTGCATTACCTTAAAGCTCCAAACGAATTTAGTAATTTAAAGAAGATGAATTAAGACACAAAAACCAAAGCTGACTGGTGCACCATTAATAGAGGAAAAGAAAAACTTGAGAGGATTAACAATTTTTTTTAGAAGAACAAAGTCTAGAAAGGAATCTCATATGAATGATATTACTAAGAAAAAGAACAATGATTTATCTATCAAAAACTTTAAAATACTAAAAGAACTGTAAACTAGGAAGACATGCCTTTATTTTTTTTATCAATGATTGCTTACCTATTTTCATCACTGGATGATCCACCACAGGAATCTTGCCGTCGTGGAAGGAGTCTAAGTTCGTCCATACTCACATGATGGGGAAAACTAAGAATGTTTCTTCTTCTGGATTTCAACTTCGCTGGTGGTCTTTTCCTTAGTATTATTGGATCTCCATCGGATGAACTTTTGCTTAATGAACCACAATCAGTTGACTCTGGAGATAAGTGTCCCAAATGGGATTTTCGAGGGTCTTCTGTCACCTCCTCCCGATCTTCCCAAACGTCTTGGACTTTAATTGTCTTTGGCAAAGCAGGAGATTGACGAGTGGGCGTCTGTAGTGCAACCTTAGCCTGAATTTTGCTAGGTAGAGGAGGCTTATCGGATGCCGAATGAAGGGCACTGATTCCAACATCCCTGGTGCTGAGTACTAATGCTGTAGGAGAGGATTTCAGATCAGTTGGTGTACGGCAATTTGAAGAAATTAACTCACGATTAGGAGTTTTGGATTGGTCACGAGAGCCTCTCAGCACAGGAGTGGATCCCCCTCCCAAATCTCTGATTGGTGGCTTTGGTCCAGTTGGACTTGGACCATTTCGACACACTCCTTCTCTGCTTGAGGTTCTCATCATGGCTGTCATGTCAGCATGTGTGCGATGTACATCACCTGGTCTAAAGATGAAATAATTTCTGTCAGATTCCATTTGCCATTGTCATTGGCCATTGTCAATTATTTTTTTAAAGTTACTTATGAACATTCAGGGAAAATAAAACAAATGAATTAATTTCAGGTTTGAATTGAATATTGATTTTTTTTTTTTTTTTCAAATGGAATTGGCTTCCCTCACCTTCGAGGTTTGGGTCGTATAATTTCATGACCATCTCCAGCAAGTGGTTGCCAGTATTCATCAGCATCTCGAAACTCGGGTATTGGGTGGCTGGCTGATGACATCATCAACGATCACTGACCCATCATCATCGTGTAGAGCAGGAGCTACAAATCCTCCTAAAAATTATCAGGATTCACTCATTCAGTTTCAATTCATGCTGTGAATTCTCAAAATATATTCAATTTTCATTCAAAAAGTCATAAAGATTTTTCTCTATAAAATATCTGAACAAACCTAAGGTTGTCCCTAAACAAACTTTCATTTTTATCACAGAACTAACATTAAAGAACTTTTTAACTAAAAACAAACACAATTTAAAAAAAAAAAAAAAAGGATTAGTTTCTAAATGGTTTTTTAAGGAATAACTTAAACGGTTACAATTAAACAAATGTTTTTAGAAAAGTTAATAGTAAAAAACAATTTGGAAGATACTTTAGAAGTCATTTCATTACAACCCAATTCTAAAATTATCTATTCGAGATTTTTAATCTCTTAAAACTAGGAATGTTGATTTGGAACCAAAGGCTCTGTTATAAAGCTGTGTTCTGCTAACCTTGGAAGTTTTATGGTAATTGTTAAGAAATTATAAAATAATAACGCAGAATTTTGCAAAAATAAATTGTTAAACACTAATATTTTTAAGCTAAATTAAACGATCCTGACAATAAATGTTATAGTTCATGGATCTAGGTTGGAACCCTGGGAAATTTTATTTCGTCTTGTTCATTCGAATTGAAGGGAATCACTGGAGCGATGTTCCCTCGTCTTTCCTTGAATTCCGTCCCTCACGGACAATATGGTAGAAAAAGGGAAGTAATTTCCCAGAATTGCGTGGAATAATCTTATGGATTTACGTTGAATCTGTTTTATGTACAGGTAAACACTTTTTATACAAACCACTCAACATTTCAAGATATAGCTTGACAGGTAATACGATTTTGTTCTGTGGATAATACTGGTTCTAGAGGAATTATTTATCGCTGTAGAGAAAGACAAAAACAAATTAACTATGCACAAGGAAAAGAAAAAAAATGACAAAATTGTTAACTTATAAAGTTTTGATCTTCGTCAGAGTGATCTTTCAGCCCCGATTCCCTTCAAGTTACCAGTTGAACGGTTTTCTAAAAAGGGTGTGTTTACCCTGTTCTAAGGGTTTCTCTCATTGAGATCGAAAAAGTGTATGACTGGTCCTTTGACTTCGATGTTATCGAAATCGAGTTCAAACAGTGTCTAAAGGAATTCGATTTTTCTTCCTCTTTGTTGTGGAGTAGTTTTTCCTTATTTTGTATTATCAACCGCTATGTATCTTCATTTACATTGTGAATAGGGAATTTAGAATACAATTTTTTTTTTTGTTACTGCTGTTTGCTTAAATTGAATTTAACAAAAACATAATATCAATAAAAAGAAAAAAAAAATCACATTATTATTTGTCATTAATATTGTTATTATTGATATTACTTTATTTTTGTTAAATATTAAAGGATCCACTATAATTTTTAACGATATTATTGATCAGGAACAATGATGTGATGGTTGTTATTTTTGTCAAATAGACTGGATTGGTTTTAGAAATAGTTCACTGTTAAACTGTTCTATTTAATGTAGTGCAGTAATAGTTATTTTCTGTTCTACAAAGATAGCGCGGGATAACAACATAAATGGAAAAAAAGAAAATCACTTTAAAAAAAATTATTCCAGAACAAAGAGGAAGAAAATATAATTTATTCAGATACTACCTGGAGAGAGTTTCTGATACATCCAAGTCAAAAACTGAAACAAAAAAATTAATTTTGGCTTTTATCAGAGGAAGTATCCAAAATCTTAATCTGTTTCACCAATGGTGAAAAATAATTTTCTTGAATTTCATAAAAAAAATGGTATTTCTAAGAAAATCCCAAAAAATATTTTTCATTCACAAAAAAAAAAAAAAAAAAAAAATAATAAATAATAAGTGAACAATTAGACAATTTATTTTTGCAATTGTTTTTTGAATTTATTTACAACGCATATTTCTTTTTTTTTAATAGGGGAAAATCAAAATATTACCTATCCACTTTAATTAATGAAAGGAAAAAAAAAATAACTTTGGATTCTTTAGGGGATGGTTCTCATAAATTTTCGGCTTCGCACCCTCTTTTGATATTGTAGAAACTTTACGCCTCCCCACCAAGCTAACTGAAAACTATAATAAATAAATAAATAAATAAATAAATAAATAAATAAATAAATAAATAAAAACTACTCCTGCTTTCAACAGCTAACCAAAAAACAATCCACGAATTTCCTATCATGGCCCTTAAAATTCTTTCACGTCTCACAGTTTGAGAAGTGATGTTTTAGGCCAAGTTTTCTTAAATAATTTAGAAATAAAATGAAATGTTACCGAATAACGTAAAGAAAGTAGTCTTTTAGCAATTCCAATGTTGCGCACTATGTCTGGTCTGGTAAAGCTAGATTAGAATCTGGACTTGAGTCTCAAACGAACCACTAAAGACAACAACAACTCAAGATAAAGTGATGACACTTCTCATGACAGCAAATGGAAACAACAAATCTGAAACTCAACAATCTGACCCTGCCATGTTTAATGTAAGTAATGGCTAGGATACAGAGAAGATAACAACTCAGGAAAGAGAGTGGGGAAAAAATCAAATGTCCTTAGGACGATGCTTGCAAATAAAATTTTATTTACTTATTCTTTTTTTTTTTTCTTTTCCAATCTAAAACTTCTAAAATAGGCCCAGAGAAAACCCATGTTTAAGATTAATCGAGTGAATGCATTGTTAGCAAAAAAAAAAAAAGGTTTTGAATACCTTAATCAAGTATTTAATTTTGAATAAAAATGATCAATTAAGCTTAGTTGAAATACAATCATATGGGATTAAAAAAAAAAATCGCATTTACATAATTAAGGTTTCGGAAAAACCCAAGAAATTTATTTTCTTTTTATTTTACAACAGTAATTTCGAGACTTGCTCTTCATTAACAATCAATGGTTTTGTTGCTAATCAAGTAATAGCCGTATCCGTGTTTTCCTGTTTTTAAAAATATCAGAAAGCCTCCAGCACCATTCCTCGTATGAACCCGGAATATTCAGATCTAATCGTTTGTCCAACTGAACTTCTTTAGTTTTGAAATCTGCCAAGCTATTTCAGTGGTTCCTAACCTTTTTTTGACTCGTGAACTCCTTCCGACATTACGTTTTTGTTGTAAATCTACTAATCATCCAACCAAAATAAAATAGATCGACTTAAAACATAACAAAAGAAACGACAGAATTTTTCACACGATCTTTTTTCATTCATTACGAATGCTTTATTGTAAAGTTATTATTTCTAATAATAATAATATAAATTCTCTGTTAGGTTGCCTATGGAGTTCCTTGCACTATGAAACAGACCACAATTTTTCCGCCTCGTCCTCCCTATTTCCTTGCAAACGTCTACGTTTACTTCGGACTAGTTAATGCTAGTATCAGAAATTTTAAATTGTGTTGTATAATTTACTATATAAAAAAAAAAAAAAGAAAAAAAAAAATCCTGTCTGCTTCCTTTATATTTATTTCCTCTGATTCCGCATTCTGAACATCCAATTTTCTGGACACGAATCTCACGTTTAATTTCAATTAGAGGTATCGTAGCGGAATAATAGGATGCTCTCAAAAGTTACTTGTCTTAGTAGCAACCTAATGCATCTACTTAACGAGGAGGCGAAATGTTAATCTAAATCCTCTTTATGATGTTCCACTAATAGCGAAGGCAGTGCAACCGCCAATTTAGCTTTTCTGGGATTAACAATGAAATTTCTTTTTAGCGAATGTTACATCTTTAAGAGGAAAAAAAAAAAAAGAAATGTTCGTTTGAGTAATTTCGCACCAATGATTGAATCAATTAAAGTTAAACGGACATCTGCTTCAAAAACACTAGGAAACCTAAGTAAATCTTCTTGAATAAATAAGAATCAAATATAAGACTTCTTAATAATATTTCCTCATTAGAATTGGCAACAACAACAACAAAAAAAAAAACGCAACAGTTTTCAACAAACAAACAAAACAAAAAAATCGTTTTTTTTTTAACAACAATTTTAAATTTGAAGAATAATTTATTTATTAAAACCTAGCTCTGGGACTAGGACTGTCTGTCATAAAGTAATAATACATTGTGTTGATATGCCATAACAATATTTAATGATATTATCTAATAGAAATACTTGTGATACTTGTGTTTGTTTTTAATACAAATAATTATTCAAAATAGATTTTTAATAATCACAGTAGAAAACAAATTAATATGAATTATGACTACATTTAGCGAACGAGAGGAAATTTGATGTGTCAGTTTCTTATCTAATGAAATTTATATTTGAAGAAAATAACAGTAGATTGATTTTGATTTTCCTAAAACTATGTTTGCACGACCGTTTAATAATATAGTGAAAAATTTTATTATTTCAACTTCTTTAAACAGCATAAGACTTTGTATTGCATCCTTACACAGATATAATGACTTATATTTTTATTTCAATAAATAACAATTTTTTTGAAGAAATGCAGAAATGCGTAAAAAATATTAAATTTGGAAATATTTAAAACTTAAATGAAAAATAAAATAATAAAAAGAAAAATCAAATGTTATTACACATTAATAACCTTAAGGGAAAGAATGATTAATGAACAGAGCATGAAAAAAAAACAAAAAAAACAAGTGAAAAGAAACACAATGCTAATTTGTGAATGCACTACAGAATTATTCAAAGGTGAAGGCAGACTATGAATACAGTAATTTTCTATCAGAGCAGTGGTTCGCAAACTTTTCAATACCGTTCTTCCCCTATTTCCCCGTCTTTGATATCAGTTCAAAAAAAATAAAAAATGATGGACCTCTCTCCTAAATTGAATACTGTAGATCTGTGGACATTAGAGCAACCTACACATCGTGTATGTTTATTTATTTATTCTTAAATGAATAACGTTTAAAAAAACTAGTTTAAATAACTACGAAACATAATCTAAGTCATTGTAAGAACATAATTTCATATTAATTAAACTCACAAAATTTAAACTCACAAAAAAAAAAAATACCTTTTCTTTTCTTTTTTTTAATGAAAAGATCTAAGAGCATATAATAGGAAAAAAAAAGGTTTTAAAAATGTTCGCTCGCCCTTCAGTTTGAGAATTGCTATCCTACAGCATTTATAATAAAGATTAGTCTGGATTATTTGATTATTAAATAGGATATTACTTGCTTCTAATAGATAAATAATTTTAAGACATATTAATTGCTTATATTTCTGCCTTTCATATCATTTGTGGATAACAACTCCATCAGTTTTATTTCTCAATTCAATCCAGTGCCTGAAAGTGAATATTGAGCACTTAAATAACAAATCAACATTTTAAATCTATTAATAAATTCAAACGGATAAAATGAATTCATATTTTTATCAGTTCCATCGATGAACTTAATGTCAGGGTCAAATCATCCCCTTTCTCCCGAAAATTATCAAAGACTCCAGAGGAAATTTGATTCCCGTTTTGAACTACATTTTCCTCGTGTCCTTGTGGCCTCTCTGAGTCACCTTCGACGGGATTTATTACGCCAATGGCAGTTTTGCTTCCATCCGCAGCAATTAAAGTTGGGCAAATGACAATAGGCGTTTTTGCCTCAACCAAGGAATTCGGCGGCAAAGAGAAGGTCACGTGCCATTCCTTTCGCAAAAACAGTTGAGAATTGTCTCGCCGTCGCCATGACAACATACAAACAAAAAGAAACGATGCAATAGATATTCCCAAGTAATTTGGCGAGTGTTCAAGACAACACAGTCTCAGGACAATCTTAAATGTGGCCATTTTTTAAGAAGAAACAGGCTCAATAAAAACGTAACTACAGGTTTCCACGTAATCACCTTTATGAACTGCCAACGGCACTGATTATATTTACTTATTAAGTTTTTCTCTAAATAAATATCGAACTTTGGATATTTCTTCTGAAAAGTGTGGATCTTCATTATTATTATTATTAAGACTATCTTAAGACAGTAAACATGGCAAAAAAATATTCAGCAAAAATTTAATTTAGTTGAGATTGTTGAATGATTCTTGGAATCCAAGCCTCAGTAACGAAAGAGAAGAAAAAGAAACGGAAGAGAGAAATGTTTATTTGGAATTCCCCTCGTCTTCATATGAAGAGATCTTGTAAATGCTTCAGAAAATTCTATCTTTAGATACTTTATCAATGACCAATCCTATCTGATGATCTCCATCTAGTATGAAACTTTATGAATCCAAAGTCATTCTTAATTATCGGAAAACTTCTTTAAAAATTTCTGGAAACAATGAATTGATCTGGAAATCTTCTTGAAGTCAAGTTAACTTGAATAATTCATACTGGCTTTTATGAATTAACGTATTTTACTCCTTGAGATAATACCGTGTTCTATGTGGAGAAAAGAAAAAAAAAACACCATAAAGAAAGTTCCATGTTATAGGATTAGATTAAAAAGAGTAGACTGCTTAGATTAAAAAGAATAGACCTTCTAAACTAGATGGGAAACAGGTTTTCAGATTTCGGGGGCCTAGATCCATTCAAGTTGCTATTGAACCAAAAACCCCGAAAGAAAATAGGGCTATCTAAACATTTTAGAGTTTAAGGACGGAGAGTTTCGGCAACCCCTACATGCACATCTTCAAAATCCTATTCCCGCAGACACGAGAACATCCCGAGAACGACGTTCGTTATTTTAGGCCACTTTCTGATACCCCTCCCCTTGTATCAAAGAGGGTCACATTTCGATTACCCAAACGTTCCCTCTTTACATTTTTCTTCTCCTTTTCCTTCTTCCAATCAAATAGGATTTTTATATTCACAGATAAAGAACTTCCTGTATTCAAATCTCAAAAGAGGAAAATCTGGTCAATATTATTATTAAATGATTCAGAAATTAACTTAATATTATATATAAATTATTTTATTCTGTAATCCTCATTTTCTTTAGCAATAATAATTTTATTTTTTAATGTCAACTCAGGCTACAAAATGTTAAATCAGAATGTAAATGTTTTCCTATCAATAGCTTCTCTAGTTCATTTCACGAAGGTTTGCAAATGTTTACAACGTTGTATAAAATGCCGCAAACAAATTAATCCCAATTTCAAGCTTGTAACATAGATCCGTAGATTTAGATCATTCTGAATATTCTGCTCACATTTTTTATCAATGAATGAATGCTAATCTATTTCTTTGGTTTTAATGGAATTTTGAATTTGTTTTCCGCCAATATTAAAAGACAGGAAATTTTAGAACAGTTAAAGTTACATGACGTCACTTAAGTAATTCGTTTATAAAAGTAAGCGGTTTAACATATAGATGTGTATACATATTTATGTAATTATATTAGATACATAAAAAAGAAATAGTATACTTGTTCGAGATTTGAATCCGTACTTTCTATTCAATGAGGCCGCGCGGTTGGCGATGTCGCTAAGACACTGGCCTCTCACCTCTGCATACCGGGGTTTGGTTCTCATGTGGGTTTCGTTGATGGTGGCGATCCGCGCTGGGCAGGTTTTCCCGGGGTTCTCCCGTTTCCCCTGCATTTCTCACACCATCCTTTCTCAGTCTTTCTCTCAGTCTGTCCTTCTTTCCGTGGGATAGCACAATAGATCTTTCAGGTCGACGTGCTCGGCAGTCAAGCCACCCACATTCACAAGTAATCTAGTAATCTAATATATTCAATGACTGTTTCGAGATTTCTAGCTCTCATCATTTACTGAAATATCAATTTGATCTACTAACAAACTTAAATGTTAAGTGAGAAACAGTGAGAAAACAACATAGATTGGTATTGAGAGATTAAAAAAATATCATCTGATATTCAGTAAGACAATGAAAGCGTAAGGTTTTCTATCAAATAAGTCCATTAGCCAAATGGAGGGATATATAAGTAAAAGATACAACCATCGTTATTGGAAATACATTCAGTTTGAGTCGTGGCAATAAGACACTTGAAACATCTCATAACTTCTTGTGGCACTGTCTACCATCTTTCCTTCATCTGTTCTTGTAAAGATGCTGAATGCACATACGAGGTGCTCGTAGTGCTAAAATGACTTTCAACGGTGATCCATAGATGTTCTACCAAGTACAGATCCGTAGATCTTTCTAATCAATTCAGGACATTGACAGAATACAAATATTCTCTGAAAAGATGATGCACATTATCTTTCCCTGAAAGATGACAGGTTACTGGACATCTCTCAATAGAAAATGAATAGTAACAATATCAGATATGCTCCACTAGAATCATTTGCTGGATATCTAAAGTTAACTGACTATGACATTTTCCATTCGCTCGACAACTCCGCATCTTCTCCTTAAATGAGATTCGACACTAAAGATTAATTACTAACAAGATTTACTGCTGAACATCACACAATCCATTCCAACCGCTGATAGTCATTAGCTATGAAGCCATCGATGCAATGTATCCCGCACATAGAGTTTGTTTTGTGATGAGTCAATTTACAAGAACATTTACCTCTTTTTTTTGAAATTCGACAGCGGCTGGCAGAGGGCGTCTTCCTGTAACCCTAGGGTTGTCTTGTATGTTTCAGGCTGACCAATGGACAGAGCTTCTCTCAAAAGCTACTCCAAACAATGATGTTGCATCAAAATGACAAAATGATGTGTCATCATCCTGATACTCATCGGTTGTCTTTCAAATGCACTCAGCTTGCAGTATAGTTGACATTCCGTACACATTGTATCTCCTAGAACTTGCGACTCGAATCCGGAAGTCTCTTCTCACGAAGCTGTCATATCATGAAAGAACTGTTCTCTCTTGGATCAGCAAACGTTGCCTCTAGATTTTAATCATTTGCATATTTCGGTGTAACGCAAGCAACTCCAATGGGTATTAGAATTTCAAAGTTACAGGATATATAAAACTTTAAAAAAGAAACTTTAAGTACAAAGATCGTAAAATTAAACTTACCACCGTCACTTTGCTAGTCAATGTTTTCTGTTCCAAAATGTCACTCTAATTTTCAATGGTGTTTGTTAATAAGATTTGTCGACCAATGGTTAACTCCAGCTGATGAGAAGATAATAATATTCTGGGGTATGTTAAAGAAAACAAATTTCGCATTTTGCTTTGTATCTTTTAAATCTAGCTCTTGTCCTATCATGAACCTTAGCTTGTTTATTTGTTATGTATTATCAAGATCTATAATAAGTTCTTTTTTGACAGAAGTTTTTTATTTCTACATCTTTTAAATTAAAATCTGAGCCATTGTTATAATAGTGCTATTATATGTTACTATATATAATTATGTATTTTGCATTTCTTTAAAAAAACAAAAACCGAAAATATGTGGATATTCTACATTAATTTAACTTCTGTTTCTGATATCTTAATTTTTTTTCCTAAGAACTTTAAATGTTTCAAATTTCATAAATTTAATTAAAATAAAGTAGATAAATATTTTGATTGGTGATAGCATTCAATATTACCATCTCTTTAGTTTCTTTCTGATCACAATACGTTTTTGAAAAAGTTAGTTTAATTATGCCATTCCGTAAATATTTAGATTTTCTAATTCCAAATGTACTGTGTTTGTCCACAATCATTTCAATGACTGAATCAAAGAAGACGAAGTGAATTACGAAATAGCTTGGTTTTTATTTTGGTAAGATACAATACTTACCATATTCAAGTATTGAAAATCCCGAAGAATATCTTTACATATCAACTGCGATTATTATTATTATTATTATTATTGTTGTTGTTGTTGTTGTTGTATTACTTTGTTGTTGTTTTTTTTTTTTAATTTTACTAGATATACTTTTTCTTGTTATAAAACGAATAACGTTTTAATTTCGTTTTGTTATTTTGTTTCTATTGATATAATGCTCTTTTACATTTGAATGTTTAAAAAACTCCCATGGATTTCAATGAATAATAATAATAATAATTTTTCCATAATAAAAAAAAAATCGAAAAGTCCCAACTGTTACCCATCCTCCCTTGCCCTTGTCCAAAGTGGTCATAATTTTGCAAACCCCGTCCCCTCAGCTTCAAATGAACCTCCCCTTTGACGCTTTTCCTTTACCTGCAGAAAGAAAAGGGAAATAACAACAACTATTTCAAGAAAGAAACGCTGAAGTAGGCCTAAGTCTGGGCCTGGAGACAAAGAAAACAGTGAAAAATTGAATGTTCCTGTAAACTGGCCACGACACCTGCTGCAGCTGTCTCTTCCATTTCACCAAAATAAATAAACTAAATGTATAAACACCTGTAAGAGTCGGCAGAAGTGATATTTGATCTTAGCAGGATTTAAAATATGCGCTATACAAAAAAAAGGAAAAAGAAAGAAAAAAGTATTCCATTTCCTGTTATGGTTTTAAGTTACTAAATGTCAGTTAAACTTGAGGACACACAACGCTTACCTCGGTGGGCTTCCAAGACTTGTATCTGACCAGTATGCCCATCATGCAAAGGCCGCAGTGCTCCAATATATCTCAAGGTTCAACGGTTGCAATTTGATAAAAATCAAGATGATAAGTTTAAAGGCGATTTAATTTTGATGATTGACAACTTCCACGATTATCTATATGGGAAACTGAGTTTTCGAACTTCTACATACTATCAGAAATTTAGAAGGCAAACTATTGATAGTAGATGTTCAATCCTTATTCTCCAATTTGAATACATACGTGATTTGTTCGTTCCAAAACTGGCTTGAATAGAACTTCCTCACTAGTTCCTGCATCATTATGTCTTATACTGTTCACAAAACTTGCAATTTCGGTTTCCCATTGTACAGGTTTCCGATAAAAAACAATCAAGGTTAAATAAAGTTTAACAGCTCGATTTCTTCTATCCCCTTTTATTTATGTCTGTAAATTAAAACTGATAAAAAAAAAATATGCCTCATTGAGAGACATGATTGTGAGAAATACCGTTCATATTCTGTCTCAATGGGTTTTCCACTGACCCTGTTGAGAAGCTGTCTCGGGAAATGGCGCTGATTGCGAATCTTGCGAGACAAGTGTATAAGCCTCCATGCGAGACAGCAATAATCACACAGAAACATCTGAGACACAGCTTTAAAGATGCCAGGATCATAAACGAAGAAATAAATATTGATGATCCCTGATTACAATAAACAACAATAATTATTTCATTATTAGATGTTTACAAGTGACATTTTTCTTTTTTTTTTTTTTTCATCTCTTAAAAAAATTCCCGTCTGTAGCTTCATTAAAAAAGATAAAAGGTTAACTAACTGTAGTGGATTTCTTTTCAGAAATTAAATTCTAAAACTAAGCCAATCGCTTATAAGTTAAAGGTAATCTTGAAAGGCAACAATTATATTGATCAACTGTGGAAGAAAACTTAAATGAAGCTCAATCGGAAGTTTCCAGTTGATAAGGCAACATTAATTGTAAGGTCTACGTAACACTTTCATCAGTGTAAGGTTTACGATGTAGGAGAAAATTTGAGAATTACGGATGGAAAAATCAAAAATAAATAAATAAATATCTGGACAACACGCTCTTTACTCCAAAAGTCTTCGGAAAGATTATTTCAAATAGGGATATATTTGGTAAGAAAGAACTTCCGAAGGATCTTAAAGAAAAAACAGTTGCTACAGTGAGGGATACTGGTCTATTTTATTTGGAAGCAAATCTACTAAAAATTATTATGAAGGAATACAAAGAAATACTTTCTGGAAATGATCTAAACGAAATCTGTCGTTATTTAAGTCTAAAAACATTTCATATTCCTTACCATTAATTTCAGAAAAGAACAAAAACAGAAAGAAAAGAAAAAAATATGTTTAAATGCTTTGGGAGGAAAAGTAAGATACTGGAGTGGTTCACGAATCCAACATCAAACATTCTTTAAAATGGAATTCCAGGAGAAAACTACTTCAATAGAAAAATGAATCTGATTGGTGGATTAGATAATAAAGAAGCAACGCTTCGTTTACTTGTATAGAATTGCATTTAAATCCTTTAGAACTAATATGTACACAAATGAAATAGTAGCCCAATAGAAAAACTTCCTGAAGAAAATGAAGACAACCAATTAATTAACTTGATAGTATCATTATTCAAGTTAATACAAAGCTATATAACTAACAATATCATTATATCATCGTCCAATGCTGCAAATTTATGGGATTATTACTTGAAGTTAGCAGGCAACTGATTTTGCGATTTTTTTAAAATAACTTATAAAGCTAATCGTATTCTTCAAATAACTTCAAAAACAAATTCTTCAAACATAGACACAAACATCAATCATCACCAATATTTCGTTGTTTTACTCAAAGAACTTCCTCAAGGTGTACATAAGAAGAAAAGAAAACATCTTTCTTTTCTAGAATCAACAAATAAACTAAATACAAATGTGAATAACAAGAAAATCAAATCAAACAAACAAAACAAAAACATCCATGATCCAAATGTGAATAACAACAAAATAATAAATAATAACAAAAATAAATAATTTATAACAATAGACTTATAACAGGTTACAAATGTTATTTTTGTTTTTCACGTTTTGGATTGTAGAGATTTTGTTAGTTTTTATTTTATTTTATTGTTATTTTGTTGTTACTCACGTTTGGATCATGGATGTTTTTGTTTTGTTTGTTTGATTTTATTTTATTGTTATTCACGTTTGGATCGTGGATGATTTATTTGACTTAACTGTTATTCACATTTGTATTTAGTTTATTTGTTTATTCTAGAAAAGAAAGATATTTTCTTTTCTTCTTATGTACAGCTTGAGGAAGTTCTTTGAATAAAAGAACGAAATATTGGTGACGATTGGTGTTTGTGTCTATGTTTAAAGAACTTATAAAGCTATTGATATATAAACGATACTAGATCTGTGCCCCCCCCCCATTGATTTTGTTAGAAATTAAAATCACAATTTTATTATCACTATAGTAGTCTCCTTAAAGCGTGGTTATCATTATAAACACTAATTACATAAAAAAAAAGGAACGACAGTTTTTACTTGTAAAAATTTAGAATATCACATCTTCTAAAATAACGTTTTTGGATCTTACTACGAAGATATGCGAAAATTGGTACGCCAATTCTCCATTATTTTATGGTAAGATGTCGTAACTCCTAAAAGAAAACAATCTGTAGTTGAAGGCATTGTCTACTCTTTTCTTCGATGGTACTTAGAATTTTTTCTTCCATAATGTATTAAACAATAATCTAGTATAAGAGTCAATTGTAAAAAAAAAAAAAAAAAAAAAAAATACAAAGTAAATAAAGCAGATTTAAGCAGTTTTTTTTATTTATTTTTACACTATTAAAAGTTTTATTTTTAATTCCAAAAGGGTTCCGGAGCCCAGATTCTCACCTTTGCTCTCTCAGATACTCTAAAAGTGAAAACGAAAGCCTGTGCAGTAACGTTACAGAAATGTGTTATTCTATCAATAGATTCTGGTAATATAAAAGATTCAATCTAAAAATTGCTTTTCATTTAATATTTTCCAACTGTATTCAGTTTGAAAATTTCTCGAAATCATTCAAATTACACAGTTTAATCTCACAGATATCTTTCTTTCAGCAAATGGCTATAGTTAAAGTTTCTAAAAACAATAAAACTTTGTATCATTTTACATAGGCTTTGTTTTTCAGAAATTTAACTGAAACCTCATTAGGATATATCAAGAATATTTTAAATTAAGAAGCACTATTTTGACAAAAAAAAAAGTGTGGGGAGTAAATTTTGGAAGGTTTGCATCAATTGAGGAAATGCATTATCTACGTTGAATTATCTTTAATAAGACAAGTCATTATATTTGTTTCGAATTACAATCATCACGAATAACCATCATCATAGTTCAAGAATCTGCATGACAATTCTACGAGTTTAGACTACAGTGATTCCTCTTGACTTCTACATTGCTAGAAGAGTGCATTTATGGAAAGTTATGCGATTTCCTTGACTTCTGACGGAAAAACAATCATATCTTATTTGGGAACGATAAGAACCATAGAAAAAGAGAAAAATGATTTGTCGATGTTTAACATATGATATCAAGCAAGAGGGCCTTTTGGAGGGTAACATGAAATGGACGAAGAGAATTAATTCCGTTGTTGAGATCACAGGCAATAATCCTTCTGTTTCTATGGTGAACAGTGAGACAAGGATCCCTGGATGAAGCTGTGGCAATGGACGTGTTGTTCTTGGCTGGTTATCGTCCTCGGCGATCAGCCAGTCCAGAAAGAGGCACTTGTCCCTTACCCTGAGGGTGAGTTTACATCCGGGAAACACAAGAGTCCCCTATTCAACCCCTCGGAGCCACAAGGGTGGAACTGTTATCGGGAGCAATCCACCCCTACGTCAGCTAAGCCTTCTGACAGTGAATGGGACCCGAAAAAATCTTGCAACACGACACAGAAGCTTCTGTTCGCGAATTTTGCAAATCAAACACAAGGCATTTTAAGAGTCAATTAATTAACCTACATTCCTCTAATTACTTCTTAAAATGATAATTACAGAATAGATAATATTTCCTTAATTAATTTTCATTTTTCTACTGGCAATTTATATTTTCGCAAGATGTAATACTGTCAACTGAACATTTTCACATTTTCAATGGTAAGTTCCACGACCGTCAGACAAACAATTAGTTAATACTATCTATCTATCATTTGTTAAGTTAGTGAAATATGTAATCAACCGATCTGAGAGAGCATTTTAATAATCAATGTTCTAAATTGGTCTTCAATTCCAAAATAAAGTTGAAAGTAGATTTTCTTTTTTTTAAACAGTATATTTTAAAGCTTTTAGTATTTCAAATACTAACGTTTTAATAAAAAAAAGAAAACGTTTCTTTGAAGTTCTTTTTTTTTTTTTTAATTTATATTCTCAAAGCAAATTAAAACTTTAAGTTGAAAATCAATAATTTTCAAACATAGTAAACAGATACTAAAATCTCTATCTAAATTTCTTTAATCGAAGATACTTCGGTTTTCCTTCCTTCTATCGAATTTGGCCAACTAGGGACCACGTGACTAGCTCAACCTGACAACGTCAGGGCGAGGCTAGTGAAATTCAAGAAAGGGGGGACGAGAATTATATCCCGTCCAGGATAACCCTGAGATAGTAAGTCCCAGGTGGGAAACGGACGAAACACAGAAGAAGAAAGAAACAGCCATGCCACCACCGGGATTCGAACCCGGGTACTGACGCATCGGCCACAACCGCAGCCCGCCGGCTAAACCGCACGGCCACGCCAGCACGGCTTTCGGTTTTATTTATATTAAGCGTAAATATCACTAATTACAAAATAACAATAATAAAACATTTATTATGATGCATTTCAATTATTTTGATAAAACTAAAATATAAGCCTATTTGGTCCACGTATGTTAACTTACAATTTATTCACCACTTGGAGAATCCTACTGAATTATTAATAAAAAGAAAAACAGAAAACACAATCTACGACATTTTTATTCTTCAGAGGATTTCTCTTTTCAATTATGTTTTCAGTCAATAATACCATTTTTTTTTCCTTAATGACACAATTTTAGAAGTACACCTGTCATTACTAAATTCTAATCTCTCTCTGCCCTTTTTTTTTTTTTTAGGTCCCAAAAGAAAAAGAAAAAAAACAGATAAAATAAAATCTACGTGTAAACCCTAAGCCCTCAACCAAGTCCTGTTAGTTGGCGGCCAAACAAACGGGTTTTCTTAGCGAGAGTGGAATGAGCACCGCCTGAGGCCAGCACCGTCCAATTATCTCGGGTTTGCATAATTCTTTCTCCAGAATAAATTACATTGGAAAGAGGGGAAATGTACTATTATAAAGAGACGGTCAAGTTCTAGTGCGCTGCCAAGGATGCGACTCAATGATTCTCTACTTCATTCTTACAAGGACAACAGCAATAAAACAAAATCATCAGGAATGTCTTTTTAGAAGCACTTTAGCATTCAGTTTCCGTAACGCATGAGTACGAAAGTGCTAATTTAAGATAACAAAAGTAAGTTGTTATTGGTTCATTTGTAGTGTCGAGAAATTTATGAATTTTAATTATTAAAATATATAAAAAAAAATTAATAATGATAATAATTTGATATAAAATCACATTATTAAAAATATGTTACGACAATATAATGACGTCATTCTGCATTTTTGACTAAAGCAATTTGCAATATAAGCATCAGGCCAAAATAAGGAGTCAGCTTCCATATGCTTATATTCAGTGATTGTGGCAGCTTAACATAGAAAAGCCTAATATAATGATCATATTTATGCTATTCACTTTACCTCATTAATTTTCAAATGAGGTAAGATGCATAGAGGCAATATTTGGAAATTCAATGAATTAGACAAACAGGAAGAAAAAAAAACACAAAACCTAAATATATTTCAATTTTTACTGTAGGCCTATATTTTAATGTAATATTAATAATGAGTGAATTATACATTATCGTAAGCTTACTAATTTAATTTTTATTTAATTACTTTGGAACTTAAGGGATATTCACCCTGAGTTCTTCCCTCCGTCTACGCTACAGATTTTAGCGTCTTCATCAAGTAAAGCAATGGAAAAATATCGTCAGAGGGCATTGAAACGTTATTATCTAATTAGAGTATTTAAATCTCCAAATAGTAATCATAAACAATTGTAATTAGTTCTATTACGATTCCGAGCAACAAATCTTTCGTTTATGCGTTATCCTAAGCTTTTAAACAGACCGAACACATCGCGCCAATTGAAAATAATCTCTAATTTTTTTAAAAGTCGTGTATCTTTAAAGAATATCTTTTCAGGCAGGAAATTAAACTTTTTCATTGGCTCAATATTTAAAACAAGTAAAAGACTCCACCATTCATGAATTGAATCCATTACTTTGTTAAGGCATCTGTTTGTATATAAAATTCTATTTCACTTTTAATAGTTTGATTTATTCACTCTTGTGAAGCACTTAATCGTAGACATAAAGAAAAGAGAACGTTCGTTTGTTTAGAAGATTACCACCTTGTTCTACATGGGACGTCCCTTATTTAATGCTAAATTATGACTCCTCTATTTATAAATCGTCGCCTTATTTAAATATGAAATTTTATAAAATAAAGATAAAATGGCCAATATTAATCAAATCTTTCAATTTTTAAAACCTAAAATTTATTTCCGCTAATTATTATTTTGAATGTTATTTCTTACCATAAACTTGCTATTAGTTAACTAGAAAGAAAAAAACATAGACAATTTTTCTGAGAAGGTTTCAGTAAACTTAGTTTAAACAGTATATTAACATATCAACTGATTATTTACAATGGATGGGAAATGCAAAACCAGAGTTAGATAATTTATAGAGGGATTCATAATGACCATTATTTTTTACACTATTAATAGTGTGAGGTAATAAACTATTGATACATGCACTGAACTCCCTATGAATCTTTTTTAGTTCCCACCCCCAATTCTGTTTAGGAATACTTTAACTAAGAATTTTATCTTTTAACAATTAAATGTCGTTCAGTTTTAATGTTAAATCGTAATTGACAATAAGAAACTGAATGGTCAGTCGGGCTTTGGAGACGAACTTTATCCACCCTTCACGGGTATTTTACATAACTTCTGTCTGTATGAATTATAAATTCGACTATTGCGCATCATTTCACAGGGTCTCGAAGAAACATCGAATGCCTCTTTACCAACATTTCTCAAACTTTCACTGTCAGTCCGAATTATCCTCTTTCTTATCAATTTAAAAAATGACATAACTCTCAAAGTTAAGATACTCATGAATGTGAGCGCACATACACACGAGTATATTGAATTTTATATATGTATTCATGCATCAGTGATAATTAATTTAAATAATTAAAAAAAAATGCTATACCACAGAATAGTTGAATCATTGTATTAAACAAAAAAGATTAATAGGCTATATTAAGATATGCAATTTGAAATAGAAATATTTAATGATGTTAAAATTACTCCTGCGAATGAATTAATTTTCATTTTTCAATCTTTTTAAACAGTATCTGATTTACTATAACAATAATGTTTGTGAAGGAAAGCACTCTTTGAATAAACATCCAGAGCTGCCCTCCAACCAAAAAAAAAAATCGTTCGGTGTCTTCACAGTTTAAGAGATATTACAGAACTCAATTTTAAAAAGTAAAAATATAATGAAATCAAATAATCACTGCAGGTAAAAAGAAGATTTATTTATTAATCCTTTTAAATGGTTAAATAATCGACGAAAATATATTAGTCATAGACATCGATAACTCTTCTTGGTGTATTTTGGTTGACCTCGGGGCCATGCAAAATGAGATCTTAGAATTCGTATGCAACACTTCATTCTGAATCCCAACAAGTGAAAAGAAGAATTCTTTGTCTATTTTGTACAATCTACTTAGCTTCTTATTCATCTTCCTTAAAGTTCTATTCCCCTTAACAATTCCACGTATTAGTCTTACTTCTAAGGTCCGCTGCATCTCCATTCAAACAATCAACTTCAGTTACTGATAATTATTTAAATAAACTTTTGCTAATAAAGAGACTGTAATGGTCTTACTTTGTACTCTTAATAATCGAATATAATAATCTATATCTTTGCATATACTTTGATGCAATTAATACATTTATTTAAACGTCACTGATATTGAAATAAGCACAGCCGTTTTGATCTTGATTGAGCTCATCAGCGTCATCTATTAGGACTGTTTTTGTAATTTACTATTTTGTTAAAAAAGATAACAATTTTATGGCCCTCTTTTATTAGTCTAAATATTCTAAAAAAGTTGATATGTAAACAAAACAAAAAACTTATTAAAAAAAATACATAACCGTTAAAAGATAAGCATGAAAT
The DNA here is from genome assembly GCA_023159025.1 of Thereuonema tuberculata. Lineage (NCBI taxonomy): Eukaryota > Metazoa > Arthropoda > Chilopoda > Scutigeromorpha > Scutigeridae > Thereuonema > Thereuonema tuberculata. Next base: position 128,018,193 of record JAFIDM010009631.1, on the reverse strand, counting down.
ATAGAAAAGATCGTATCTCAAGAAGAACATGAATAAATTATTCAAATTTTGCAAGATATTACTTTGTTTATTTATGATTTATTACCACTTGTGTATAGATCGTGTGACATGAATTTACAGATCACCTATAAACACAGGCAAAAAGAGTGAATGGGTTAGAATAAAAAAATATTATGTTTGTGATTCCCTCTAGAATGATAAGGCGACAATTACAACCAAAAAAAAAAAAAAAGCGGTAGTGAGATCTTACTTGAGTTTGGAAGGAGGTTGAAAGGCAGTGATCCCTCTCTAAAACATCCTATGAGGCTTTATGATATTGATATCGGGCGAGAATGTAGGCCAGTTAGCTCAAGAAATACCTTGTTCTTCAAGATAGCTATTTGGAAAGTCTTGCTCAATTGGAAAATGGAATCTTCGTCGATCTTACTGACATATTGGCAAAAATCAAAAATCAACATTTCTTTCTTTTTGAGCATTAATAGAAACTCCCAAAGACAATGAAGTATGAATATATATCAAAGAAATTCGAGCTTACTTAGAAAGTCACTTCTTTCAATGTCATCTTAGGTTTCCAACTCTCTCTGCCTATTTGATGTCAGAATGTAAATAAAATCTATTTATAATAAAAAAATTGTAGGACGACGGGAATATAGTCATGCCTTGTGACGCTTTCTAGTAACATCTGAGACAGTTACCAGTCTTCCTGTATCTGGAAAATTGATAATTTATTATCGTATTCATTCTGGTTAGAATTGTAATATGGCGCCTATCTTTCTACACTGCAATTCTAGAATTTCTGGAACAGGTCTCTAATGATTGTTTGGAATTAAGTTTGTAGCCCTGAGGTAACAGAATGCTCGGCACCAAAGAATCTGGTCACTTCCGTGATTGTTTGACAATTTCCATCGTTATGAGTCTACTATTTTAAGATGTTGATGTGCCATTCAATTGGAAGTGACTGAACAGTAGTTATTAATTTTATTTTTGGTTAGGGAACATCTTAAGGAACCTCTCAATTGCCGATCAGTTTCAGATAAAGGTTAAGTTAACAGAAAAGGGATGTAACATCAGACATCTAAGAGAATTTATAAAAGAAGAGTTTGAGTTTTTGGAATCACCTCTTTATCTTCTAAAATAAACTGGGAGCAATAACGGGAAGAACAATTTAGGGCGAAAACAAAAGTCTTTGGAAATTTATTGCTGATTTACAGTGTCTTTGTATTTTTATTTTATTTTCTTGAAAAGATGATCATTTTTTTTTTATCATTTTGAACTACTCAAGGTTCGTTATTGGTGCTTTCAGTTGTGACGAATAGTTAAGGTGAAGGTTCAAAAACATAAAACAGCTGTGCTAAGGTTCCATTCCATTAAGAATAAATAATTAATAATTAATAAATTAAGGATAATGCACAACATTACATAATTTGTAACAGGGTAAACTTTAACTGATTATCTTTTTTATTAACATTCTGTTAATTCGTGCATAACTTTTGATGAACAGTGTTTGTACTCTATAGTGTTTGGAGTCTTTATAATAATTCTCGAATAGAATAATTAATGTACATGTTATTGAACCAATCGAAAACACAACACAAAGATCTCTGAGTGTGACTAAAGGGGAACAATTAATATTTGCTTGACTAATTGTATAAAAACTAAAAATCTCTGCACTAAATAAAAAAAAAAAGAAAGAAACCAGTTGATCACTTGAAGGTTTTCTTGACACAGTTAAAAGGCATAGCGGATACAATATTAATAGGATAATTGTAATTTTTTTCGATTAAAAATGAAACAAGCGAATTAAATTTCCTTTAAGCTTAACTACACCTTTCTATCCAACCTCAGTATAACCATTATCTCTTTACTATTAAAAACTTTAATTATTTTCCGATACTAAGGAATCTTAGGACGGCCGTTTCGTCTATCAATTAAGCTGTCATCAGCTGACTTTCCACTGCCAATGGCTCAAAGATTATACTGAGATAAATAAAAAAAAAACCTTAATTCACAAATAACAATAATAACAATAAAGTACAAATTTTTAACGTGTGGAAATAAATTAACTGAAAGAGTCTTTATACACATTTTAATAAAACAAGAAAGTAATACAACCATTAAATACAGCGACTAATCATGCCTTGGCCACATCACCATTGGTTTCCTCCCACACCTGACTCCGGATCAGTCCTTTAAATAAAAGAACTTTTTAAAGTGTTTTATCAGCTAGTCAATGCTAGTGTCCGCTAGTGAAACTAGTGGCTGTGTTTAATGGTTGTGTTCTTGTTTTATTAAAATGTGTGTAATGGCTCATTCAGTTAATAATAATAATAATAATAATAATAATAATAAAAAATACACAATATTAGAAGAAATTCATACTAGCATTACAATCACTTCTTTAATTATACCGTTCAACAACGACTAGACAATATTTTGAAACAATCTTTCCATCTGATTTTCACAGCAAAATATTTAATTTTTGAGCCTTTTGCAGAATTTTCTTGCAAAAAGCAAACTAAGATGATTAGTTACGATTTTTTACACTTAGTATTCACGTACAATAGGTATACTTAGCTACTATCTGATCGTCGTCTCGATCCATTCGTGACAAAAACCGATAGGTTGTGCTGTGTAAGATTCTCACAACTCTTTTAATTCGCCGTTGTTTGTGATGCGTTGGTAACATTCACGATTCTTGGCAATCTCCTTCGACTTCTTTCAAACCCAACTATTTTCTCCTACAGGACATTGGCTGTTTTATGATTGCCGTTCTTGATAAATTCTCACTCAAGGAGCTTCTGGATCCTGCATTGTTCGAAAATCATTCAGGTTATCCGTTTTATCTGTTCAAACTAAAATAATATCAAAATATGCCTTCAAATATAATTATATAAGGCTGAGTGTACGCAATGTAAACTACCTATTCATTTTGTTAGAATCTGAATCCATATCCTCATGAGCTTAGGATATAATTTAAAAAATATGATGTATAAATAACAAAATTGTATACTAATTCCATTTGTTTGCTTATTTTCAATTATCAAGAAAATGGAAACAGATATTTATAATTTCACGAATAAAGCCTAAGTCAATTGTTTAGACCCACATAGAGTTTCTTTATGAGTATAATGTTTCATTTTTTTCTTATATTTGGCAAACTGCTAATTTCTAGTTACTTCCATTTATCGCGAAATGCATATTTTTCTTTTTAACTCCTGATGCTATTTCATGAAATAATGGTTAACGAAGCCCTTATCATTAGCTGACATTTACTCATCCATTCACTAATCAATACGCTAGAAATGAGGAATTAATAATCTAGAAAATAAAAGCATTTTTTTTTTCTTTATAAAAGAACTGTTTCAAAGAATTGTAATTCACTTTTTGTTATAATTCATTGAAAATGAATATATGCTCAGTTTGGTTCATATCTTGTAAACATTCAATTCAAATAAACTCTCTACTAAGAAAGCGTCAGCTTTAATTGGGTACAAAGGATCTGCTACACTGTTAATAAGAACACTTTCAGGAGGTATTTTCAAGTGTAATTGACGTGTCTTTGCTGTGTCTTTCGTTTTCTGAAAAATGAAAGGAAGACAGACAATAATTCCACTTTTGTCTATTGCAGAAAATAATCATAGAATAAGCCAGGAATTGAGCGGGATCCAACTATTACTCAAAGGGAAAAGAATGTCCTCCTCCACACCTCAGGGAACAGCAGGTGCTCCAGGTATTTCATCGTCATCCATTGCCTTGCCCTGACTCAGCAACCGCTTATCTGAGAATTCAAGAAGTTTGGTATTCGGGAATTTGATAAAAGATCCTGTAAACACCAAAGTAGAAGAACGAAAGACTCTTTCCACACAACTAGTAAATGTTTACATTATCCACACAAATCATGAAATCATATTTAAATTCATAAAAGGAAACTGACGTCAAAAATTAAACATAAAAAACGTCTTTTTCAAAATAATCGTAGCATTATTGATAGCGACAAAAGAAGTTGACGTAAAAATGATTGTTGCAACATTAGGTTTTTTTTTTTTTTTATAGTCAGAATATGAATTTATTTTGTTTAAACCGTTAAAAATAACTGTAGCAGCTACTATGCTTGAACAAGTATTATTTAATGATCAAGCATCACATTTCTGATACAAAGTTTGCCAACTAAAATAAATTGGAATGAAATTGCTATTAATAAATTATTTAATCGTGCACTTTCCCCGCTTCACAAGATTTCATTTACATGTTTTAACTAACAAGATTTAGAAGTGAAACCTACAAACTTTTTTTTTTTTTTTTTTTTAACTGTAATTGTTATAAATTCGCCGCTAGGTCGGTTAGAATTCTTTGCAAAAAGAAAATTAAGACAATAAATGTTTGAAACAAATAAATGTTATTATTACACACAATTAATAAAAATCTTTCCGCGCGGCCTCTGTTGAGACGCCGAGTAGACTTCAAGGTCAGAACGGTGATGAGCATCCGAGGAGATGCTGAGAGGGTCTCTTTTCCAGTGGGAGAGTCCACTCTGCGGTCAGGTTAATACAGGGGTGAAAGGTACAAAATGAAGCTTTCATAGCAACCTAAGAAAAATGTACAACAAAGAACTAGCAACCAAATACCTTCACATTAAGACTGACACAAGAAGAAAGAGAACAGAACAAGGGTCTCCTAGGATCAGCTGAGGATCATTGAAAAAAAGAAAGAAAGCCGATCCTAAAACAAAGTTTGAAAGTTTACAAAAGACAGCGACCACTGAGTTTACTATCGGTACAAAACTTTCTGAAGATTGAAGTAGTTGACGTATCCTGCTGCGCTCTTAAAGAGCTTAATAGATGTGAAGGGCATTCACGAGTGACGCCGTGTTCGAAGCAACAGTTAGTTGTGGCGAAAAATGTCGAGATATAACTTTGTTAATCGCCGGAAAAAAAAAAAAATCAGATCTCAATATCCGTGTCCATGCAAACTGACAGATCGAGTGAAAAATGATTTTAAAAAAATCCTAATTTACTTTTTTCTCCATTTCGGACGTTCCGCTGCAGGAAACAACACAATCTTGTTAAAGGTCTGTGCTACTTACCTTCTTCCACGTGCTGATCCATGCGGTTAGCTCCCGCGCCAAGTCCATGACAGGTCCGTAAGCGTCCTCCCCGATACACTGGCCGAATGGTTCTTGTCACATCATCGCATGGACCATTGGTGCGAAGGACGACTATGTGGGTTGCAGTCTCCGTGGAGAGAACGGGACAGACACAGGGCGATAAGCGTCTCAAGTACGGCAGTGACGGCTATCGAAATACTCGCAAGCGTCGGGAGGCCTAAGCAGCAGTGGCGACCTCTGGAAACAGAAATGCTGCCAACAAAACAACATCAACTTAGCAGATTATTGTTAAACAATAAATAATAATATACATTGGCGTCAATTAGTTGAATCTTAAAATAAGTAAAGCTATTTTTGATTATAGTAGAAAAAATGCTGTAATAACAATATTAATAATAATTGCATTTATATTGTAAGCATGTTTAAATTATCCCTAAATAATTTATTTGCTTATTGAATAATGAAAGAAAAATGAATCTTTATAAATGATAGTAAATACCAAAGTTTACCAATGCATTTCTTTTATACTTCTTATATTATTATTATTATTATTATTATTATTATTATTATGAATTTCTATTGTTCAATTGTTTTCATTGTTATTGTAAATCCTGTATGTAATATCTCATTTAATTATTTTGTTCAATTTACTTTCAATGTTCTTAATATTTATTGTTACTAGTTCCTACAGTACTCCACAAAAATAAGCTAAACATAGGCAACTTTAATATGCATATGTACAAATATATATATAACTAGTCGGCTGCCCGTCGCTTCGCTCCGGAAGCCTCCCTTTTGTAACGGAAAACAATTTTTTATTTATTAAAAATAACACACACACACACAAATTACATCAAGGAAGCAAAAACTAAAATTTTTTAAAACCTTTTTTTTAATTTAATTTTTGATGTTTATATTCTCTCAATCTACGACTGCTTTTAGAACCACCTTGTAAATCATATATCTATGATATATTTTTATTTTTTACAGAGATTAGAATGTAGGCCTAGTGGTCTAATGGCTAAGACGTCTAACTTCTGAGCAGTATTCTACCTAATAGAAATAGTGCATCTTTCTTTCTTGACTATCTTTTTTTTTCATTCCTATTGATACTTTTCAGTCATTTTCGAGTTAGAAATAGTGATGGTTTTTGAGTTACAAATAGTGATTTTTCAGTATTCTATCTAATGAAATACTGCTTCTTATTTCTTGACTCTTTTTTTTTTTATTCCAAATGATACTTTTCAGTGGTTTCTGAGTTACAATAGTGTTCAGTATTCTATCTAATAGAAATACTACTTCTTTCTTTTTTGAGTCTCTTTTTTTATTCTAAGTGGCACTTTTCAGTGGCGTTTGTGTTCCAAATATTGATGGTTTCTGAGTTACAGATAGTGATTTTTCAGTATTCTATCTAATAGAAGTATCGCTTCATTCTTTTTTGACTTTCATTTTAATTATAATTGTCATTTTCAGTGACGTTTGAGTTACATTTATTGATGGTTTTTGAGTTGCAAATAGTGATTTTTTCGGTATTCCACCTCAAAAAAAGAGTGCTTCTCTCTTTCTTGACTCTGTTTTCTTTACTCCAACATCTGGCGTGTACACCCACATATTTTTCAATATCACATAGGATTTGGTTAAGTAAGAATATTTAAAATATTGCAACGTTTTGGCAATTATCGTTCTAATTGTCAGTTTCGAATTACAAATAAACTGACTGATGTGAAATAAATAAACAATCTTGAGATTCAAAAACAAGATTGAATACATTCCTTATTGATGGGGGAAAGGAAAGGAGATATAAGTCAAAAAACCATATAAAGAGAGTTGTAGTCCCTATGGCCTAATGGATAAGGCATCTGACTTTGGATCAGAAGGTTGCAGGTTCGATTCCTGTCGCGGATGTTTCATCGTAAAAATTATTTCTATTTTCCATTCGCTCAGAAAATTGCGCCGGACAGACAGACAGACAGAAAGACAGACAGACAGAGAAATAAAAGATTTTAGTAATATAGATTGTTACTTTTCAGTCAAAGTCAGTTCAGTTTTGACAAATAAGTCAAAAAAGCAATATTGAGAGAGCTGAAGTTCCCATGGCCTAATGGGTAAGATGTATGGCTTCGGATCAGAAGGTTGTAGGTTCGATTCCTGTCGCGGATGTTTCATTGAAAAAATTCTTTCTATTTTTCATTCTCACAGAAAACTGCGCCGGACAGACAGACAGACAGAGAAATAAAAGATTTTAGTAATATAGATTCTTTCTATTTTTCATTCTCACAGAAAACTGCGCCGGACAGACAGACAGAGAAATAAAAGATTTTAGTAATATAGTTTGTCACTTTTCAGTGGCGTTTGAGTAACAAATATTGATGGTGTTGGAGATACAAACAGTGATTTTTTCGGTATTCCACCTCAAAAAAAGAGTGCTTCTTTCTTTCTTGACTCTATTTTCTTTATTTCAACATCTGCCGTGTACACGCACTTTTTTTTCAATATCACACAGAATTTGGTTAAGTAAGAATATTTAAAATACTGCAACGTTTCGGCAATTATAGTTCTAATTGTCAGTTTCGAATTACAAATAAACTAACGGATGGGAAATAAATAAACAATCTTGAGATTCAAAAAAAAGGTTGAATACATTCCTTATTGATGAGGGAAGGGAAGGGAGATATAAGTAAAAAAAAAAAATATATGAAGAGAGTTGTAGTTCCTATGGCCTAATGGATAAGGCGTCTGACTTCAGATCAGAAGGTTGCAGGTTCGATTCCTGTCGCGGATGTTTCATCGTAAAAATTATTTCTATTTTCCATTCGCACAGAAAATTGCGCCGGACAGACAGACACACAGACAGACAGAGAAATAAAAGATTTTAGTAATATAGATTAAATCAGAAAATTTATTTTTACTTTTAAATTATGTTACTGCCTAATATAAAAAAAAATTACAAAATTATCACTTAGTGATCCACTTGATAAAAAAATCACTTGAAAAAAACTATACATTGATGTAAGTTTTTTAATGTTTTTTAACACTGTATTCAAAATTAATTAAACATTTGTAGTATACCTATATTCAGAACCTGTCGATAGGAATTTGTCATTCAAAATGGGACTGTAACTTTTGTATAGGGACCGCCCCATTCACACAGACAAAACCATACATCACAACAGACCAGACATCACACTTGTTGATAAGGTCAACAAACAGACCTATCTAATTGATATTGCAGTGCCTATCAGCAAGAACATGCAGAAAACTCACGCAGACAAGATCAGTAAATACACTGATCTAGCACACGAGCTCCAGAAGCAGTGGAGGCAGGATCGAGTACGTGTTGTACCCATCGTTCTGTCTGCCACTGGTCTGGTGCCTCACACATTGCATCACAGTCTCAGCACACTAGGACTTCACAAAAACACTTATGCACAACTGCAGAAGGCTGTGGTACTCAACACTACACGCATAGTTAGGAAATTTATGGACACAAGCACACATCCCTAATCATTCTTGCACACATCTTTACACTTGGCAGTATGTGCTTTGGTCCTTGACCCGCCATATTGTTTTTGCTGGGGAAACCCAAGGTTTGAAACATACAAACATAATAATAATAATAATAATAAAATGTAAAAGCTATTATTAATATTATTATTTTTCCTTCCTTCCTTTCATCGACTTTGGCCAACTATGGACCACGGGCTAGCCCTACCTGACAACGTCAGAGTGAGGCTAGGAAATTCCAAAAGGGAGACGAGATTCACATCCCGTCCAGTAATAACCCTGAGATAGTAAGTCCCAGGGGAGAAACGGACGAAACACAGAAGAAGAAAGAAACAGCCATGCCAACGCCGGGATTCGAACCCAGGTTCCGACATAACGGCCACACGGCAGACCGTCGTCTAGACCGCTCGCCCTTGCCGGAACGGCTATTGCTATTATTATTATTATTATTATTATTATTATTATTATCATTATTATTATTATTATTATTATATCGAAAAAGCTTCAAACCATGGGTTTCCCCAGCTAATACAATATGGCGGGTCAAGGACCAAAGCACATATTGCCAAGTGTAAAAAAAAAAAAAAAAAAAAGTTATGAAGAATAGTTAGGGATGTGTGGTTGTGTCCATAAATTTCCTAACTATGCGTGTTGTGTTGAGTACCACAGCCTTCTGCAGTTGTGCATAAGTGCTTTTATGAAGTCCTAGTGTGCTGAGACTGTGGTGCAATGTGTGAGGCACCAGACCAGTGGCGGACAGGACGATGGGTACAACACGTACTCGATCCTGCCTCCACTGCTTCTGGAGCTCGTGCGCTAGGTCTGTGTATTTACTTATCTTGTCTGCGTGAGTTTTCTGCATGTTCTTGCTGATAGACATTGCAATATCAATGAGGTAGGTCTGTTTGTTGACCTTATCAACAAGTGTGATGTCAGGTCTGTTGTGATGTTTATTATTATTATTATTATTATTATTATTATTATTATTATTATTATTATTATTATAATTAAATCACTAATTCTCCCTATTCTTGAGATTGTACTTAAAATAAATGTAGGAAAAATTGAAAATTTTCTTTTTATTTGCATTATTGAGTTTAGTCTCTATATGAAAGTCTATAGAGAAATGATAAACGTCACGAAATAAATAAATAATAAAAAAGAAAATCAATCTGTTAATCAATTTACAAAATCCTTCAGAAAATGCACGTTAAAATTTAAATAAAATTTAATAAAAACTTATATCATTAAAAATTAAGAATGAAATAAAATGCTTACTGAAACATTTTATGTAAGCAGGTAAATACTTTTTCGGACTTGTTAATATTTAATTAAATTTATTATTTTGTTATGAATTGTATTATAAAAAATTTCGATCAATGATATTTCCATTATTTTTGACAATACTGTTTTACATATTGCTGATTTAATTTCATTAAATATAATTCAAATATAATGTAAATAATGCTTTTTACTAAGGATTAAAATTTAAAGTAAAATCATGAGGTTATGGCAGCTTTTACAAACATATTTTTAATTCTAAAGAAAAGCAACTACTTAGTTAAACTTCTTTCCATAATTTGAACATAAATTGTTTTTATTACTATCTCTTCACAGAATAACAATTAGAATTTAGAATTATGACTTCTTCTTAAATGAACAGCAATGAACGATCACTTTAATAACTTAAAAACAATATTTTTTAGGCTTAAAATGGAGCTCTAAATTAGAATCCTACATTTAAACATATCACTAACATCGTGATTTTACATAAAATTTGTTTTATGTTAATTTTTAAATAAAAATACATAAATAGACAATTTTTATCTCCGTTTTGACAAAAAATAAAAAATTTGAAAAGTTAAGGAACAAAATTTTCTTTTTAAATTAAACAAGAACTCCACTCTATCCTCTACTTTACATAAAAATAATTTTACTTAAGAAAACAGAACAATTTCTATTTTAGCATTTTTAATATAAAATATATCTTATGTATATACAATTAAATATGTAATTTACATATCACGTTTATGGTTTAATTGTAATTGCAATTGGTTTGTTATGGTTTATTTTTTAATTGCAATCAAATTTAATTGGAAAGAAATTTAATATATGCCGTAACTTTCTAAAATATTTCAAAATTTAATAGCAAATTGTAACTGAATATGTTTGAAAATCAACTACTTGATAATCGATGAGCAGCAGTATTAAATATGTAAACTTTATGCCAATTTAAAAATGCGCAGTTAACTTCTCTGGTGAGTAAAGAGTGAATTTGAATTGAATTTCAATGAAATGTCACGAACGTATCAGTTAAATGAATCCTTAAGATCTCACATTATGAAAAGATTGGAAGGAAGCCAGACACAAGCTGACAGTTATCAAAATGCACGGAAATAACCACTAATATGATCTTTTGGCTCTGAAGGCATTTGGAAAAGAGATACCTTAAGATCAATGATTGTCTATGTGAGATGACTGTTATCTGTATCTGTTTTATTCTGAATAGGAAGGTCATTTGGTGGCGATAACTCAAATGCTGTACCTTGAGTAGTTGAAGCAAGTTTTCTTCAGAAACAAAGAAATTATTAAATTCAGGGAATGTAGAACTGAATAACTTAATTTTTTTGAAGAATGCAGGGAAAACATGACATTACTAGCCTCCAGATTTTATATTCTGACTGTGTTGTGGCCTTATGACTGTAATCCTCTTTGCAGCTGTCGATCTAAGCTTATGCCTAAATAATAGCTACATAATTGGTGCAATGAAGGCTTATGGGTAGGATTATGCACAAAGCTTTCTGTAAGATTTGCGGAGTTTAGTCTTACAAAACATATCTTCGATGTTCTAGGAATAGAAAAATTCAAAAGCAGGTTTCTCCTGAAACATATGAGTGGAATGAGCATTCCTCTGGAATCACTGTCCTTAAATATAAGAGAAAATTTCCATAGCGAATTCTGCATCGCTATCAAGAGTGATCAAATCCTATTCAATTCCAAAGATCACTTCTATGTCTTTATGCCATTTTAAAGCCCTTTAGTCGCTCATTCAGTTCTATTTCATTTTCAGTAAAGAAACCTTTTCTGACATAATGTGCATTGTTTGTTTGAAGTCTAAGTAATTACATTCAAAAAGAAAATCATTTTTTTTTTAAATGTAATTACTTCGACTTCAAACAAACAATGCACTAAGTTTGACTATTTTCGCCGAACTTTCTCTTCACTGAGAATTTCTTTTCTTTTCTTTTTTGTATTATTTCGCCCCATATTTAAAATAGGGCGAATATAAAATTATTTATTCTTCTACAATCCTACTTCAAAATTAATTTCAAGTACATCAGATCAGAACTTTGGCTATTGGAGAGTGGCTTTTGAGTGAATTAATCAGAAGCTCTCGATATCGGGTGCAATGTGGTTACGGCAGTATAAACCTGCAAAATATGCAAAAATACAGCTTTTTTTCGTCTTAATGTTTCTCCTAAAATTCTCAAAAATAAGGGGGAAAAAAAAAACCCTAAGGTGGGCTTTCTTGAAGTCTTAAAAATGCGTTCTGATAATTTTTTATTATTTTTTGGGTCTTTTCTCAAAGAAAAACCAAGACAAACACCTGCCGTAACTGTTCGCAATGCTCAAACCATAGTAACGGGCTCTTTGAACTGTGACGTAGGTTGTGACGACATCACTTAAAAGGTCCATTGCTGAGATTCTGACTCTCGCTTTCTTCAAGCCGATAATCCTAATTCCCTCTTCTAATAGGTCTTTCCCTATCTCCCGTTTGTCATCTCTCAATTTACAATTTAGTGATATAAAATTTAATTAAATATTTATATTTAATTCCCTTTTAATTTTTAATTTACATGTTATATAAGCTGATACTTTTGATACATACTGTGTCCAATCATGCAGTTTTTTCATTGATAAGTTTTTATTTAATTCTGTCAACTTGAACCATTTCTTAATTAAAATTAAATAAAGATCTGAAATCATTTGAAATGTTTGTTGTTGTTTTTTGTTTTGTTTTGTTTTTAGAATAGTTGGAAGGGAAAAAAACTTCTTATAAGAATTCTTTATTTATTCTTATTTTCTTATTCTTATTCTTATTTTATTTATTCTTTTAAAACTTAAGTTGTTTCAATGCAAATTTTCCATTAAAATTAAGTGGCATTTATAAACTTAAGATGTTCTGCAAATGTTTCATGTAATGTTCACTGTTTATTTTTTAACACAAAAATAAATAAATTATCTAATTAAAGACTGAAAATTTTCTAAATAAAAGGTGGCCCATATGTCTTGAACCTGCTCTGCAGCCATTCATAGATTTTACCCTTACATCTCCAATTTCTAAAATGGGCTGCAGACTAAAAGCAATTAGTAAAGTTAGTGATGATTTCAAGTGTTAAATCAGCAGTCAGAAGAATCCTGTTCGGCTAAATTATTAAATATTTAAAATATTATGTTATTAAATTAAAATTAAAACTACAATCATTGTTCTGCATCTCTTCATTTCTCAAGAAAACTATTCAGTTCACAACTGCTTTTAAAATTTATGTAGACTATTTCAATTTATATAGTTTAATATATGCCTACGTGTAATGAAAAGTAAATATTACACTACAACTTTTAAAACTTTATTAACATTGAAATTTTTTTTTTGATAATGAAAAATAAACTGAAAAGACAAAAATCGAAACAACTTAGCACGAGGATGCAAGGACTGAACTGTTTATGTTAACAACGTCATTTCCTTGAAATAAACTGACAATGGAAAGTTCTCAGGTGTTCCTCAGACATCAGCAAAATATTCCGTTTGCTGCTACAGCACCAAAAACAGCATTTATTATTACATTTGAAAACACTTAATTTTTAAAAATCCAAAATTGGTAAAAAAAAAAAAAATATACTCCCAAATAACTCCAGTGTTTCTCTTAATTTTTCTCTCTTGTTTGTTTTGTGAGTTCGAATCTTTTATTTTTAATTTAGGCTTGCTTTATTACAGAGAGTTTGAATTACTGACTGAAGATATATACAAAATTAAAAAGGAAGTTCATTAAAATGTAATAATAATAATAATAATAATAATAATGCACTCAAGAACACATATCTTGCTCGCGTTCACAACATCCTCAAAACACAACTCAACGCTAGAAATAAAATTAAAGCCATCAACACTTTTGCCGTCCCCACACTAACATATTCGTTCGGCGTAATTCCATGGACAAACACCGAACTCGAAGCGCTACAACGTAAAACACGCACTACATTCACGAAACACAAAATGCACCACCCCAAGTCCGCTACGGAAAGGATGACTCTTCCCCGCAAGGAGGGAGGCCGAGGACTCATCAACCTCATATTATGATCGACCACATAATATCAAACAAGTACACACACTTAGGGAACACTTCCACCAAAGAGCACAACACTCCGCACTACATTCAACCATTGTTCAGGCTGATACACACCTCACACCCCTGGACCTCGAAGACCCTTCTCCAACACTCACCACCCCCGACACCCACACTCAGCAGCTGCGTGGATCATGGGCCCGTAAGGAACTCCATGGCAGACATCACCACGAACTCAGCCAGCCATCATGTCGACATGGAAGCGTCGAACAGATAGCTGAAGAGGTGAGCTGTTTGGGGAGACCGAAGGGTTCATGATCACGATACAGGACCAAGTCATCCCCAACTACAAGAAACACATTCTACACGATGCAAATACGCATGACGACACATGCAGGAAATGCCGCATGAGACGATCGACCACATAATATCTGGCTGTCCCCTTCTCTCCCAAACAGACTACCTCCACCGACACAATCAGGTAGCGTTGATCGTTCATCAACAGCTAGCACACAAACACTCAGTTATTAAGAACACGGTCCCGTAGTACAAGTACATACCACAAAGCGTATTAGAGTCATCCTCACATAAGCTGGACCGTCCCATTCACACAGACAAAACCTGAGAACCATAGAACACAACAAACCTGAAATCACACTTGTTCATAAGATCAACAAACAGATCTATCTCATTGATATTGCAGTGCCTATCAGCAAGAACATGCAGAAAACTCACGCAGACAAGATCAGTAAATACACCGACCTAGCACACGAGCTCCAGAAGCAGTGGAGGCAGGACCGATTACGTGTTGTACCCATCGTCCTGTCCGCCACTGGTCTAGTGCCTCACACATTGCACAACAGTCTCAGCACTCTAGGACTTCAGAAAAACACTCATGCACAACTCCAGAAGGCTGTAATACTCAACACAACACGCATAGTTAGAAAATTTATGGACTCAACCACACATCCCTGATCATTCTTGCACATGTCTTTACATTTGGCAATATGTGCTTTGGTCCTTGACTCGCCATGTTGTGTTTACTGGGGAAACCCAAGGTTTGAAACTTTTATATAATAATAATAATAATAATAATACAGTAAAACCTCGTTAAATCGTTACTCAAGGACCAAATATTTTTGACGACTTAAGTGGAGTGACGACTTAGGCGGAGTGGGAATTTTTGAAAAAAACAAACAAAAAAATACTGAAATACAGTATTTTCATGAATTGTTGTAGGATTCGGTGAGAAAAACAAGATTTTCAGAAATCAATACATGCAAATGAATGAAAATAAAAAAAAAAAAAACAACTTTTTGTAGTTACCATATCTTAATCGTTTTAAAAGAAATGCAGTCTGTCTAGGCAATGTCTGTCTTTGAAACGTTCCAGCAACCAGTGATGCCGCCGATATCTTCAATGTTCAATTCCTTAGCAATTTCCATGGCTCTTTCTTTGATAATCACGGCAGAAATCGGCACGCTTTGCGATCTGGCATGTTTTCGCCATCGAACTAAAACCTCCTCGATCTCGTCAAACTTCGATTTCCTCATTCTCTTTCTTTTGTCTTTGCAGTCAATTTCTTCAAGTACTTGTTTCGATGAAAGAATATCGTTTAATGTAGTACTGGGAATACGGTGTTCTTTGGCAAAAGCTGTTTCAAAACATTTGAGTTTTCAAAAAGTGCAATTAATTTTCTTTTTTCTTTAAAAGATAACGAGGTTTCGTTTCCCTGTCATGTTAAAAACGTAATCGAACCACGAAATTGCAAGAGAAAAAACAGCCCTTATGAAATGAAGTCACACTCAGGAGCGGTCAAAAAAAACGTCTCACTCGACAGAGTCGCAGCAAGAAGTGTGCTTTGAATGATTAGCAGCGAGATTCCAAGAACACAAATCCTCCGAAGTGGTAGGAAAGGAATGAAGTGACAGGCGTAGTCGAAAATTCCCCGTAAAGGCTTGGCTTTCTTAAAGTGAAGGGGCGGGGCTGAAAAGACAACACGATGACAAGCAAAATGGAGAAGAAAGATGCGTTTGGCCATTTTGAGGGTGACGAGTTATCCGGAGTAGAATTGAATTTGGTGACGGGTAAAGGAGGGTTATTTTACATTATTGTGTATGAGACCTTATCGGGACCAAAGGAAAACGACGACTTAAACGGAGTGACGACTTATCCGGATGACGACTTAACGAGGTTTTACTGTAATACCGGATTTCTTTAGCTCGCATATATGGACCCGTAACAGTTTGTGCTATCAATCCGAAAAAAAAAATACTAACTTAATTTCATTGTAAAGTTGAAATTTATGAGTATAGCTATGTAATTGCTTCATTGCAAATCTAGATTTACAATTGAATCCAAATTGAATGCAAATCACAGCGTTGTTGATTAGCTTTTACCAAAAAGATACTTATTAAGACTGATATTACAGAAACAATTAGAGAATTTATTACAGAATAAGAAACTTTTGGTTGTGCAACTAGGGGGTAAAGCTTCTTTTGGGCTCTTTGAAAGTAAGTACATGAAACTTTCCAATTTTGTACCAAAATACAGGTAGTTATTTAAACATTGCTTAATCATTCGCTGCATACTAATTTCACGTGTGCACATCATTTTCCCTTTTACACAATCCTTTCTGATCAATAATAACACCTACTGCAGGAATCTAAAAGTTTTCAAATATAAATCTCACCTCGAATCTAACATAGTATATATTGAAATTATTAGATGCATACTTTCTGAAATATCTTCAGGAATTGTCTTTGTTCTCTGTGATTATCTAGCAACACATGATATACTACAAAACTACAAATTAAGCGTGAAGAGTGAAAATAAAGGATTTTAAAAGATGAAAAAGTCTAAAATTTGTAACAATTTTCATTCAATCAGTTAACAAAATTACCTGGCCAATAAAGTAGACTTTACAAGGATTCCAGAAGAGACTTGGATGAACGTATAACAGGTTAAAGGTAATGACGCCTGTATAAAAGAATACTACGAAGGGATGTTACTACTATTCGGCGCCATGTAACTTCCTTTCTCTTTATCTAAAAATTGCAAGTCAACTAATTGTATGGTTAACAATTAAGCACGTGGTCCCATTTTGATTGGATCTGCTTTTCAAAATAAAATAAAATAAAATAAAATAAACATAAATTCTTTTACAAATACTAGGCCCGTCTTCAGAACTTATGAATTCACCTTGCATCGTGCATATTCTATGGCAGTGGTGCTCTGTAAACACCCAACCGAAAAAAAAAAAGCGAAAATTTACGTTTTGATAATCGTAAATTTTGGTTTCATACCCCGTGTGGTCAAACATCAAGAAGTGACTGCCTCACTTGCGTCCGGCTGAGCTCGGCCATACGATAAAATTCAATTAAAAACTAAAGTTTAAGAATAAAAAAGAGAACATACGACATCAATTGTGCTTCTCTCTCCAAATGATAATACTCAACTCAATATGCTTTCACACCAAAGAGACAGGATACAACGAAACCTCATCTGTAAAGCTTAATTATGTTTCTTTTTCTAAAAACTTCAATTTTTTTTTCGTTACTGGTGCTATTTTGTATTGCATTAGATTCTCAGTTATCCGATAGGCCTATGCTGTTAAGTGAGACCTCTCGCTAATGTGTCAATCGAAAAAAAAAAAGAAAAAGAAAAAGTAGAGCACAAAGAAAGGGAATTTCTTTTGTATATTGTTGCCAAATGAAGAAAAACTCCATAGCAGCCATAATACTTTAAATTTCAATTTGCAGGTTTTTGCAACATCTAAGAGAATATTGTGACATTGGTTATGACATTGGGCAAAACAAATTCAGTTAAAAAGAAAGGGTGATTTTCTCCCGTCAAAGCGAATTAAAGGAAAATTGTATTCTTTTGCATTCTTTTTACGATTATATATATATAAAAAAAGATAAAAAGTGCTTTACTATAGTATATTGATTCTTTTTAATTGTAAGGTTCCCGACTCCTCCCCATAATTGAAACAGAAAAGCAATTTTAATTTATTCATGTGCTGGTTTTTGTTCTTGTTCCCCCTTTTTTAATATATTGTAGTACAGTAGCACCTCGATTATCCGTCACCTACGGGACCTGAGGATGGTCGGAACGCTAAAAAGATCGGATAATCAGGGGAGAATGAATTAAGCCATTTACAAGTAGACAAATGATGTATTTAAGTAAAAAATACTCTACTGTAACTTAAGGACTATATAGTGTACGTTACAAAAGCCAAATACATAAAGAATAAAAATGTGTTTAAGTTATAAGTAAAGAATGAAAATATGTTTAAATCATGTTAAAACTACATAAAAAAAATCAGAAATGTTTTTTTGTTTCAATTTTTTAAACCTTGACTTGGCTGCTGCGTCACGCCATTTCTTTGCCCACATAACGTCCATGGCTGTTGCTGTTGATTGCTGCTCCAAGTACTTTAGGACAGTCTCGAAGGCATCCTTTGCTGCAGAGTGGCTGATCTTTTCGTCTTCCTCTTTTTCTTCATCTGACTCCTCCTCTTCAGCTAAAACAACTAGCTTGTTGCACAACGATGTCAATGATACGTTTTCTCTTCGTACTTGTAGCCATTATTACACCTACACTACAAACTTTCACTTACAAAGTAACATTCACTTCCACTACTGTAATTTCTAAAACGATAACACAACATGAAACAATACTGTACACTGAACAGGTCAGCAGACTTCCGTCAACTAATCGATAAAACGAGCATGACTCAGGCAGGAAACAAAGAAAGGACTGCAGAGACATCTGCTTGGCTTGTTGTGACAGGAAAACAAACAGATAACGCTGGCGCGCCGCTTGTCTAGACTTGGTCGGATGACGCGGGGAGTCGGTTGATCCGAGGTCGAGTATGAGAGGTGCCACTGTAGTTTCGATACATTTCTGCCTCTAAAATGAATGACGCCGGTAAATTTAGATAGAGTGACACTTCAGACGTGTGTGGATCCTTCTTTGTTACTTGGATATTGTTCGTTTCTTCTTCTTTCTGTTGTAATAAGGTTTCTGTTTTTATAATGTATTCTAAAAACTACAGCTTATCCAAAACAGAACAAGATTAAATTGCAATGCTTGACTTTTCACAAATGAAAATACATTTGTGAGAAAAGTTTCAGTTTCGAATTTGGGGTTAATATGAAATTATTAAATTTAATTCATTCATGTTGTCGGTAAAGTTTTTTCATCTTGAAAAATTCATAATAAAAATAACTAATTGCATTATGTCGGAGTCAGAATCGCATTTACTAAATTTTACTAAATTACAGAAATCGAAGTCGGGGTTGAAAAAAAAAAACAACTTTTTGACCATTTACCAGTGTAAGGGATGTGAAATCGGATTCGGAGTCGTGAATCGGCAGTTTCTTGTTTTTTTTTCTTTTGGCGGTATCAGAGTCGGAGTCAAAAAAACTTTTGCCGGCTCCACAGCTACAACTACGCCCAGCTAATGACTACAACGTACGTCGTCAAAAAAGCCTAATTATAAACAATATCTCCACTATCCAGGTTGACTAAGGCTTCTGAACTATTCTGTAGCCAAAGGTTATTTTTGCCGAAGATTCAATGTTGTATTGGATATATTAGTGAATTATACTTAGATTATGATATTTCTTTCTGTAGGGTAGTACTGGAGGAAACGCTTATATAATCATAATCCTCTAAACTAAAGCTTTGGTAAACTGAAATTAGCACTATTAACAAATAAATAATGATGAACATGATTAGGTAAAAAAAAAAAAGTAAACATCAAAAATGAAAACCAATAAGATTAAAGCAAAGAATTGTAATCAATACATCATTATTATATGACTTTTCTAATACTTTCCTAACATTTTACTAATATTAGATGATTTAATCGATGATGACTGTAAGGCCCAACACAAGAATAAACAAAACAATTGC
>JAFIDM010009631.1:127958379-127998308 GCA_023159025.1 Thereuonema tuberculata | reverse complement strand
CAGCCAACCTAGCTATGGCTTCCCAAAGGCAAAAGGCAATAATATTATTAGTAAGCTGTTCCCTAGTTCCCCTTATAAAAATGAATCAGAAAAGGCAATTGTTTTGTTTATTCTTGTGTTGGGCCTTACAGTCATCATCGAACAGATATGACAACACGTAAAACCCTTTTATTTTAGATTAGATGATTTAACTCTGGATATAATATATTAAAAGAAAGAATTCTCTGCACGAGAAACAATAACTATCACAACATAAAAGGAGTGCTTTGTAAATACTGACATCCATCGTTCAGAACTGATGTTCAGTCATTGCAAATTTGGTTTGGTGTAATAGAATTTTAGCTGTTCTCATTGATCAATGGTTTAACGAACTTCGATTGAAGGATTGTTTGGCAGCGATCTGTCATATTCAAACTTTCAAGTTTAAGAACTTTCTAAAAAAAAATTTCGTCCAAACGCCTGAAAAGTTTGTTCGAACGAAGAGAATAAAAATCCTCACAAAAAAAGGGCTAGATGTGTTCTCATTAATTCATGTGTTACACCATTTTCCTCATGGATCTGACACCGTCGCCAGAGACTTCCTTTGATATTTATTCGTTAGGCAAAAAGAAAATGAAAAGAGCGAAATATGTTTAAGGTTGAAAGTAAAAATGGGTTGTTATTGAGTGAAATGACTGATGTCGCAGGGGACTCCTTTAGTGGTCAGTAATATTTTTCAGAATTTCCAACATTTCATTATTCTGATGATTACAGAAATATGAAAAGCTCTGATTGAAGCAAGAAGATTACATGAAGATAATATTTTAACATTAATGAAACATATAATTAATAATTAATTAACTGAATATTTAACTACAAGTAACTAATATGAAAGCTTGAGAATAGTGTGCTGATATGTAAGAAATTAATTTAAAAAATAAATAAATAAAGGATATTTCCATTATCTTTTTTTCGTCTACAGCTGGTAGATAATATTCAAGTTTCTTCTTTGTAGGAAGTCCCAGAGTATATTTTGAAGTCTATCTAATATTCAATTATGAATCATGTTTCTTGGTTTTTTTCTACTATGTTGAGGATTCACAGCTACTTGTCAAATTGATTAACTCCGAAAAGTTCGAACAGAGCCAACACCCGTCCCAGGTTTCTTGAGTAGCAAAGAAAAATTGCAATCTTCTTAGAACTCACTATTTACCGACAAGAGATGGAAAATGTTCGTTGCATTCGTTCGTTCGGCGAAAAGTATTTGTGTAGTCGAAGCAGTTGTACAGATATACAGACATGCGTACAAAAAAATATATGAGAATCAATGTTTGGCATTTCTGAAATATTATCACCCTTTTTCTTGTTTTTTAATTGCATATTAACCTTTTTTTTTTTTCGGTTGAAAAGTGTAACAATTTATTGTGTTGCGAAAACTTACTATTAAACACGTGAAGAAGAGGTAAAGGAAGATTTAATAGATTGTTTCACACAGAAAGCAAGTCGGTAACAGTCGTCAGAATAAAATCTGTGAAAGTCGTCGATTAAAGCTTTTCCAAATATTAAGTTACACTACCTACAGACTAAGAAAGAAAGACAAACAAAGATAAACTTTGCAGATCAATGCTTAAATAAACGGAATTAATAATAGTATTCATTGACAGTCATTTCTACCATTGCATAAAGTATTGTAGACTCTTAGCTCAGCAAGATTTTCCACTTTGGCACTTTTTCCCCATTTTTTTTTTCTGTTATGAAAAGGCCTATGAGAATTAGTTGTTGTTGGATTACTCTATTAATTGTAGTCTGTGAAACTCCACAGGATGCGAAGTAATATCTTCTCCTGTGAATCTTTTATGCATACGATTCAATTAAATATAAGCGCTCTTTCATATGACGCGACCATGGCAGCGCCGCCAGGAATTTTCGGTCGCGCGGCCAAGATCGCTTGCTTTACACACGAAGCGACCATGGCAGCGCGGCCAAACACTATAACAATCGAAGAAGTTCATTAAAGGGACTCAAGCAATTCAGGCGACTGCAAACCTTTTATTTCTTTTATATATTTCTCTTACCAATGCACCTAAAATTCTGAAAAGTTAAATATGAACTTGTGAAGCATCTGGGTTTTCTATTTTTTTGTTTTTAATTTTCAAAATATTCTGTAATTAATTAAATTAAAATTCAAAAACAGGCAATTTTTTGAGAGTTGTCGAGTGTTGAACGCCCAAATGCCAAAAAAATTCATAAAAAATGATTGTGTTTAAGATATTTATTATTAGTGCAATAGTTAGAGCTAATTTTTAAAAAATTTAAAATTGTGTTTTAAAAATTGTTTGAGGTTAATTTTTTTTTTACTTGCTATCAAATAATCATAATAAAAAACGTTTTCATTTAAGACTTTCTAAATATGCAGATTCATTGGATGCTGTTCGTTTTCAAAAATAAATTAATTTTGAAGCATTTTTTTTATAGAAATAAATTTTTTAAGTCCATATTTTCTTCTAATCTCCTTCCTACTTATTTATCGATATTTAATTTATTGTTGGAAATAACTTAAAAAAGGGAAAAAGAAAAGTTTCCGAAAATTTGTTTAAATAAATATATTTTTGAAGAAGATGTTGTATGTTATTTATAGAAATAAATTTTTGTCAATTCTATTAAAATCCGTTTATTAAAAAAAAAAATGTTCTTTGTTTATAAATATTTACGAACTTCTAATGTGAATTTTTCAGTGTCAAAGTCCCCATTCTCTAGAATAGTTTCGTTTTAATCGTGTTTTTCGACACTTCTTAAAGCAAAAATAAACAGAAATGACCTTCTGGTCGCAACGAAAATCGCGTCTCATGTGAAAGGCTCCACTGAAATCTATAGAACGACGGTGATCGCGCGGCCAGCCTGGCGGCTTGAAAATCGCGTCTTGTCGCTACGAGAATCCTGGCCGTGCTGCCAGAAGCGACCAAGCGGCCACGTCTGAAAGACTCCACTGAAATCTATAGAACGGCCTGGCGGCGCGATCGTGGCGGCGCTAACATGGTCGCGTCGTGTGAAAGAGCGCTGAAAGTATAAAAACTTTTCTAAATGGAATGCTAAACTACAGTTTACTTTACGTCGAACTGAAGAAAAGTTCAACATTACAGATCTTTTACTGGAAGAAATAAAATATCGGTCACTTTTTTTTTTTTGAGATATAAAATGGTGAGCAGACACTTAGAATTTAATGTATTATTTAAACATAATAATCTATACCACTATTATAAAGCTGAAGAGTTTGTGTGTTTGAACGCGTTAATCTCAGGAACTACCAGTCCGATTTGAAAAAATCTTTTTGCGTTAGGTAACCCGTTTATTGAGGAAGGTTATAGGCTATATAACATCACGCTACGACCAATAGAAGCGGAGCAGTAAACATAAACGTCAACGAATCTAGCAATCTGAGATTCAAAAAAAGAAAGCCGAATACATTATTAATGGGGTGAAGGGGAAGGAAACATGAGTCAAAAAACAATATAAAATAAGTTACAATTAATAATACGTATATAATAACAAGGACATGGTATGATATAATGAAATTAATACAATAAAATAGTCATTATAAATAAAGATAATAAATTTAATTAAGTAATTAAAAATATTTAAATAAAGATTTAAATTCACAAATAATAGATTGAAAAAAAACCAGGCGGAAAATCATTATGATTATAATATCGAGTACATTCAAAAATGGGACTAAAGAAACTATTTCAATAAAACAAAAACAAAACAAATTAAAAAAAAAATACAATTTTGTAACTCATTTTGTATTGTTTTTTGATTCATGTTTCCTTCCCCTTTCCCCCATCAATAATGAATTTATTCAACCTCTTTTTTGAATCTCAGATTGTTTATTTATACGCGATCCGTCTGCTTATTTGTAATTTGAAAATAGCAATTGGAACAATAATTGCCGTTTTAATTTATAATATTATTACAAATCTATCGACGAGAACCCAACATTACCGAGAAGAGCCAAACTGTGAATGCCCAGGTCAGCGAGCGAGATACTATGCCATACGGCTGAGTCATGTGGTTGGCTCCTTATGCAACAGTTGTGCTTCAGCGAACTAATTTTTGTGGATGTGTTTGGTTAATTTAATTGAATAATTCTATGCGTTTCCTATATAACAGATACTAACCGTAATAGGTAAGCGTACGTTTGACTTAATCTATATTACTAAAATCTTTTATTTCTCTGTCTGTCTGTCCGGTGCAATTTTCTGTGAGAATGGAAAATAGAAATAATTTTTACAATGAAGCATCCGTGACAGGAATCGAACCTGCAACCTTCTGATCCGAGGTCAGATGTCTTATCCATTAGACCATAGGACTACGATTCTCTTTATATTGTTTTTTGACTTATATCTCCTTTCCTTTCCCCTATCAATAAGGAATGTATTCAACCTTTTTTTTTTAATCTCAAGATTGTTTATTTATTTCCCATCCGTCAGTTTATTTGTAATTCAAAAATGACAGTTAGAACTATAATCGCCGAAACGTTGCAATATTTTAAATATTCTTACTTAACCAAATTCTATGTGATATTGAAAAATATGTGCGTGTACACGGCAAATGTTGGAGTAAAGAAAATAGAGTCAAGAAAGAGAGAAGCACTCTTTTTTTGAGGTGGAATACCGAAAAAATCACTATTTGCAACTCAAAAACCATCAATATTTGTAACTCAAACGTCACTGAAAAGTGACAATTACAATTAAAATGAGAGTCAAAAAAGAAAGAAGCAGTACTTCTATTAGATAGAATACTGAAAAATCACTATTTGTAACTCAGAAACCATCAATATTTGGAACACAAAAGCCACTGAAAAGTGACAATTAGAATAAAAAAGAGACTCAAAAAAGAAAGAAGCAGTATTTCTATTAGATAGAATACTGAACACTATTGTAACTCAAAAACACTTAAATGTATCAATTGGAATAAAAAAAGAGAGTCAAGAAAGAAAGAAAGAAGCACTATTTCTATTAGGTAGAATACTGAAAAATCACTATTTATAACTCAAAAACCATCACTATTTCTAACTCGAAAACCACTGAAAAGTATCAATAGGAATAAAAAAAATGAGAGTCAAGAAAGAAAGATGCACTATTTCTATTAGGTAGAATACTGCTCGAAGTTAGACGTCTTAGCCATTAGACCACGAGGCCTACATTCTAATCTCTATAAAAAATAAAAATATATCATAGATATATGATTTACACGCTGGTTCTAAAAGCAGTCGTAGATTGAGAGAATACAGACATCAAAAATTAAATTAAAAAAAAAATGAAAAAATTTTAGTTTTAGTTTCCTTGATGCAATTTGTGTGTGTGTGTGTGTGTGTTTTTTTAATAAATAAAAAATTGTTTTCCGTTACATAAGCGAGGCTTTCGGAGCGAAGCGACGGGTAGCCGACTGGTATATATAAATTTTAGGTTTTGATTTTATTAAACCTAACTAAAACCTATTTTATTGATTTTATTTTTTATTGATTTTATTAAACCTAACTAATTTGTAAGCGTCGGTATTTTTTTTTAATTGGTTGCAATGATCGTATTATGAAGAAAATAATAATATATTATACTGTCGATACAATTAATTAAATTATGAAAACGTTTCTTCTTCTTTGTTTGTTTAATGGCACTTTTCCATAGCATTATAATGGATTCTTCCAATGTACGTAAACCCCAACGTTTAAACAAATTCGATCGAATCAAAGATTGACTGTTGACAATTATTGCTCGGGGACCATATTGAAAAGTAAAATTACAATTAATTCGTCACAAAAAACAGCAAAAAAATATTAATGGACATTTTATTTTATTAAATAAGTAACAATAATCTACATATTTCTTTTTATTATTAAATCATTAAACATTTTAAACAAAATATGTCCACTTAAGTTTTATGACAACATAAACTTGCTGATAATTCAAAATTAGATATCAAGGACAGACACAAAGCTAAAGGAAGGATTCGCACCTTGAGTTGTTACCGGGAAGAGACTGGGACGGACCGTTTCAACCTTATTAGGACTCATCAGCCAGCCAAACTCCTCCGATGACAACTCAGAAAGTGCGCGACATGTTAGTATCCCGGTTCTCGCACCCGAGAATGGGACCTAAGGACGAAACGGTCCGTCCCAGTCTCTTCCCGGTGACAACTCAAGGTGCGAATTCTTCCTTTAGCTTTGTGCCTGTGCTTGGTATCTAATTTTGAATTATTTGGGCACGTTAAACCTCTTTTCTCTATAAATATACTGATATTTGATTTGATTTTTTTTGGGGGGGGGGTTTCCTTTTATGTTTCCACATTTTCCAGATGCTGTTTATAGTTAATGAGATGCACTTAGTTATGTACTCATAATGTGTATGAAATAGATATGTATAATCACAATTTAACGCGGGTGAAACCGCGGGGCACAGCTAGTTAATAATAAATCTAAAAGGAATACAAATTAAAAAAAAAAAATACACAAAAATAGAAAGAAATGAAACAACGATCCTCTGTATTCCCTCAGCGAACAGCTGTCCCCAACCATTACTTATAATGTTACTTTGATATAGTTAGTATTTAATTATTTTAACTGGTTTGAGTTTACATTAAAAAAGGGACTGTTTTTTTTCTTCGTACGCAAAGCCATCTGATGCAATGCCTTGCTTTCACAACGAAGATCACATTGATTTTGAATGTAATCTGATATGATTGGTAAATTCCAGCTCCTAACTTTTATCGTGAGAATTTAATAGCATTGTCATATCATTTGACCAACGCCACGATAACAGACTTTCAACGGACATAATGATAAACCACTTAAATAATTGAAATAGTTGAAATGAAATTTCTTTCTTTCAAATAAAAAAAGAGGCACTTTTTAGAAATAATGTAAATGATCCTGTACGCTCTGAATTTCAATGGAGCCGCACCTTGTCTGTCAATCTGTACATCAGAGACATTCTATTAATGTGGAACCAGCAAATTTCTCGCTAAAAGATATGAGGCAACTAAAAAAGCCTTCGAATTTCAGCTTCAGGTAAACAATGATTCAAGTTGTTCAAATATGGAAGCAAAAGAAAAAATTAAAAGAAAAATAACAAAAAAAAGCCTACGAAAATACCAAAACAGAAATTAATTTTACAATTCCTATTTTATTTAAAGCAATGCTTTCCTAATTAAATTAATTTTCCTCTCCTTTAGAATAGTTCCATTTTTCGATGTCCTTGATTGGTTAGTTTTTCTCCCTTCTATCTAAATAAGGGGTGAATTGAAAGCCTTCTTTCCATCTTTAGATATGGATTTCAAGGAGGGAAAGAAAAGCTTCTCAGAAGGGGAGACCAAGATTCAATACAGGTCTAATCCTGATTAAGCACTCTACAACAAGGATAAGCAGCAGGGGACAAGAGGGACGCACAAGAACAACATCGGAAATAGAAGGTTAACGGAAAAATTCACCTTCATATTTTCACTTAAAAAACATCACATCAAAAGTTAATGTGATTATATTTGCAGAACATGAATTCTACAATTCAATATTTTGTTTCAATCAGCAATAAAATAATTTCTTTATTGAACTGAATTATCTAAGATTAAAAAGTTAAACTCTATGTTTATTCATAAAGGTTTTAAAAAAAAAAAAAAAAAAAAAAACAGCTTCCTTTTCCCATTTCTTAAAAATAACGATTTTCAATTTTTTGAACCTTTTCAATATTATATTCTTATCTCTGTCAAATAAAAACAAACAAATAAACAAACAAAAAAAGGGCCTTGATGATATATAATTTCATGTAGACTCCATTATAGAATTTTTACTGCAAACTTCGTAAACCATCAGATGAGAAACATCGTCTTAATGAATGCTGTTGATATTTCAATAGTGTTGGTAAGGTTGTATTGTTTATTTTATTATTAGGAGGTTTCAAGAGCATTGATTTTAACAGCAATTCAATAATAATTAAAACAGGGATAATTTTTTTTTTTTATTTGTATACAAATCCAAAAATAATGTTACTAGCAATAATTAGGCTATGTTAAGTTTGTCCCAAGGCTCACAGTCCACAAGGAGCTGAAGGCAGCAACATTTCTTTGACCAACGGGACTGAGATGAGGTCAGGTGGTCAGCCCGAGGCTCGCCCGCCTATACCGCTGGGAAAGAAACCCTGCACCCATTCTACAGAGGGCTGGGTAGACCATAAGTCCCGTTTGAAGGAGAACAGAACAAGGAAAAATCAAACCCGCCTCCTCCGACCCACAGATATTCGGCAACCAGGTCCACAAACAGCAATACGGCCGTCCTAAGGTAAAAGGAAGCAACTAGCAATTTGGAAACTGATTATTTGCTGCCTTTGACCGTAGATATAAGCATATTGTGAGTCAGTTGGCCCTTTGATCATCGAAATAGGGCCAAACTTAACAGCAGATCTCTACCAAATTGCTTTGGAAGATGTGTAGATACTTCCTTACGTAGAAAACGCAGAAAAAGCAAAATCAGAAAATTTGTAGTTAATTCCTTTTACCTTAGGACGGCCGAATAGTACATTAATCAATTCATTAATTATTAGGGCCCGGATTTTCATGATATCGCATATTTTTTTCCTCTCTTTATTTCCATTTAAAGTAGATATGAATACTTCTCAGGCTGTTCTGATTAAATAATAATAATAATAATAATAATAATAATAATAATAATAATAATAATAATAATAATAATGTATCTTTGTTCCCCTTCTTGAGTTTTACTTGAGTTTCGTAAATAAAGCATTTTAAAGAGCATTTTTATCACATTTAGGGATTTTTTTTTTTCGGATAAAGAATCAGAGCATCTGATTGATCTAGAAGGAAAGCAAGACCATAAAGTTTATTTATTTATTTTTTTTTTTGAAAAATATCAGTCCAGTTTTTAGGTCATTTTTTGATTATTTTTTTTTTTTAATTATTAATTTTGGATGCACATTTATAGATGCAAGTTTCTAATTGTAATAATTTTTCTTTAAAAATAGTTTAATTTGTAGACATCGGAATCATATATTACATAAAATCTTTTATTTCTCTGTCGTCCATCGCAATTGTTGTGATTTGTGAAAATAGAAATAATTTCTACAAGTTCGCTACGGGAATCGAACCTGCAACCTTCTGATCCGAAGTTAGACGTCTTATCCATTAGGCCATGGGGTCTACATTCTAATCCCCCATAAAAATACAAATATGTCACAGAGGCATTCGCTGGTTCTAAAAGCAGTTGTGGGTTGGGAGAGTTCACTTTTATCAGATAGTTAGTTGTGAGAAAGCAGTCGCACGTTGGGCGATTCCACTTTTCCCGGGTTGCTAGTTAAAATGAAGAAGGTAATTTTTTTTATTTTCCCAAATTTCTCCTACATTAAATCTATTAAGATGGATTCGTAACATACATGAGCAAAAAACTAACAATATGACAATGACCAGCGATTTGCGTAGTTATTTAATTTAGGACTTGAGTAACATGAAATTTAAGAACTGTTTAATCTACATATTTACCTATTCGTCTCTGGGCGATTCTGTCGTGCATTATCGGATATCCATATCCTTAAATCTCTTGCATTAAATTGCATTTAATTTAAATTTTAAACATAAGCATTCAGTAATTACAATTATTCTTCATAGCGTCCAATTCTTCCTGGACTCTAGGCAACATTCTTTACCCTCCCACTCCATGCACAGTTTTGATCTTTGATGATCTGCGGGAATAGAAACCAATCAGAGAAGAATATATTGATGTGGAAGACGTTTCTTTGAGTGCTGTAAGGCCTTTGTATCAGAAGAGTATCCAGGCATTTGGATGGGGAAGGAGTTAAAGCTCGACGCGCATTTGTTAACGTCAGCGCTGCTGAACTGACTTGCACGGCTTGCGGTAATTTACGAATAGCGCGCTTATATATCCGTTGTCGCCACTATCAAATCGTGGCCAAACTTGTGTGTTCTGGCGTATATAGCTTGGGAACGGCGACACGGGACAAAATACGGATCTACTTTTTTTTTAATAGATCGGTATAGACAGTCCAATATAAAAAGCTCATTACAAATTAAACAAAGAATAAATGCCATTGTAAAATTAAAACAGTTTATTTTAGAAATCGTAGATAGTGATTTTGCGATCATTTCGATGAGAAACGAGACGACAACCTCACCGATTTGCTTCCAGTTTCTTTGTTTTCTTTCTTTATTTTTATTTATAAACCTCTTAATGCCTTTCTTAGCCATGTTTACTAAATATATACAGTACTCCGATAATTAAACGCTTTTTGATCTTTGCTCAGAAATTAAAAAAAAAATATTTGAATCGAGCGAAAAAATGGTTGTCGATTCTTCGTTTGAGCAATGCAAGTGTTTCGCGATTGGCTGTCTGAAAATGATTGTTCCCGCCAACGTGATTGGTCTGCCGCTGATCTAAAGTTCATTATCTTCGGCGGCAGCGGCAGCGAACGGAATTTCTTCTCGTCTGACGTCACAAACTGCCGCTAATGTCCGTTCTTCGTTGACATATGCGCACTTTATAATGGCGCGCATATGTCAACGTTCCACAAAAAAAAAAAAAAAAAAAAAGTTATGTTCCTTTTTCCAAATAGTGGGGGGGGGGGGTTACAAACGAAACGATGGCTTTCCAATTAAAAATCAGGTCCAATGTTAGATTTTTTTAAATTTTCGAGTACAATGAGAAAGGAGGGGTTTACAACGCCTATTTACACCCCCCCCACCTCATGTCCGTACGCCAATGATTTTAGCTCAATTTTAATAAGTCTGGAATAGAAATAAAACTTTCTACCATTCTCAGGACTTTAAACATTTACAATTTAGTTTGAGGCGGGGATAGGTGGAAGCGATTCAATAAAATATTCTTAAAATAAGTATTCTTCTTCAGGTTCTTCTACATTCTTCAGCATTAAATGTCGATCTGATTGTGTTGCGCATTCTATTTTAAATAAATACTCCTTTAACGATACAATATAATGAACTCAGGAGTTATAATAATCTAAGGCTGAGTGAGCAAAAAGGGATAAGTGACAATTTCGGTAAATCAACAACATGTCATTTGGAATTCACATCTCTAGGCTCTATTAAAGAGGTAAAGTCATACATAAGACTTTATATAAGCTTAAGATATAGATTTATATCTTATATAAAATATAGATTTATATAAGATATAAGATTTATACAAGATATAGATTTATATCTTACATAAATGTATAAGATATATATATAGATTTATGTTGCATGTTGTGTATGCATTTTGAGGTAACTGATAGATGTCACTGTTTCTATAAACATTGTTTTGTTCATTTCTTAACTTTTAGTTTTGTGACTTATTCCCTTTTACTTGCGCACTGTCTGCATTCATTAAAAAAAATAACTTTGAATGAAGAGATGTTCTTTTTTTTTTTTTTTCCTAATCACATGACCCACTAGTCGGTCTATTTTATTCTACAGAAGTTAACAGAGATTGTTGGTATATAGGTCGTCGATTCCCATTATAGAAAGTTGAGCTAATCCAGATAAAGAAACATTGCTTATAAAATCACAGGGAATTCCTTTGAAGATCTCTTCTTTTGAAGAGATTTAAGAGAAGTTTAAAAGCTATAGAAAGCATAAAAAGTTGTTGCCAACTGTCTGGTCCACGTTTATTACCAGTCACAGTCTAGGAAGCACATTATTATTTCATTAATCGTTTCCTTGTTGAGAATTCCAGTCGTAATTATGCTTTTTACTCTTAGTAGGAAAGCTACAATTAGATAGTACAGATAGGATCAAATTTTAAGTTACAACGGAAACTTTTAAGAAAATTCTTTTATATTGCCTTAATGTTTTTCTTTTATAAAAGAAATCAAATGATTCTTTTATTAAATGACAACCTGTGCCCCGCGGTTTCATCCGCGCTAAATTCGGCCCTTCTCGGTAATGTTCGGTTCTCGTCGTGCGGCGAAGCCGGCCCGTCGCCGCCGTCGCACCCGTTGCTTGAGTTTATGTTTACTGCTCTGCTCCTATTGGTCGTAGCATGATATTATATAACCCTCCTCAATAAACGGGCTACCTAACGCAAAAAGAATTTTTCAAATCGGACTGGTAGTTCCTGAGATTAGCGCGTTCAAACACACAAACTTTTCAGCTTTATATATTAGTATAAGATATAAGATTGCTTGGAACGAATTATTATTGTTATTATTACTCCAACCCGCCACCTCCAACCTGCAGCTAAGCGCACTTACCACGAAATGCAGATTGAACATCTTATTAATTTGATTATAGCATTAATAAAATCAAATGATTTGTAGTGGTTAATGCCATTGTTAGAATTAATTTTCCTATAGTTTTCATCTCTATTTTTCTTAAGGTTTTTCTTTAGTTTTCTTATAAACAATCGGAAAAGAGTATTTGTATGGACAGAGATACCATCTACTAACGAAGCTACAATGTCATAAATTCATCTTTTCTTACAATGTCGTAAAATATGAACATCACTTTTCTATTCTTAAGCAAAATTCAATCAATCTGCAAATTTCTGGACAGAAAGGATCCATTCTTTCTCGTACAGAAATAAAAAAAGTTACGTAAATTACTTATTTTTACATGACAGTCTAACAACTCCTAATGATCAAAGCACAGTTCAGTTCAACTTTCTTGAGATGATCGTTTATTAATTATATCTAAACTTGTCAACTAATCCTTCTTTCCATTGTTCCCATTCTTCAAACAATCAAGAATCCATTTGGTATTTACCAAATGGTATTTACCTATCTCTTTATGTTATAAAAGTTCTTCAAAAATCGCACACTTTGTCCTTTGTGACAAGAGGAAAGGACTGTGTTAAAGCTTCTAATTGCAAGACTATGCATTAGTTTCTTCAGAGAATATTTCAATTGAAGTTCCTGGTTACTTGAGCAACACTAAGCAATATTTACATTCTATCCATGAATGGTCAAAAGCATCTTTTAGACAGAATCGCGTAAAGGAAAGAGTCGATCCTAAAATCCGGCACTGCTCTTTGAAATAACAAGCATGAACGTGTAATCTTAAGGAAGATAATTCTAAATTTATTAATATAAAATTGAAAAAGGGCCGACTCATATTAAACAATGGTTTTTAGCGGCCTCTATGTTACAGCCTCTAACATTATGCCTGTAAAACATAGGTGACCTCTCATGGTTTTATGTCTGCTGGATGTCACAATCACTCTGTAGTGGCCAAACGGTTAGAGATATTAGAATGAAACTTCATTATTGTATTCAGCATCAAAAAGTTGGTGAACACGTCAAATAAAACCAGACCTCTAGGACCACTCCCTGACCAAGTGGGGGATCAAAATTGTTTTTATGCTTTCCGAATGTCACACTCTGTAGTGGCCAAACGGTTAGAGATATTAGAATGAAACCTTCACCATTGTGTTCAGCATCAAAAAGTAGGTGATCACGTAAAAAAAAAATAAAAAAATATCAGACTTGTAGACCACTCCCTGACCCCCCAAGGCATGTTTTAGCGGCCCCTGTTACAGCTTGCCTGTCACAATGAAACTATCATTGCTATTGTTTTAATTTCTTTATTATTATAACTGTGATTGTTGCGAATGCAAAAGGCGCGATTGATGCGTTTATTGTGATTGTTGTGATTGTTGTAGAGTTGCATTATAAATGTGATTGTTGCGCATGCAAAAGATGCAATTGTTGTGATTGAAATTGAAGAAATGTCTCGACGTGAGGAAAAACGAGATGCTGATGCAAAGCGAGAAGCTTCACGCTTGCGTAAAGAACGGTCTCTAAACAAAAACTTTTGTTTATAAAATTGTGCGTAGTATGGGGCCGCTTTGCTTTTGACACTGTCTAAAAGCATTAATTACCTTGTTTTATGATTACGAATCTTTCATTAAAAGCATTAATTAACCTTGTTTTTTCTGGAATTGTAATCAATAATCTATTAGATACAATTGACCACTTACTCATCACTTCTGCTAAATAGTTGATTTTTCATTTCGTCTTCTTTCATTGTTTAGCGACCCTAGGTTAAAGCTTGCCTGTAAAACCGCTAGGGGACCGCTCTTGCTTTTATCCTGTCTGGATGGCACACTCTGTAGCGGCCAAACGGTTAGAGATATTCGAATGAAACCTTCACCATTGTGTTCGGCATCAAAAAGTAGGTGACCATGTACAAAAAATCAGACCTCTAGGACAATTCCCTGACCCCCAAGGCGTTTTCTGTCTTTTAAAGGCGTTTTTAAAAGAAAGAAAACGCCTTGGGGGTCAGGGAGTGGTCCTAGAGGTCTGATTTTTTATATGTGGTCACCTAATTTTTGATGCTGAACACAATGGTAAAGGTTTAATTCGAATATCTCTAACCGTTTGGCCGCTACAGAGTGTGCCATCCAGACAGCATAAAAGCAATGTTAGCTGCCCCTAGGTTATAGCTGGCCTGTAAAATATAGGGGACCGAAACCTTCGCCATTGTGTTCAGCATCAAAACGTAAGTGACCACGTCCAAAAATCCGACCTTAGGACCACTCCCTGATCGGAAGTTGGGGGGTGGGGTCAAAAGTGGTAGCTTCCGATAAAGTTTTGTTTATAAAAATTTGTTTATAAAATTGTGCATATTATGGGGCCGCTTTGCTTTTGAACTGTCTAAAAGCATTAATTATCTTTTTTGTTTTTTTTTTATTTAGAGAATTAAAGGAGACATATTTTCAAAAACTTGATTAAAAATTTGAAGTACAAGATTATTCTAGTATTTTTTATTAAGCTGCTTTTAGAATGATTTACAATATACAGTAAAACCCCGTTATTACGCTCGTCAAGGGACCATGACCTACAAGCGTAATGAAATGATTTATGAGAAGGGAAACATTTAGACACCATTTTACAGGAAAGATACTTGATTCTGCAATAGATGTAGTGCAAATGTGAGCTTATTTCCTTTGAAAAAAATCTTTGATTGTGGTTTGTCGTGTGTGTGTGCTACTGTTATGAATTATGACATTTTCAATGCGGTTCAAGTAATTATTAACATCAATTGATACACCACTAAGAGCAACACTACTATATTTTCGGAGCAGATTTAGTGCACTGCCCGCTATTTCATGCGCCTTTTCTTGAATGATTGAACCACTTAATGGCACTGATGCATCACGGGACTGATGAATCCATTCAATTAGAATTTCCTCGGCATCTTCATATTTTCCATACTTTACTTTTTTACGTTTGTAACCACCCTTCGCTGCATTGGTAATTCCATTCTTATTTTTTATTATTGTTCTCAGACTGGATGAGGGAATTCCTAGAGATTCTGCGAAATCCTTCTGACTTAGTGTAGAATTCTGGTCGTACTTACGGAGAATTTGCAATTTTTCAATTATAGAAAGGGATTTCCGCTTCGACATTTTGCACTAACTTACTGTATCACAGACCCGCACTTCAAAGAGTTCAAAGATTCCCTCCTACCAGGGAAAGAAAAGAATCTTTACAGTGTTACATTTCTTTTCGATACAAAATTTCCGATATAAAAAAAGCGCTACAAGCGGGATTTGAAGCGTTATAAGAGGGTAAAAGTATACAGAGTTACATAGCAAATTGCAGGAACCGTATGAAAGGAGCGTAAAGAACGGGATAGTGCTATAAAGCGGGAGCGTAATAACGGGGTTTTACTGTATTGGTAAAATAATATTGGGAATCGAAAAAAACAAAAACAACTCAATCCTAAAGAGTTTTAGTTCACAGCACACTTTTCCATCAAAATTATTATAAATGAATTACTTTAATTTTCTAAGCTTGAATAAAACCACTTTCCGTTAGGTTACGCTAAACAATCCATTTAGAGTAAATGTGATCCATTTTATGCAAACAGACAAATAAAAATTCCATAACCTTCCAGTAAACTCTTCCTTTTCATTTTCTAGAGCAATATATTTATAAAACTCCACGTACCTCATTATAGTATTTAAAATAGATTTGTTAAAAATACTGCAAATTGAGAATTTTCGAGAAGTTAAATCGTCTTCTCTTTTTCAAGCATAATAACATGATTGGAATAAATACAACAAAAGCAAAAATGGTTAGAAGCTTAAACAAATTCTAAAAACTCGTGAATCAAATAAATTAGTTGTTGTTATAAAAATACATCAATAAGAAATCATTTAATTATTAATAAAGAATAAAAACAAAATAATAGCATAATAAATAGAAAAATTCTCAATAATATTAGAAGCTAATAATGAATTAAAGTTTTTGGATCTCAAATTGATTAAAGATTTAAAAAAATAAAAATTGAACACTATATAAAAGAATACGAAAGTGACCACATGTTGAATTATAGATCAGACCACAGTTCTATTATCAAAAAGAATATTATAGAAAATTTATGAAGAGAATAGACAGAGGTACCAGCAATGAAGACTCCTATCAAGAAAAAATACAAATCATGCCCAACCTTTTAAGAAGAAATGGTTATTCCAAGATTTTCAATGACAACCAAATTCGAAATTATAACACTTTTAAAATAAAAGAAATTGTAAATTATGAAAATACTAGAATTTATGTCCCATATCTTAATCAAAACACTCTATACTTAAAAAAAAACTATGTACTGTTCGGTTTTGTTTACGAGAGCCTTCAACGCTTTTGCGCATGCCTCAGGTCTCCTTCGATTTCTTCAAAATAGGGGCGAGGAAAAACAAAGATGAGATGTTTACTTTTTATAGTGTTAGTTTACTAGTAGCTGCGTTCTATTTGGCTTTTTCGGGAAAGAATTATGGAAAGAATAAATACTATTGCAAAAAGACTCCTCGTTATTTTTTTCTTAAAAGCGAAAATGTCCAAAAGAATTTCTTAGGAAAGTATCCATCTCAGCATATCACCCCTCTGCGGAGTAAAATCGTCCGGCAGTGGTCGCTCTGCCTTTCTAAAACGCTCAGTAAGTCATATAATATAAACATATGTTTTATTTATAAAAATAAGATCAAAAATCAGAAAATTAATAATAATGAAAGTCAAAATGAAATGGGTGTTATATACAAAGTTGATTGTAAAACTTGTGGCGATTTTTACGTAGGTGAAACAAAAAAGACGTTGCTCGAACATGGTAGGGCCCTGAAGAATAA
This sequence comes from Thereuonema tuberculata, assembly GCA_023159025.1. Lineage (NCBI taxonomy): Eukaryota > Metazoa > Arthropoda > Chilopoda > Scutigeromorpha > Scutigeridae > Thereuonema > Thereuonema tuberculata. The sequence goes on along the minus strand of JAFIDM010009631.1, from coordinate 127,981,195 downwards.
AAATTTGGACTTATCAGACGTTGCCTACCCTTGTTTGGAAAAAGGCTATATCATGGATAGAAATGTGAAAGTAAATAAAGAATATAATTTAAAACTAAGGAAAATCTTATTAAAGTAGTGTTATAACACTAAAGAGAAAAATTTCAGTAGATACGAAGGAGTTCATGTTGACCCTTCCACTGTCATATTAATGAGAGACTTAATAAAACAAATAGTACAAAAATGACAACAATCGACGTTTTTAATTATTGAGAATTTTTCTATTTATTATGCTATTATTTTGTTTTTATTTTTTTTAATAATTAAATGATTTCTTATTGATGTATTTTTGTAACCAACAACTAATTTATTTGATTCACGAGTTTTTAGAATTTGTTTAAGCTTCTAACCATTTTTGCTTTTGTTGTATTTATTCCAATCATGTTAGTATGCTTGAAAAAGAGAAGACGATTTAAACTTCTCGAAAATTCTCAATTTGCAGTATTTTTAATAAATCTATTTTAAATACTATAATGAGGTACGTGGAGTTTTTGTAGACAAATAAAAAGTTTGTTTTAATTTTTACAGATCAAAGTTGATTCTCGAAATCATCTAATATTAAGTAAGTTTTTTGGAGTTATTTAAAATCTGTCAAATGCTTTATTGGGCCTCTATATGAATGCCTTATTTCTTTCAGTTAAATCATATAATATTACTACAAGTCTATTTATCGGAGTCTTCAGTAGTTGTATTCATGAAACTGGTTGCTTTTTCTTCTTCCTCCTATTAAGAGCTGGCGTTCCACTATTTACATATCGTTATTTTGTAGGCTAGTGTACAGCAATACATTGAAACGCTGCGTCTAATGATTAATTCTTGAAAAATCATCATTTTCACATTCCTATGCATGTTCACGCGCTTCGCTTCGATAGTAATATTTTAAAGTTTACAGTATTGTGCAAATTTGCATAGTAAAATGACAAGATATAGTGGGAATACCAAAAATTGTACAGACAAGTCTTTATCATTTGAAAAGAAGTTGGACAGAATAAAAAGAATGGATAATAATGATCCAGTAAAACAAATAACTAATTAACTAACTAACTAACTAAATAAATAAATAAATAAATAAATAAATTGTAATAGAGTTTGGAGTAGGAGGAGACACCTGTTAGGGGCCGGAAATGACATCCTATGAACACTGGGCTCTAGAATATATTTTTTGTAATTTTTGTTTTAGATTATTTTTTATTTTTCTACAATTAAACGAAATTTTTACTCTTTTAACTTTCTTTGATCTAAAGCAGCGGTCGGCAACCCGCGGCCCACGAAGCGTTTTGGTGCGGCCCGCGAGTCGTGTTGGAAGATTTTTTTTTGGTTGTTAAAATTAAGATTTTGCTTTTTTTTTGGGGTTGTTAAAATAAGATTTTTCTTTTTGGCCCAAATGCGGCCCGCAGTAATCCCCACATAACATATTTGGCCCTCTTACAAAAAAGGTTGCCGACCACTGATCTAAAGTAAAGAATGGTGATTTTTTGCGAAAATCTGCATCATTAAGTTCTCGGTAATCGAGATGGAGCGGTAGTAGTACTGAAATCTTTAATGAAGTAGTACGAAATCAGCCCATTGTGAACAAGGGCTGTCATTTATTTTTGACAACGATCTGGATGAATTTTCACATAAAGCTCATTCATTATGAATGAAAAAATAATATTCGCGTTTTATATTTAAATTGTTCGTCTTATTACATTCTTTGAAATAAAATTCCGGACTGGCTGTGAGGTAATATCACCATCACGTTAAATAGAATGGAATGATCCATTATAGCTCATATACAAAAAGTCTTAAAATTTTAGGTATGCACCTTTACAATGTAATCAATTGTCTAGAAACAATAAAATAGATAGATTGCTTAAATACTGGTATGTAAATACCAACAAAAACTTTTACTGAAACAGAACTTGCAAAATCTGTCTACTTCATTTCCTGAATCAGATGCGATATGAAACGTGCTCTCTGATATCAAGACATTCGATCAAGGTCTGCTTCAGCGAAAATTCTTTATCGTTCTTTTGTATCTTTAAATCATTCACGTATTTTTAACAAAGTACAGAATGCCAATCTCAGAGATAAACACAACAAAAGAGCATTTAATTTAGTTCCATGTAAGTCGCAGTGAAAGTGAAATCGAAGCGCTAATGAGCTGACGAAATAGGGAAACCTGTTTAATTGTGGTTTTATCGAATTCTCTTCCAAGACATCGAAAAACCTGGAAACCATTGCAGCATTCTGAGATGTGAGATGATTTTTAATTGTACTGAGCAAATTGACGTTGGCACTTAATGTGTTATGTATGAGTCTTCAGATTCCTCGAATACCTCACATTCCACCCCGAAAAACCTCCGATGAGTTATTCATTTGTTAATAAAATACGATCCTTGTTTCCGTTTTTGCAGTTTTTAAGTGGATTTTTGCACTTGCAGTACAGAGAATGTTTTGTTTATGGCAGAAAAAAAAGAAAGAAAGAAAGAAAGAAAGAAAGAAAGAAAACCATCCCACTGGCACCCAAGAAAAACCTGAGTAGTAAACGGGATGATGTCATTAATTAGGCAATAAAGATTTAACTCCTACTTAATCCTATCAGTTTAATTTAGATTTTGAAATTAAGACCACTATAGTGCAAAACATTGCAACAACGTAAAAACTACTATTTAAAATATAAAAAAGCCAAAAAAATATATTGAAACTTAAATGGAAAAGAAGAGAAAGACGGTACAAATAAATTATCTTTTAATGAATATATACTGTTTAAATATTCAATCACATCTATTTAAAAAGGGAGGTTGACTTAAAAAGGACTCACATCTATTTAAGTAAACCACAATTGCTAAAATATTGTTTATTTTAATTAAAAACAATTAAAAACAATTGTTTATTTTAATTTTCTGTAAACAGCTTAAATAATATGAATGTTGAATATGGTCATTTTCTTGTTTCAACTTTTTCATTTTTATTTATAATTGTTGGTTATTTTATTAAGAGCATTGAAGTTAATTAAGTTATTATAATTTCACTAGCTTATTGACTTTTATTTATACACTAGCTAAAATATCCGTTCTTCGTATGGGTTACAAAAACAGATGTCCTGATTGGGATGAGAAAGAAATTGAAATTGTCACTTAGAAAATTTCCCAGTTGGTAAAATAATCACATGATAGGTACAAAGTAATGTTGTATTCTTATTTTGTAACTCGAGATCCCTAAATGTGAAATTAATATCAAGATAGGAGAAAATAAGACTTCCCATCCCTTTTTGACCTTCTCCACACCCCTATCACTTCAAACCTACCCCAGTTGGTAAAAAATCGTGTGATCATTACAAATTAGGGCAATATTCAGTTTTTGAAACCCGAAAACCCCATAGAAGTACACTTCAACAAAGTTTGCACATCCCCCCACCACGTTTACACGCCTTAAGGCTTGATATCGGAAATTCCATCAAATAGCATCTTTTCGATTTCCACAAAGAACACTCATGTCAAATTTCGTGTTTCCACCTCAAGCAGTTTCGGAGATACGCATATCTTTCAAGAAAGTTTGTCCTCCTATTGACACCCTTTAAGGCTCCAAAATCGAAAATTTCGATACAATAATATCTTTTCGTTTTTGATAAAGAACACTCATGTGAAATTTCATGTTTCCAACTGAAGCGGTTTAGCTGTTATTATCATCACAACGTGTAAAGGGAATAAATCAGGAGGAGGGGGTGGTGTGTCCAGGTTCCAAGGTATTCTATATTTTCCGCAGGATAGTAGAGAATACTTATGCAAAATTTGGTTCAGAAAAACAAAGGAATAAAATTGTATAGAGAATATAAATACAGACTTAATTTGGAAAACTGATTGATTATTATTTTGTTGGATCTTGAATTATTCTGAAGGAGTGATTTCTTTATTTGATTTTGTTTCTAGTATAAGTAGAGTTGTGAGCCCGTTAGCCAAGTGGTGAGGCGCTTGATTGCGGCCTGGAGGAGTCGTGTTCAATCCTCGACCCCGACTGAATGCTCCTACAGACAGATCCTGGAGTCAGTAATCTGCTTTAGTGGAACGATACATTTATATCATTGCTGAGTAGGTAGAACTAATTAAAAATAGTGAGACAGGTAAAAAAAGATTTCATGTTACTGAGACGCAACAGACCGATTTTGTGAGTGCACAGCCATTAGTTGACAAAATAACTAATCATAAATACACTGAGGATAAGGACCCTGTTGCTTTCAGTTGCATTTCAATGTTGAAGCTCTCTGTTGAGCATCCATGGAAGTACTGATTTAAAGATTCCTATTCAGAAGAAAGTAACTACTGTATGGAAATCTTGTTAAAAGAGAAGGGATAAATCTACCCTTGATCTCAAAACTTTTAACCTTATCCCAAAATATTCCAAACCAAGATCAATAAATCCAAAAAAGTTAAGGACATTAATGACCTTTTGCAATATGTACCACCCATTTATCATTCATTTTACAATACTCTGGCTTCTGAAAATAGAACTGAGAATGGTCAGATAGAAAATAGGGTGGATGAAGATCTTGTGGCATTCCTGATTATGTATAATATTGTGTAATCACTAAAAACTGCATACTAAAACTTGTACAAAACTCTTACAGTTAAACAATGTTTCATTATCTTCAAAACGTCCAATATGTATTCAAATAAATTTATTCTCCTTTGTCCTTTCTTGTGTGCAGATAACGGTTCAGTGCAACAGTGTTCTAACCGATGTAAAGTGCTGCAGTATCCTTATAAAAATTGAATATCTCTAAAACTTGTTCATCATAAACCATGTAATATTGTATTTAAGTTATCAACCTATTACTAAATATACCACTATCAATAAAATAGTTCTAAAAGAAAACCACATTTGTGAATCTTTAACTAGCTATTTCCACATTTCTAAGAAAAGTGACTTAGACCACTGTTGCGCTCAATTGATTGGGTAACAACGTCTTCAAATATAGATTGATAACTGAAGAGACCAACAGACTTATTTCTGCGACAGGCTTTTATCTCCAATTCATTGTCTTCTTTCTTTGGACCTCGGTCAAAGCACACTGTTATCATAGCAAACCAAGAGATCATAGCGAACCAATTATGGAATTGTTATCGGGAAAGTTATGCAGACTATTCTGTAGTTGTTTCTCTTGTGTTGTTGATAAGTACCATTGTTGATTTGTGTTGTGGAAAATGTTATTTCTTTCTTGAGTGCCCAATCTGCTGAGGTTATCACCACAGAAGAAATGCTGTTTGATTTTGCTTAAATGATACGAAAATACATAAATGGCAATTTCGGAGTGGTCCACGTGTAATGCACAATGGTAAAATTGTAGGATGTTTAAATGGACTACATTTTATTAAACATTTTTATAAAATGTGGCTCATTTTTAATGTATGATTTGTAACTTTGCGAATCAAACTTTGTAAAAGTGTTAGATGTTTTTTGATATACAGAAATGCAAGTTCCAATTAGTTTGATTTTTAAATTGGCTCAACATTGCAAAAGGTTAGGGATAAAGTTGATACAGCATCTCTAAGCAAATCTCTCCGAAAAGATTAAAAGGGAAATGGATTTCAATTAGAAAGAGAGCTAATCTTCCCGCTGCTAACTGCAACATTGGGTAGGTGTAGCAAGGATAAAAATTACAAAAGAAAACTTCTTAGTTTGCGATGAAGCGGATATAAAAGAAAAATTCCAAAAAGCGAATCAATAAATGAGAAAATCAACTAATAAAAAAATAAAATTCATTATTTTATTTAAGCTATTCAAATATGTCTGTTAATAAATTTTATATTTCAAATAAATAATAATACTAATCTTTAATAAATTTGATTTTATATTTCTGTGTTTTGTGAATCTTAACTTTTACGAAAAGAAAAAAAAAAAGAAAAAAAAATTTAAAAGAAATCAAAGTCTATTTTTCTTAAAAAATTTTTTTTTCTTTGTCTTTTTTAAAGTCGTGAAAACGATATAAATGAAATCTCACTTTTTCATTTCAATTAGAATCTCTTCTGAATTCTGAAAAAAAACCCAGAAAAATTAGTTAAATTCGCATTATTTACTTCGATTAATTTTAGCCAAATCAAAACACAGTGGATTATATAAGAGGATTACTAACCATTTTTAATCACCACTTTTTCTGTCTTCATGTGCTCATTTCTCGACAAGGACTCACATGGAAAAAAATTTCATTTAAAAGTTAAACTGTCTCTGGTTCATAGATTTGCATTGAAGAAGCTCCATTCTGCCGATTCAGAAGTGATTAGGACGTGAGAGGAACACATACACACAGACCGAATGATTTAATGAGCCTGACTATTCTGGGAAAGTAGGTTAAAAATGAATAACATCAATTCCAGCACTCTTGATCGTTTAATGAAATTAAACATTAAGAAATGTATTTTCAATCCTACAAGAAATGGATCTGAAACTCAATGAGAAATTAAACTGGATTCTTAAATTCACTGTCAGTTTAGATTGTCTAAAAAGACAGAAAGTGGTTCCTGACATTCAAAAGCTGGCTGCGTCTGATGCAAGTCATCACAGGAGATTTTACTTCTTGAGAAGAAAAAAAATTGCAGATAATGCAGCCTATCTACTTCAATCCGAAGATAACATCATGGAAGTATGCTCTTCAAAGTAGGATAATTTGGAAGCAGAAAAATTCTGACGATTATAGGTATTCAGAAGAAAAAAAGAATAAATGAGGTTACGTAGCTGTTAAAAAGGTTGATGGTCTACTTTGAGAAGCAAAATGAAATGTCCTCAACATCTCTAAGACCATGCAACAAAGAAACATTCATCTGGTTTAAAACGATAAAGAAGTTTTTTAGCAGAAACTTTTGTTTAGAATGTCTTTACTGTACTACATTCATATTCATATTTCTTTATTTTCATTGCGTACAGTACTTTAAATAAAGTTTATTCCATTCTTTCTTGCATTTTTTTACTTTTTAATAGGGATTTACTGTCAGTCATGTGCATTTGAGAGAGCTTCCGCTTTATGTACTTTTATTGCATTACATTTATTGAAATGTCTTCAAAATACCATTTTGTTTTATACAATGCAAGAAGTAATTTGATGACTTATTAGGATCAAAAATGTAAAAAAATCTGATTTTATAATTAAAAAAAAAGAAATGATTTAAAATCACAGTTTGTACACACATCAACTGTTGTGATTTTCAAGTAAGGCAGCATTTAAAAGAATCAGCATTCGTTTATTTATTGTTCTTTTCCTTTTATTTTTTTACTTAGATCATACGTCAGAATTTTCTTTGAATTCCCACAAAACAATTCCCAAAAATTCCTTTCTATTTTTTTTTAAAAAAAGAATTTAAAAAAATAAAATCAGTATATTATTTATTGAAGTTTTCTGTTTTTTTTTTTTTTTTTTTTTTTTTTTTTTTTTTTTTTTTTTTTTTTATTGTTTCATCTGAGTAATGTAGGTAAAAATGTAACACATTCACTCCTTATAAGTTTTTTAAAAAATATAAAAAGATATTGAAGCAAATATAAATTAATTGTTGTTAACTAAACTAATTCATTTTTCTTTCAACTTTGAATTTTCAACTTTGCTCAAAATTGTCTTGTCCAGGCCTCTTGATAAGACACTAACATCAATAACAGGAGAAATAATATCAGGTTTCTGTTTTAATATCGGAGCAACGACAGGGATCATCTGATCAGGGCATATGTTATGTAAATTAGTTCTGTTGTTTGTAATATTTTTGACCAATTCCCAAACATTAAAATCAATATGCTGAAACTCGATTAACTTGAATAACAAGCTTTCTAACTGAAATATTGAAGATCAATCTTTAATATTTACATTATAGTCTATGTCATAATGATTATGAGTTATCAAACTTATAAAAGCTTTGTATTCGAAAATGGTTTCATAGTTATGATATCCTTTGTCTTTTATTTTGTGATGATTTAATGAACAACATATCTTGATTCTTGCTGCCTTTCTATTAGGGTGCTTTTCACATTCACTGGTCCGGCTTCAACACTTATCTGTGGAAAACGTTAATCTAAGACAAGATAAGCTGAGTAAGCATCGCAGGAAAGCATCGATATTTGTGACTATAAAATCCCAAAACGAAGTGGGAAAAAAAAGAAAAGAAAGATCAAACAAGAAGAAATAAGCTTCCAAGGCAGTATCAGATAAAGATGGAAGAGATGATCCACTAATCCCTTATTAGTGTTAGGACAACGATTTTCAGGGGACGTCAGAAACCCTAGCTCCGGCTGTGTCCACTTCATTGATTCTTCTTTAGTTTTACCTATTTTACAAATTCCACACCATTCTCACAAATTAGGCACTACCCACAGTTTACACGAATGTAATACTTTTACAGTCTTTGTAAAGAATTTATGTATTTCCACCTATTTATGCTGTTCTACATGTAAGAGAGTGTTGCTTTTTTCAAGTATTTCAGTTTCTGTATAATTTAATGCACTCTATGACTTGTTACTGTTATAAAGTATTTTTAAACTGCAGTAATTGTAGATTGCACTAAATTTTCTATTTTGTTAGAAGATGGAAAAATACAGTAGTATTTTTTTTTTTAGTTTTTAGCTGTTCCTTTCAAACTTTCATTCTTAATTTTAATTTATCCCTGATAATGCTTTTTTTTTAATTTTTATGTTGCATTGACTGGTTTCTTTTTGAAACACTAAGTTATTTCTAATTTTAAATTTATTGCCCCTTCCGATCAGGCTATAATGTAGATTGGTCAAATAGAGACCAACATTCTTTAACACTAGAAGCCTTAAAGTGAACGAGTTCTGCACCAAAATAATGATAACACTGATTACTTTCTATCTTTACTTCAAATAGAAGAACTAATTTTATTCTTTTTAGAATACATTCTCTTCTTTTATCCAGCAAACAGATAAATTTGAATTGCCTTGAGCTGAACCTTAGAAACTAACAACTAAGGCTACAATTGTCATTAAGAAAAGGGAACCGCAGATTCTGGAATTTATGTTTAGTATAAAGCGTTTGGAGAACCATATCTGCCATCGTCCCTTGTTTCTTCATTTCTTTTTGTTTAATGGTAATCATAAATTCAGTAAGTCTAAATCTTTAACAGATAGAAATTACCTAATGAAATAACTTTAAAATATATTCATAAAATTCAAGTTTGAATGCATCATTAAATTTCTAGAAAAGTGGGATTTATATTAAAAAATATACAAATAAATGAGAAATTATAACAAAAATAGCTTTTTAACTAACAAAAATCTTATGAAATAATCTGGAAGTTAAATTGAAATCTATATCAAATACATTATTTACAAATTATTCAAACTTTTCTTTCATCGAAACATCTACCTTTCATTTTTATAACCATATTTACGAGTCTGATGTTACTGCTTTGTTTTCAAGAAATGATCTTATACAGCTCCTTTTTCGTTATTCCGTCTATGTCGATGAGATCTGCGATGCTATGGCCAGAGAAACAACCCCTTAGCATTATTGAGCCACCGTCATGCTTAATTGCAGGCACTGTGTACTCAGGCGTCATCTTTTCAGAACTGTTATGTCTAACAAAACACGCCTGTTTGATCCAAATACTCGAAAGTTAGACTTATCCGTCCAGAGTATGTTGTTCCATTCCTTCAATGACCAGTGACGATGGCTAAGGGCCAATTCTAGCCTTTTCTTCTTGTTTTGGGGATGAACCAGTAGTTCTTTTGACGCAATAGGTGCTTTCAAACCAACACTTCTCCATCGTCTCTTAATCGAACTCAGTGAAGCAGGTTTGACCGAGTTTTATTGATATCAGCATTGGTTGATTGCCTTTTATTCATTGAAAGCCTGATTTATACGAGAATACGACTATAGACAGAGTGCCACTCAGGATAAGTGTAGGATAACTAAATACAATGTAAATTTGTCCTGATAATTCAGAAAGCAATCATTAATACAGTCTTGAGACAGAAGTGAATATTCGTTTAGATATTCAATAAATTATTACTTGAAAAGTAATCTGTTCAAGCACATTTAAAATTCTTCTGAACTGATCTACCTTGGAGAAAAAATGAACAAAAATGGTTTTCTGAATTTATTGCGCTAGTCGTTATCGTGATATAAAAAGTAATTAAGTAATTTTACAGTGAAAAACTTTTTAATAAAGATATGTCTACTTTTTCCTTATAAGTCGTTTTTGTTAGCCTAGAAATATTAGCTCACCTCGATAGTTTACGATTTTTAATATTTAAAAGGTCTGAAACTCAGTTTTCTTCGAAGTATTTCCAGCATCCAAGAAAAATGTCTAAGTTACAATGCTCAGAGTATTTATTGAAACGAATTACTGAATGATTCTTATGACGATTTATGATAACAATGAAACACATTGCTGTCCAAAAATACAGCATTTGTAAACAGAATCCTTATTGTATTCAACTGTAGTAAAAAGATTTTTTTTTTTTTTTTTATCGCCATTACAAGCTATTTATCGTCCAAAATCATACAACATATTTTTGCCTTCACACTTCCATACAATTTCTGTCGATATGATGACCTCAGAATTCAATTATTTTTCACTCTTATTTTTCTAAATGATAATGAATTTTGAGGTCATCATATCGACAGAAAGACAAATATACTGTACTATATATCTTAAAGCTTTAAGAAATATATATTAATAAATAACACCCTATTCATATGTGCAGTGGCGTATACAGAATATATATTTTCGGGGGGGGGGGCCCAAGATTAATGTAATTAAGTAGACACCCCATGGAAACCTATCTGTTCAACCAAAAAAAAACGATGGAAACCTATCCGTTCAACCAAAAAAAAAACGTTGGGAGGACATACCTTCATTATTTCGGGGGGGCCCTCGGGGGGAGGGCCTCGGCCCCCCCCCTTTATATACGCCCCTGCAAATGTGATATCTCATTATAGAGTCATTTCACGCTTTTTTTGGTTATCATCAGAAGACATAAAGCTGTCGATACGGAGGTCAAATATCAAACTTACTGTGACACTTTCAAAAGTAAAAAGCAGAAACAAACTTATCGTAAACTGATATTAGTAAAGACTGAATATAAGGCTGTGTATTTACTTAATGATTTTTTTTTTAATTTTTTTAAGAGAATTTATATCTTCATATTTTGTTCTTAAAGATGCTACAGTGACTTGGGTTATTAAAAATGTCTTCCAACAATGGAATAAAGGCAAATATGTTTCTTTCACATCTAGTTACTATTTGAAGTCTCTTCCGTTTTGTTTGTCCTAAAATTACAAAACTCACCTAATAAAATTTACAAAAACTTATTTATCAGCAATATTGACCAACTCTATCCTTTTTTTTTTTTGGATGGTGTTGGCAAATGGACGATAAAGTGTGTCCAAAGAAAGAAGCTTTCATTGTATAGAGTGAGAGGGGCGGTGGAGTGACACAGTAACAAGACCCCCAGTGCAGCTGCAAAGCGCGCGACCCTTCTGACCCCCACAATCAAAGGAACCAGTGGCGAGGAGTTGGTGGTTCGGCTACTGGTACGTAGACATCACGGTGCCTGCCATAGTCGGCCGTCATTAATGCATACAAAACAAACACCTACATGACTATCTGTCGCCACATTCCCACAAAGCATCAAACAAAAATAGGTTTTTATATATCACCCACGTCGTTGAACACGAAACACGTAATTATAAAAATATTAAGAAGATCTCGTCAGAAGATATTTCACGAAGAATTCTAAAACACGACAGAAGGAAACAAATTGAAATACTATCAACATTTTTAAACATTTCTAAAATTAGTTTAAACAATTGGTAAATTCGTATAAAATCATTGACAATTTTTTTATGGGGGGAGTTCAATGTCTGACCGTTCAACCAAAAAAAAAAAATGTTTTAAAATAGATTTGTCGACTGTTTGTAACAAAGTAGGACTACATAGCAACTTTTTTGGTTATTAGTGGTCTTTAGAGTCTAGATATATATATTCATCAACTCAACAAATTAAATTTTCATTTCAACTTTTTTTCTCTCACCAAGCACAAAGAAAAAAAAATCTGAATAATGTTAAATGTTAAAAGTTAAGAAATACATTATTTCTTAATTTGGCTTCTGAATCGGTAAATCTGATAAATTGTATCTAAGAGTGGTTTGTTTATTCATGTTTAAGTAGTTTAACATAATCGGTTCATTCATCGCTGAATAGCATATTTAATTTCGATTATAATTTCGATTATATTTATATATTTCTCATTTAGTTCTATTTATGTCGTATTCATTACTTAGGGGGCCGTTCAAATGAAGAAAATAACTTAGTCAATTAAAAATTTTAATGATTACTGTGGCAGCAAGCATTAAAGGGGGGTAAATTTGCTGACAAGGTGGAAGGGGGGGGGGTAAATAAGGCAGACAAACATATAAGCGTGAGAGTGCGCTGCTCGAGATAGATTTTTTTCTTTAGTATTTCATGTGTACTTTTATATTTAATTTGTTAATTGCAATTCAGAAGTGAATATCATGCAATTTTGACTGTTTTAATTTATTGATCAGTGTTATTTTACTGTTAATGATTTGTCAAATCTTACGTAAGCACAAGGGGAGATGGTTGGGCATCTGCTTATTTTTGCTTACAAGGGGAAGGGTCTAAAATGACTAAAAATGTGTTTATGTAATACTTGAACGGCCCCCTATCATTGATTTTACTTTAATGATGCTATTTAAGGGTTAAAAGCTTTACAGATATATTTCCAATGTTTTATATTAATTAAATTTCTGTTCATGTAATAATATTTTAGAGTTTAGTTTTATAAGAAAAAAATTAACAATAATTTATTCCCTCGCCACTAATACTGAAGCTACTGAAGGTGCATAGGCGGATCCAGGGAGGGCTAGTGGGGCTCTAGCCCCTCCCTTTAGCTGTGAATATAGACTGGATAAAATATGGTATTCAAAGGCTGCTGTCTGAGAGACATTAATATTGCCATAATGACGATTTCAATTGCTAATAAAAAGCTGGCTACTAGCGTGAGTTTCAGACACACAGGTATAGTCAGCCCTTCAGAAAAAGTTAGCCCCCCCTCTTTAGAAAAGTTAGCCCCCCCCCCCTTTGAAAAATCCTGGATCCGCCCGTGTGAAGGTGTATTCATTTTAGATATTAAAATTACTGTATTTCTAATTTTTATTTTCTTATGGGTTAATGGACTCAAAATCACAAACAAGTTTTAATTTTACAGAAACTTAGTTGAAGCTGTATTTACGAATAGAAATACAGGGGATATGTTATTCTTCTAAAGATTTCCCCACATTGATCGGGATTTCTATCATGATTCGATATTTTGTAACGAAAGTGGATTAGTTCATCTAAAAATGATGTCCATGATCTTATAAATACTTAAATTAATTTGTGACGTAATTTAAATACTTTTTTATTTAATTTATAAATGCTTCAATTCTTAAAAAAATCGCTTTTCTTTCTTAACTTAGATGACGCAGAAAAACGAATATTTTTTTATTTTTTTAAATTTTGATAAATGAGTTTTGAAAATGATGTAACTCACGAATTTCTTCAATATTTACGGCAATAATAAATTTAGTTCACTACATCTTATGCAATTGAATTCAATGGGAATTTAATATTCTCCTCGCTAAGAATACTTTGATGTAATTTAATCCGAATCACTTGATACGTCGTGGAAATCGCCATCGTTTTATTACTTTGTGTCATAATTTTAAGTAATAGCAGAAATTGTTACATTTCGTTTAAATCCGTACTTCTGTGATAAGCGAACCCTCCAGGGTACGGGAAAAATAAATCAATTCGGTAATGATGAATAAATACAAATTAAAAAAAAAGGCTGAGAAATAGTTTTTTTGAACATTAATTATATTGAATAATGTAGTGAAAAATTGAATTATGAAATTAAGGGAAATTTCTGCATTGAAAAAATTCAGAAGTCAGGCGTGTAAGTGCTTTGAAAAGAAATAAAAAACTTCAAAAAAAATTAAAATTTAATTCTTAGAATAGTATTGATTCGTAGAATTTGTGGATGAAAGGTAAATTGAGAACAAGTGGTCTAATAGTTACATTGAAGAAACTACATAAACTGTTTTTATCTTATTTAGAATTGGGCAAGAGATTAAGTGGAGTCAAAGGCCTAAAGTTATTTTCTGATGTCATATCTTAATTTAGTGAGTTTTATTAGTTAAAAAAAAAAAAGGATACTACTGATAAAGTAAGGACGGTTAGCTTCTTTTTAATTGGATGAAAGTTTAAGCCTTACCAATGTTAATCTGAAATTCACTTTAAAAATTAATTTGAAAAAAAAAAAAAAATAAGTCCAGTTTTTCATTTAAATATGCATTTCGCTATTTCATATATAATAACTTTATTTTAGACATTCGTAGAGTAATTTGCATTGAAATATATATCAGTATTATTAGTATTTCAAATTTAATAAAAAAAAGTATAAATCTCTTTACTTCACTAAACAGATGCTACATTTTTTCTGATTAATTACAATTTCGCTTCAGGATTAAATATCCTAAGTACAAAGGCAGTTTTTCGCGTAGGCAACCCTGCTAAGATTCGTGCATCTATTTACCTTCCATAAACGGAGATTTGAGTTTATTTATTTATTTTATCTGGCTATTTTTGCCGATTGGATGTTATCAATATGCAGAGGTATCACTAGATTCAAAGTGTCAAAAGCACTGATGTACACTTACGTAAAAGGGGCCTCTCATAACCTAAACACCCTCTGATTTCAAACTTAATTGGATAAAATTCCAAAGAAGCAGTTTAATTGTAAGAAGTAACCTGTAACGTTGTATGAACAAAATAAAAAGATGCTCCAATTTTGAATGCAATGGACAGACAAGCTCTATGTAGGAAAACAATTAAGAAATAGTCTTTTAATAAATAAAAAAAAAGTCATTGATATTAAAAAGTTAAGTTAGCAAGCTGTTCTTTAAAGTTAAATATGTACTCCCTTTTCCCAATCTTCAATTCAACATAAACTACATTGGAAAAAAAAAAAAAAAAACCACTAGTGAATAAATAAGGACTGGGGAAAAAAAAGGATTTTGCTGAATAGGCCTGGCCTAACTGATATATGGCAATACAATTCGTTCTCTTGAAATGTTATAACCCGAGGACGTCAAGGGACTTCTTTCAAACCCAGTTGTTTATGAAATGGATCTCTCCTACACGGATCCCTGAATACTGAGAAATGTCGTTGGAATTAATGACCTTCATTCAAGAAAAGAGAGGAAAATTTCCTCTTGCCAAAAATAACGAATGTAATTTTAGAGGATATTTGCTACTGTTTTCTATTAAAGACAAATGAATCAGTAAAAATAAAAGCTTTCATACATTTGGAGAAAATACCTTCAGGATATCTGGAAGTTTTATTATCACTTGACTGTATCCTGCGTAACTTTCCAAGGAAAATTGTTAAGCAAAATTAATAATCTTAAAACAGATCTTTAGAATTATTACTAAATTATCAGTTATAAAAATTAGTTAAATTATTTAAAAATTATGAAGAAAGTATTTTTTAGTTTCTTTATTGATTCTTTCTAAAATAATATTTAAATGTAAATAATAATAATTTTCATTGTAAAGCACGACAAGATTTTGAAAAATAAAGAAATAAAGAGAATTTACATTTCATTGACGAGTTATTTAATTGTCAAATTTCTTAAAATACCTTTTGATTTTATTTAGCGAAAAAAGTGTTTAAGAAGTATTCCTATTGTAAGGCTAATATTAAAAGTTTAACATTAAAGCTTCAATTATTAGATGGAGGTAAAAGAATTTCGACAAACGTTTGTGGTATATTTTAAAAAAAAAATCATCTTTTCAGAGCTATAGAATATACTTCAACACAGAACAGAAATGATTCTGTATTATAAAGATTATTAATATATATTTAAAACAATATAACTACGAAATAAATAAGGTAAAATATGAATTCAGAGTTGCTGTTTGTATTCAAGTAATTAAATAATTAATAACCTTAATCCTTCAGTGATCTTAGTTTTTTTTTCCTTCTTAAATTCAAGAGATTAACTGACATAATTTACTTACCTAACTATCTCTCTCCGTTAATTTATACTACAATTGGTTTGCAGCAGTTCTCCATTCATCTCTTCTCTCAACCTTCCTTTTTGGTTCCGAATAGTTGAGATCCATCATGATTTCAATTATATACTCTGTGAGTTTTTACATAAATATTTGGGTCTATTATTTCTTTATATCATCAGGGTGTTCGGGTTCAAATCCAAACTAGGATTGATTGTTCCTTATGAACACTCCCCTTATGCCTCCATAGTCTCGAAACTATAATACTGGGTCTGTGCCTTTATTTATTGGTTTTAGGAAATTTCTTCTTCTACAAAACCGATACAAAATATGTTAGCGATTGAGTTATCAATTGTTGCATCTATATGTTTTTTTTTTTATTTTTCATTTATACCTTTATCCCTTATCAACTCAACTTTAGAGAACTGATAGCTCTCTAATGACTTAATGGTATTACATTAACATTCAAAATGCATAAATTTATAAGCATTCACTTTTGTGCTTAAAAAATAAATGTAACGATATCATACACGGAAGTGTTAGAGAATTAATATTGCTCTAAAGTTCAGTTGTCTATACTAAATTCATTGGAAGATTTGCACAAATATTCAAGCCATTAAAACATTTTGAAAATTTATAACATTTTTGAATTATTAATGAAAAATAAAGGGAGAGGTATCATTAAATCTGCCGAATGTCACTAAAGCAAATGTCACTAAAAAGAAATACAGTAAAACCCCGATTATCCGAGTTTCTGTTTTATCCGAGCTATCAAATATTTCTAGGATTTTTTTTGGTTCTACATTTTCCATTTTTAAACCAACCGAACAAAATTCTGAGTTTGATCTCGCCAATCAACGAAGAGGATATACGTGACTGGATAAACGCTGACGAACAACAAGACATTACAGATGAAATGATCGTCAATAAGGAAAATGAATCTAGCAATGATAATGAAGACAGTGACGATGAAAATCAACATATGAAAATCTCCCATACAGATGGACTAAAAGCTATCGAAAGTGCTATTGAATATATAGAACAACAAGAAGAAGCGACACCAGCAATCCTGTTATCCTTAAAAAAATGGCGAAACATTGTTGAAACATTATTATTATTATTTTTATTGTTGTTGTATAAGGCATTGTATTATATTTAAAATTATGTTTACTATTATGATTAATATTCTTTTCTTTTTGTTTACGATAAAAATTATATTATTAATATTATATAGTTAAAACTTTTGAAAAGGTTTCATTGTATAATCTACAATAATAACTAATAGTATGTTACAAATAATTAAAATTATGACTAAACTATTAACTACATTATTTTATTACGTATTTATTATATTATGTTATATAGTAAATTTACTTAGCTCCAGAACCCGTTTGATAGGGATTTCTTATCCCTAGCAGGACTGTTTTGTAATTTAAATAATTAAATAATTAAAAAAAATATTATTGACTTTTTAATATCTGCCTTTTCTTCTCCGAAAAAGTATTCTATTAATTTTATGTTTGCTTTAAAGTAATTCATATTAGAATTCAAAAAATGATAACAAAATCTCATTGGCAAAGGAATTTAAGACTTAAAAAAAAAAATCCTTATGAATAGAAGAAGATTAAGTTATTATTATTAAAGTTATTAGGCATTCTGGCAAATTGAAGAGAAGCACGATGAGTAATATTGTAACAATGTTTCTAACTGTTTTCATTTGGTGTTAATGAAGATTTTTTTTTTTGTTCTACGAATAGCTCAAGCAAAGCACTGTGGCCGTTCCATACCTGTTGACATTTAAAATCATCGAGGGCGGGACTTCGGTTATAATCAATTTTATAAACTGTCTTTCAGCTGATTGGTGTTTTTTGTTTTGTTTTTCTCGTTTTGCATCAGATTCGAATTCAGATTCTGATGATTTTAATTAAGATTCGAATGATTCTTTCTTCATCGAAAAAGGATTCATGAGAAAATACAGTAAAACCTCGTTAAGTCGTCACTCCGTTTAAGTCGTCGTTTTCCTTTGGTCCCGACAAGGTCTCATACACAATAATGTAAAATAACCCTCCTTTACCCATCACCAAATTTAATTCTACTCCGGATAACTCGTCACCCTCAAAATGGCCAAACCCATCTTTCTTCTCCATTTTGCATGCCATCGTGTTGTCTTTTCAGCCCCGCCCCTTCACTTTAAGAAAGCCAAGCCTTTACGGGGAATTTTCGACCACGCCTGTCACTTCATTCCGTTCCTACCCCTCCGGGTTCTTGGAATCTCGCTGCTAATCATTCAAAGCAAACTTCTCGCTGCGACTCTGTCGAGTGTAGACATTTTTCTTGACTGCTCCTGAGTGTGACATCATTTCATAGCGAGTAAGACCCGCTCTAAGGGCTATTTTTATGTTTAGATCATTTTTTGAAAAGTCATTATCATGAATATTAATTACTTTTACTGGGAAAAAAAACAACTATTACTTTTGTTAATCTGATCTTTTTTATTTCTTGTCAGTTAAAATGTATTGCTTTTACGTTACATTTTCAGTAGGAATATCTCCTTTAAACTTCTTCTGAATTTGCGTGTTGAGATGAATTCTACCAATTTCCTGTCTTTGTTCATCTGCATGTAAAGAAATTGCTTCCTTATTCTTGATCCATAATTTAACATTTAACAAGTCTTCCTTTGTCCGTTTCGTTTTCTTTGGATTCTCTTTAATGTTGATAGTTTTTGAAAACCTATAACACAATTTATCATTATTTTAACTAATTTCAGTGTATTTTTGTTGCTCTATTTTACATTAACCATGTGCTTTCGAATAACAATACAATTAAACTTCCACCTTTTGACCCCACTTAGGCGTTGATAACCATATTTCTCCATCAAATGATTTGATCTTGATGCATATTATGGAGAATACTAATCATAAAAATAAAAGTTTCATCCAAAAATATCTGTTACGACATCACAAGATCCTTACGATGTATCATCAAAGGAGAAAGAACTAAGTTATACCAAGAAACTTTGAACTATTCTCGTAGAAAAATAAACGAAATTGGAGCAGACAAACAGTGACAGAAAATCTTTTGAAGGAGAGAAAAACTGAATGATGCAATAAAGAGTAAAGAAATGCAATAGATGAAAATTACTGGTCATTCCCTTGCGCGTTTTTTCAAAACAAGAGCATTTTATTTTAAACAATGTTAACACTCATCTAGAGTTGATGTAATGTAAACATAACTTTTGCCTCTTAACGGAAAGCTCCTGCTTCCAAGGTTATTTTATAAAAATCAAAATGAATCTCGGTGCCATTCTAAAAAAAATCGTGCACCAGTAAAATTCAGTTTTCCATTTCTAATTATGTGTAAAATAATTTCCATTGCTACTTGCAGTTTTAATAATGCTTTCAAAGGCCGCTATCCATCCTGAGTTAGTGAGTAGTAGCTCTTTGAAGGCATTCTAATTTTCTTTGAATAGCAGCTTGTTTGATTTGTTTATCGATACCGTCTATTCCAAAACAGCGCTTTCAGATCAAGAGGAGGTTTCTTTTTTATTTTATTTTTTGCCTCCTTGCACTGAAAATGTATTAATTCTCTTTTCAGCATCTTTTACAGGAGATTGGCGATGTCAGTGTTAGAATGCCAAGTAATTTAGAAAACAAAAAGTAAGGAATTATTAACAGTAATGTTTTTGAATCTGTTTCTTATTTGTCATTGAAAGCTTTAACTGTCACATTTATTTTGACTATAGGTTTTCCAGTCATTTTGAAAATAATATCAGTGTCAGGAATCGAACAGATAAACATGCGACTAGAAATAAACAACGCTCGGAAACGACAATGAGTCATTTTTGAAGACGAACTTTTCTGTCAGAGCTTGTTTTTACTATAATGCACCATTTGGACATCGTGGAAGGCACTGGCGTACCGAAGTGGGAGGTTAGGGGTTATAACCCCTCTCCCATTGCATCCGAAAATACAAGAACTCTAGGATTTTGGGCCTCTTTTTTTTCGTTAGAAATCCATCAGTATGTCTGTAACCTCGCCCTTATCTAATAAACATCACGACTTTGATTGAACGACTGCGACCATAACTCCTCCAATTCCAAAATCCTGAGGAGCAGAAACAGGCGGACGGAACATATGGCTTTATAGTGACATGATAAGGGTTTAGCAAAAAATTATAAAAACTACGGAAACCACTCTACTTCTAAACTCTTGCATTTCTCTGCGACAAGCAACTCTTATTTTAACTTATTTGTCATATCATTTTCAACTGTGGTTAAGTTGTAAGACATGAATGTTGGAACAAAGGAAGCATAAGATTATAAAATATGAATTTAGTGAAAGAGAGAATGGGGCTGAATATAAGAAATATCAGAACGTTATATTCTTGTGCCTCAATTTCTTGGATTCAAACTATAAATTAATATCTTATAATCAATCAAAATACATTTTCAGAATTAATCTTGATTTTATTTTTAAGATTCAACATTAATCTTAAGTTAATTTATTTTATTTTAATTATAATTTAATGGTTTATTAGAACTTCACAAGCACAATAGCAAATTTTCAGAGTACATTAACATGGCCATCAATTTTGTTGTTTCTGACTCACGATGATTATAAGTTATAACTTGCAAAGGAATTATAAAAGAAAAATAATTTTAAATATTTCAGTCAATTCTTTACGGTATCATCTTAATTTGAACGTCTATTAGAATTTTAATTTCCAATTTAAGTACTTTTTAATCTCCTAAATAAATTATAACTTTAAGTTATCTTGAAAGCTTGTTTTGATTTTAAGATGTGTATTTAAGGTTGAATAAAATTTCTAAGTCATTTTCTGCAATCAAATAGGCGTATCTCCTTTTTTTGTGCCAGTAGTTTATTCAAATATTGAAAACTCAGGTTTAATTTACTACAGTTGCGAAACAGTTCACTGCCTAAACTAATAAAAAATAATATAACACGAATGGCCGGAATGGCCGGAATCCAGCGGCAGTTTGTGACGAGGAGAACATCATTAAATTATGCGTTTGCTGCCACTTAAATCCACTTAATCTAGTGATGTTCTCCTAGTCTAATGTTATAAATAGCTTCTGAAATCCACTCATTTCGTCCATGCGTGACATATGTGCAGTGGGCTTTAATGTAAGATACTTATTATACATGTGTCGAACTTCATTCTTTCGTTTTAATGGTTTTCAATGCTATAGGTTTCAATTCGAGTGGAGAAACAGGAAAAATACCAGATTGTATTAAATTCTCTGTTCTACTGGTACAAAATAATTTGCAATTTTTTTTTTTTCATTTACTACAGTAGTTTCTCCATTCTCAGATTTGTTCAGACCGAGACACAGAGAGGTCGTTGATATCAGTATCGGGTCCAAGGATCTAGGGATCCAGATATGTTGGTTTTTGGTAGTATTCTTTTCTTGCTTACAGTTTGAAATGGACGAAGAGATGAACATAATTAATATTTTTGCGTCTCTACAAATTTATAACTGTTATTCCGTAACCATATAGGTAATATCTACTGATCCAACGGAAATATGTTGGAAATACGGCTTACAGTTCATAATCTGCTGTACTCATACATATTCTATCCTTTACGCCTGATTTTAAACACTTTTATATAACGTATTTAGATCTAGGGTCTGGATTGCTCCTATGGGAATTTACAGTCTGCTGGCCCAACGTTGTTAGACGTAATTTAGTCTCTAGCAATTGATTGCTGGCCTATTGGTTTTTTTTTTTTTTTAGCTATTTAAAGTTGGTCGACTGGCAAACAGCAGTTCATATAAGTTCAAGAGGCTCAACGATGGAGTTCTTAGACAAACAAACTGTAAGGATAAATTATCACTAATAAGCTGTTGCTGTTTGGAATCACGTTTCTTCACGCTCAGAGGAATATCCTTGCAATCTGCTATATTTCACTAGTTCTACACTAGTAGCTACACACATCTTCTTCCAGATACTGAGAAACTCAAAATAACATCTCAAGGATAAGTGACACTTGTCACGGGGTAAATAAAGATATATATACCGTAGTTAAGTCAGTTAAAGTTAAGCAATCCCATAAACAGGCCAAGTAGGCCCATGGGAGCAGGAGGGGTAAGGCCCCAGCGTTTCGAGACCAACGGGACTAGATTGAGGTCGGGTGGACAGCCCTACGCCCGCCCGCCTTAAACTTCCCGTGAAAGAAACCAGTACCCATTCTACAGAGGGCTGGGTAGACCCTAGGACCCGTTTGGAATATATAGATATATATATATAAAAATAAAATAGTCATTATAAATACAGATAATAAATTTAATTAAGTAATTAAAAATATTTAAATAAAGGTTTAAATTCAACGCCGTACGGCTCAGTCATATGGTTGGCCTCTCAAGCAACAGTTCTGCTTCAACGTTCTGCTTCAACGAACTAATTTTTGTGAATGTGTTTGGTTAATTTCATTGAATAATTCTATGCGTTTCCTCTATACAGTGTTACCTCCGAATAACGGACAGTCACGGGACCGGAAGTTTCGTCCGTTATTGGGAGGTGTCCGCTATTCGGGAGGACTATCTTTTTTTCATTTTTTAGCTTACAGCATGTCATTTAATGAAAAATTACGTACAATCTTAATTAAATTTCTACAGTTACCATTGCGATATGAGAGAATATGAACAACTAGTCAGCTACCCGTCGCTTCGCTCCGGAAGCCTCGCGTATATAACGGAAAAC
>JAFIDM010009631.1:127933992-127948379 GCA_023159025.1 Thereuonema tuberculata | reverse complement strand
TTCTCACAGAAAACTGCGCCGGACAGACAGACACACAGACAGACAGACAGAGAAATAAAAGATTTTAGTAATATAGATTGCAGTATATAAAAAATTAAGAATAAAAGTTTCTAATATTTTGTTCAACATATGCATTTTTGAACAAAACAACAAAGATAAGTAGGGGAAGGTGTTGTACCTTTGACCACCCTTGCTAGTTTTGCCATCTATCAGCATACTTTAAAAGCTTTTCTGTTTAATGTGTAATATTCCCACTATTTGCGCCTTTAAACCTTCAGTAGCAGTTAGATCTTTGACTTGCAAGGAGTGAAAAATATTTTTCCAATTCCATCACCGAAAAGTAAGTATTTTGCAAGTGCATGTTTCTTTACTAACATTGTTTGTTTTCTTTTGATTATTTTATTATTTTGTTATTTTAACAATAATGAGTAATACATATATGCCTATAGATTAATTGTTAGGACTTTTAAGAGGACTGGATTAACCTAAAAAATGTAGCATGGCGTGAAACGTAAATTTGACTGATGTTGTACCTTTGACCACAGCAGGGTGTTGTTCCTCTGACC
Source organism: Thereuonema tuberculata (assembly GCA_023159025.1). NCBI lineage: Eukaryota > Metazoa > Arthropoda > Chilopoda > Scutigeromorpha > Scutigeridae > Thereuonema > Thereuonema tuberculata. The sequence continues at coordinate 127,947,813 of JAFIDM010009631.1, read as the reverse complement.
AGGTCAAAGGTACAACATTACTTAATAATATGTAAATGTTTTTACTTACAGTCATTTTAGCATTATGTAAGATTTAAATATTTTTTGCCAAATTTTTATTTTTTTACCAAATCTTATCCAAAGATAGTAAACAATCGATTGTTTGTCCATGACTTTGAGTCTGATGTTGAATATTCATCAGGGGAAAGTGTTTTCGATATTTCAGATGAATGCCATGAGTTGCAGAAGGAATTAAACTTTGAAAAAGAAGATTTAGTTGAAGAAAGTTATGTCCTTGTCAAGCTGACAAAACAAAAAAAAACAAGAAATACTTTGTGGCCCAAATAAAGGAAACAGCATGTGATTATTTTAAAGTTAAATATTGGAAAAAATACCGAATATGGCGAAATTCATCCAAGACGATAACCAGCTCTATGACATAACTACAAGATATTGTGGCCAGGCTACCAAATCCAACCACAGCTGCCGGCAAAGCTCGACTAAAAGAATGTCTATTTTTTGGAGATGGACATTGAATTTTCATTGTATAATGTAGAGTAAACGGGCAGGAATAGGCTACTTAAGCAATTAGAATTTATTTCATGTTTTAGTATTCTACTTTGAATTGCATATATTTGCCAAATGTATACATTTCTGTATAAAAATGTTAATTAAATAACTTGTATCTAACTGTCAGTTTCTACTACCACCTGGTCAAAGGTACAATACCCTCCGGTCAAAGGCACAACACCTAGTTGTTGCAAAAAATTAGAAAATTCATTTAGTGAAAACTGGTCAGAGGTACAACACCTTCCCCTAGTATTTAAAAAAGAAGATCGATTGGAAAGCACTTCTCCTTAGAGTAGTTCGGTCTTGCTAGTTTTGCAGACATGAAGTAATAGAAAGAAAACATCATTTTTTTTACTAACAATAATACTAACAGTAGTTTGAAGCTTTGTGAAACGAATTGTAGTTAAGGAAACTATTTAACAGAAAAAACAATCACTTATTGCTGTACTTTTTTTTTTTTACACATTGAGTTTAAGGGAACTTTATTTTTTTTTTATCAAAGTAGTGTCATTTGATTTCCATCTCTAAATTTGTGACAGCAGGGATAGTTTTCGGTAGAAGTTTAATATACAGATTTTGCTGCCTTTCAATAAAAGAAGTGATCGGCTAAGGAAAAGAAGAAATCAGCCTAGAATAATTTATTACTGAAGTACACTACAAAGCAGACAGAATACTTGGTAAAGTACTTGTCTGTAGAGACCTGGGTTACATCTCTAGCGGAGGTAGGTCAATTTTCGGTGATTGTTGATTCTTCAGATGAGTCTCATGATTCACCCAGACCTTTATCAAAAGATATTGGCTTTGCTACCTGTGTGTCGAAAACATCCTCGGGACATCCTCGCACTGGCTCTCCTAATTTACCTTCCTCGTTCTGCTAGTGATCGCAGGAGTCTTATCTTCTGTATTGCCTTTTTTCTGTTGAGGATAGAACCATTTACCTTAGTTATAAATATTAAAACATTAATATTTATGCAATAATAATAATAATAATAATAAAAGCGTCGAACAGATGGCTGACGAGTGGTGAGCTGTTTGGGGAGACCGAAGGGTTCATGATCGCGATACAGGACCAAGTCATCCCCACACTCAACTACAAGAAACACATTCTACACGACCCAAACATACACGACGACAGATGCAGGAAATGCCACACTACACATGAGACGATCGACCACATAATATCAGGCTGTCCCCTTCTGTCCCAAACAGACTACCTCCACCGACACAATCAGATAGCGTCGATCGTTCATCAACAGCTAGCACACAAACACTCACTTATTAAGAACACGGTCCCATACTACAAGTACACATCACAAAGCGTACTAGAGTCACGTCACATAAGCTGTACTGGGACCGTCCCATTCACACAGACAAAACTATACATCACAACAGACCTGACATTACACTTGTTGATAAGGTCAACAAACAGACCTATCTCATTGATATTGCAGTTCCCATCAGCAAGAACATGCAGAAAACTCACGCTGACAAGATAAGTAAATACACAGACCTAGCACACGAGCTCCAGAAGCAGTGGAGGCAGGATCGAGTACGAGTTATACCCATCATCCTGTCCGCTACTGGTCTGGTGCCTCACACATTGCACCACAGTCTCAGCACACTAGGACTTCATAAAAACACTTATGCACAACTCCAGAAGGCTGTGGTACTCAACACAACACGCATAGTTCGGAAATTTATGGACACAAGCACACATCCCTAACTATTCTTCCAAACCCTTTTTTTTTTTTTTTTTTTTTATACACTTGGCAATATGTGCTTTGGTCCTTGACCCGCCATATTGTCTTAGCTGGGGAAACCCATGGTTTGAAACTTTTTCGAGACAATAATAATAATAATAATAATATGGTATATCAATGCTTACTAATTTTGACTAAATCCAACATAGTTTTGTTAAAACAAAGTATTTCTGTATATTGGAATGTCATAAAACAGCTCTTCGTGTTATGTATTTTTATGTGCGTATTGTATTATTTCCTATCTTAAGTTTAATCTTATTAGATTTTGGTATTCGTAGATTCATTCATTCTAGGGACCAATTTACATAAAACATTGAAATATAAAAAAGAACTCTTGATCAATTCATTATTCTTCGATCAGGTTTCATGAGTTTATTGTCTAATCCTCATCGGTGAGTTTAATGTTTTTTAATGCTTAATGCTTTTTAATATGAGCAATTAACATTATCACCCAAACATCTGATCATTTAAGCAACTCGAAAGGCAATCATTTATCTCAAATTTTAGATTTCAGAGTTTGCTGTAATTGTAGATATCTAATCAGCGTTTGGTGGTTTGAAGATCCATCTTAAGTATATTAAGATGAATATGAAAACGCTAACTTGATTATGTGCACAGTAGTATTAAATTAAATAATTCAAGAATAAATCACTGATCGACTTCTTATTTCATATTTAATAGTTTATTTAATCCAGATTTGATTACATGTTGATCTTGATAGGACCATTACATATCACCAGAATTCTGAGGTATCATAATTGAGGAAATAACTCACTGATCGACAGAAATTTCATCTTATAAATTTAGAGGTTTCATTAATTTCTTGGTTAACGGCACCATTAGGGTATCAACATTTTTTCAGACGCTCGAAGACTAGGTATAAATACCTAATAGTTCTGTTTATTAAGTAGTTGGGTTCAAATCAACTTTAATAGTTTTTTCTTCTAAATTTTGATATTTATTTGGATAGAATAGGGCCAATAAATTGGAAAAATATATTTCAGCCTCTAAAATAAATTCCTGAGTTGTCCACGTGAGATTGCTCTCATAAATGGGAGCCGCGGCGAGCAGTTTAAAAACCGCTGTCGATTTCTTTCTCACAAGATTTTGGTGTTTCTATAATTTTAAGGGAGCTGTTGAGATATTGTTGGAAGGTTTACCTACGCCTTTTAATTTCTCTAATACACTTGGATGCCTGAATGACTCTTGTGGTTGATTGGAGTGTTTGTCCGGAAGGATTAAAGGAGGATCTTTTGATCTTAACAAACAGAACTGTTGATAAAACAATGTTCCCTAACTGATTGTGCTGATTACAATCAAACAAATGCCCTTAATACCAATCTCTTATAATATTACTACACAATTCGTACTGAAAATAATTAAAATAATTGTTTTTCTGTTATAGTGAACATATTTTTCCTCGTAAATTCTTCCTTTGGGCATTTGGTCCAGTTAGAAAAATGCGTCTGATTATATACGTATATCTGTTTCCTGCTATTTAATGAGTTAGTGAATGTTATAAATTCGATATTTACTTTTTTAATTCTTTAAGAATGTTAACTTTACAAAGCATTCAAAATTGAAAATAAATCTCTAAAACCCAAGTAACATCGTTACTGAAAGTTAAAAAGAAATTGTGCACACCCTATTTGAGAGCACCCGTGTCTTTTGAACACCCAAAGCACCTGGTGGATACGCCCCTCCTGTAAATGGTGGATTCATTGACGTACCGAGAGATGGGGAGGGGGTTCTAACCCCCTCTTTCCATTGCATCCGAAAATGGAAGAATTCTAGGATTTTGGACGAGCTTTTTTGGTTGGAAGGTTCATCGGTTTGCTTGTAACCCACCGGCCCATCTGGGAAACGACGCTATGTTTGTTTTTTTCTTCTATTTTTGGTTGAAAGACTACGACCATCATTATCATCAACCCCATCCCATTACAAAATTCTAGTATGCATATGGGTGAGTTGGCTAATATTTGCGGCTGTGACAATTTTATTAGGATCAATAGCTTTTCATTTTAACTGATCCATCAGTGTGCCGTCAATTTGTATTACAACAGAGAAACTCTCTTTATTATTATATCAAATTCCTAAAAGTTTAATCATATTTTATGAACTTTGGTTAAATCAGTTCACCGTTTCTTGCTGTTCCTGTTTATATTCCTAAGACTATATTACTTTTTAATAGGTTAAAAGATGTAAAAGCAAAATTATTTGTTTCTATATCTTGCAGTTTCGGATATCGTAATATCTTTTGCATTAAGGTTGACTGTTTTTATTGTATCACTTCCAATATGCTAAATTAATTAAGTAAAAAAACTTGCATGCATTATGCTTGGAAAAAAAGCCTCCTTGAATTCTTTATAATGTAAATAAATATAACCTAATGAAATTTGCACACAATTCAGAAACCATACACATTTAATTTTGATGGTTATTTTTAATCTTTTGTTGGAAAGTAAAAAGGAAAAAAAAAATAATGTAGATCGAATTTTATTCACTGTTCATTATGGAATAATCAAAGCATCATCTAGAAAGTGTTTACGTGATCATGGCATTGCTTTTCTTTTCTTTAATTTTTATATTTATTTATTTTATTTATTTTGAATTCATGCACGTCATGAGACTTTTTCTGATTACTACGCTTTCGAAATTACCTCAACAATGGAATGTAAAATATTGAGTCAACGAATGAAGAAAATGACCTAACAAGTAAAATGGATTAGCTACGAGGACCACCCAATTAACTATTGTCTCGATTTCACATTGTGAGATTTCACTAAAAACTATAAATTTATCTCACATTTGAAATTCATTTCGCCAGCCGAGTCTCCAAAGAAGGTACTGAGCATTTTTTTCAGCCATATTCCGTCAGAATCCTCTAATTTGAGAAAAATACAAAGTAGAAATAAATAAGATTTAAAATCTAGCAATATCATGTTTTTGAAAAAATATTAATAAAAATCTTAAAAAATTCTTAAAATTCTTAAAAAAAATTTTGTAAATAAAGTGGAAATCATTTACAACAGCAGATTCAGAATATGGCATTGAAAACACTTGACTAGTTTGAGTGAAATATTATTTTTTTATTAAATACCACTATAAAATTAAAAAAAATAAATTAGTAGTTTTTGGGACTCAAGTGATGTTTTGCAAATATCGTTGTTTGTGTAACATACTATACATTGCTCAATGAAACGATGCATAGGCCTACCTGTAAAGTGTTCAAGAAAAGGAATTTTCCTAACATCCAAATGTATTTACTGACTTAGAGCTGTTAATCAAACGATGGGCGGATATATCTTCTTCTAATGTGGATATTGAAATGGGAATAGGATACTTATTAATTTCTTGGTTAACTAGAGACAAAACCATTTTTTTCAAAACTATTTTTTCCCAGGATTTTTTTTTTATTTAATTCATTAAGTTAAAAATTAAAGTAGCGCACTATAGGCCTACTTAACCTATGTCTTGCAATTGCTTGCTGCTCACGACAGTTTTTTATCGACCAGGAGGATAAAACACGATCCAGTGAAATGCTTTACTTCTAATATGCTGGTCGCGAATTCAACCAATTAAGAGTAAAGGATTGAAACATGCCATTGATGACATCGTTCCCATTTCGTTTCTTTTGCTCCATTTGTAGTTCTCAGCTGTACTGAAACCACCATAAATTTACTATTTCAGTAATACGAATCATTTGAAAGGAAACAGTCTTTACACTGAAACATATTAATTCTATGCATCAAAATACGCGAGAAAACATGTCGAAGAAAGATTTTGATATAGGCCTAGTTTTAACTTTGTGAATCAATCAGCGAAAAGATATTTTCAAGTTCTGAATTTGACAATTAATGAATATGACAAAATTCACATTCAGAAATTAAGAGAAATATTAGTATTTACAAAAACTTCACAGCTGGTGTGGCATAAAAAGGAGAATAATGATTCAAGTTTATTATGAGTTTAAACCCTAAAAGATCCATGGATAAGGTTTTAATTTGGAGGTATAAGCTAAAGAAAATCAGAAAAAACAAGAAACTTGAATCCTATAGTGCGAGCATATAAACATCCTGAATCAACAGAATAAATACCTGGTATTGGGTATAGAGATCTCTAAATGCAATTGACAACCTTTCCAATTTGGATATGGAAAAACTTAACCTATAGTTGGAGATTTATGGGCAACCAGTCTAGCGGAAATAGAATTAAACTATCGAATTTCCGTTTAGTTTGTGCATTAGGTCCTACTTAATGAACTTATTGTCGAAAATTAGGTTCTTTTAAAATGTAATTGTTCTGTGAACCTTCTTTATCAAATATGGATAATATATGATGCAAGTTTCTTGTTTTTCTAATTTTGTTTAGCCTACACCCTCAATTAAAACTTTATCCGTGGGCCTTTTAGGATTTAAACTCTTAATAAAACCAGCTGTGACGTTTTTGTAAATACTAATTTGTTGAAACTTTTTTTTTGCTTTGAGAAAAGTCAAATATTAAAAATAGATTCTTCGTTAATATATTATAATGTTTATATATTTCATATACTATGGATTTTTTTGCTAATCATAGGGTTATTTCTATTACGCCATTTAAACAAAATGCTTTTAAACTCCTGCTGAGATATCCCAGCAATGTTCAAATCCCGTAATTTGTTTTTGTTTTAAATAAAAATTAAATATCCAAATCATTTTTTGCTATTTCTCAGGAAATTCTGTTTCTAATGTGTTTTAATCTAACCACAATTATTATTAGAAATAAAAACCTACAAATCAGCATTTTGTTTGTCCTACTGTATACTTAAGCATGTAGGCTGTCCTGGTACCACATTTTTGGGAATTTTTCGGAAACCAATTGAGATATCAAAAAAACGCACTTGACGACGATCCTCCACGAAACGAGATAAATCTAATGACATATCAACCATAATTACAGGTGCTCTAGTTTAGGCTCTAGGTCCGGTCGAGTAAAGGGTAACAAGAAAAACAGGAATAAGATGTGAACACTGACAAAATTTCTAAGTCCAGATTTTTGTTTTGGCTAGTCGGATTTTAATTATTTTTCCTACAGTTGTAGATTATGATGTTCTGAACTAGTTTGCAAAATTTCACTCAAAAATATGCAACAGGGTCCGAGATAACACTAGACAATACTAGACAAGACACAAATACAGTAGACTCTTGCTAATCAGGCCTTAATAATCGGGCACCCGTCTCCGACCGTGAAATAAAACAGGCGGGGTTATTTTTGTACATGCTACACAGGCGGAGCTGTGACGGTACGCTGAAAGGTTTTAGTTTAGCTGTAACAGATGAAGAAATCATCAAAATTGTGAGGGAAAGGAAAACATGAAAGGGATGGGGAAGCGGATACCGCAGAGGCAGAGAGCACGAAGATTTCTCACATTGCTGGCACTGCAGCTGCCATCGAGTATCTTCATTTAAACAGACAAAAAATCCGTGACATGTTTCGAAGTGACCGCACTTAGTACAAAAGGCAAGATATCATGTGTGTTGTGTTACAATTGTACGTTTATTTTACTATTTATTACTGTACTGATATGAAAAGATCATTTCATTAATAACAAGGTATGAGACCAAGTATCTGCTGGATGACATCCCAGAACATCTGTTTTCTTTTAGTTTGGGAGGCGTGATTTTATTTTCTACTAGATCATTTCATTGTTGTAAATGAGAAAGTGTAGTAAGTATTGATCGTGTGTTTTTACCATTATCATATGCTTGTCTCTTATTAATTCTGTTTTCTTTTTAAATATGTACTATATACAATAAATTTGTAACATTAAATTTAATGAAGAATTAAACTAAAGTTTATGCACTCTCAGTAATTCGGCACTTTGGCTAATCCGGTACCCTGTGTGCAAGGAATGGCCGGATTAGTAGAGGCTAGTATATTAGAGGTTAGTGCCTCTAATGATAACAAGATACATCCTGAGTACTTTGTTTTTGAATTTCTTCCATATGTTAGGATTAATTCTTCTGTTCTTTGCTAACGAACGATCTGAGATCCCAGAAATAACGATACTTGAAAAATCTTGTTTTTTAATACTCTTTAATATACTCTGACGCATAAATTTACTACATTTAAGTGTAAACTTTATATTCTTTCAAAAGATAATCTCATTACAGTGGCAACAGTAGTTTTGTAATTGCTCTGTGTTCTACTGAAGTGAAATTAAACTGTACTGACGTGTTCCAATGCTTCACTCTAATTGGTTGTCGGGAGGAACTGTAAACAAACATTTCGAACATTCCCAACCGATCAGGTCTGACCAACAGAAAGGCATTTTCAAACAGCACGTCATGTGCGACTGTTGCCTGCGATCACATCTGGCGCGACAAATGTGTTTGTCTCACTGTGTTCACTGGGCAAAGGCTCCAGACCTAAGTTGACGCCGGCCCGCCTACCTTTAATCTCTGGGAAACAAATCCGCTACCCGTTCTACAGAGGGCTGGGTAGACCTTAGGACCAATCTGGAGGAGAAATCAACGTTGAAAAATTTCTACAAATAAAAACGCAAACAAACTAAAACTTGAATACGTTGACTCTATTGCTCTATATAAAACAACGACGTGTTGCATTTGCGGAAATGATATGTAAGTATTCTTTTAATTTTCCAAAATTGCAGCAACAGGACACAGGTCCAATTTTGATAATATTAAAATATTTAGTCATCGTAATAACTTCATGGACCCAATGGTTCGAAGTAAAGGCACTAGGCTATGGGCTGGAGGAGCCGGATTCTATCACCGACGGAGATCAGAGATTTTTCCAAGTTATTTCTTCTTCGGAAGGCCCAAAGATTCACCCAGCCCTCTTTAATATGGGAGCCGAATTTCTTTCCCGAGCATAAGGTGACCATCCAATCTCAATAGTCCCGATGGTCATTGAAATTCGGCGCACCATGAGTCAGAAATACTCGTATGGGAATAATCTAACCTTAATAACTTCAGAAATCCGGAAATCCAAGAGATTTTCTTTTTTTCACACTTATTTACTTAAATAATGAACTATTCAGCACTGCAGGATTTGAGGACAGGCCTTGTCACAAAACTAAAATGGTTGTCTCCCATTATTATTATAAGGTACATTTACAATGTTTAGTTAATTCTATTAGCCTATGCTATTGGTTTTAGTTAGCTTCAATTTTTTAACATATTTCTTGGAGGCTTATTAATTTTATGTTAAAGGATTTTTTTTTTTTTAACTACAGTTAAGTAAGAAACAAATCTATATGCCGTATTTAAAAGAAAACATTGGTTTTTTTTGGGTTTTTTTTCAGCCCCTACACCTCCGAAACCATAAAGGGCTGAGCGCACTACTCCGTCTTCCGTTACGACTCCGTGAGATAATTGCTTTAGTGACGTAGTTGCGTCTTCAACGTCACATGAATTGAGTCTCGTAAGATGTAACGGAAATCTTCAAGTGAACGAAGATCACCGTCCGTGGAAACGCTAGCCAATCCGTTCGTGACAGAACACAAATAAGGTGTCAAATGTTAGATATAATATTGAGGATGACTACATTTTATTTTTCATCGACGGGCGTCAACCGGAAGTTACATGACGTAGGGTCAATTTCTAAACCATTCATTTTAAATGAATAAAATAAAGACAAATTGTTCTTCTCATTGAGATGAACTTTTTACAGGTAGTCTGGTAAAGGTCACGTGATTGAGAAAATGACCTCAGAAGTTCAAGATCACGTGATCATTAAATTTTTTTTATCAGGTTTGCTAGTAGTTTATGTAAACCTTTCATCTTGAAGATATTTTTTTTTTATTATTTTATTTTTAAAGTAACCTACTTTACAAATTCTTCACAAAAATTTAACATAAGTAATTATCATATATATTCCACATAGCTACATGTTGAAATCGTAGATAAGGAGACGAGGAAGAGACAGATTAGAACCGAACATGCCAGCGAACGAGGACAAAAAGAGCATCCATGCCTTATGCTGGATTCGAGTCGGAACCTTTGGTACCATCGCAACCTTGACATAAAGTGAACAGCTATATTTAATAGTCTCATGGCACGTATAATTTAGTGTTAAAATGTTTTTCTCAGTTGAACTCAGTTAAATCTTTAAATAAAGTTTAGTCCATTAATCAAATGTATTCATCTCGATCAACTATGTAAATGATTTCATTAAAAAAAGAAGAAGAAAAAACAAAACAAACAACAAACTGGAATTGTCAAATGTAATAAAAAAGTGATTGGCGCTTCCGTAGTTCCGGTCAAGCAGGTGTCATGAGAATAGCGGACACGGAAATTGTTTGAGCCCAGTTTCAATCGTCTCGGATGTCACATTAACATAATTTTTATTTTCTGAATTTTTGTAAACATTTCAATAAAATATTTATCGTGAAATAAAGTAGTAACTTTCAACTTAATTTCCGTCCGTCTCATTTACAACTTTAATTACTTTTCTCTGATATTAATAAATTTATTTGTTTATAAAATAACTTAAGATTTTTAATAATTTCAATGCATTAATGGTTTTGCTTCATTTTTCAAAAAAAAATCGTTTAAGGAAAAAAAAAGCTTCGTACAACATAAATATTGATTTAATTACGAATTCTTATGAAATTTCTTTTTTTTTTCAGCAATTTCTTTAAAAAATTACTTAAGTAACTGAAAGAGATCGTTTCCTTTTCCTTTCTATTAATTTTGATTTGTATAAATTTTTATAAAAGTGTTGTTTGAAATTCTTCTTGATGTGCACTTAAAGGCAAAAATTATGAAAAGTTTGCGTGATAAATTAAAAAACAACAACAATCAAGTGCAATAAATATGTAATCGTACTTAAAAACAGAAAAAGGTGATTTAATTTTTCATTGTTTTCGGCAATCTTACGGGCTCTCAATATTATCTAAAAAAATATTTACGAATAAAAAAAAATCAAGCATCAAAGCAGACTCTTATCACATGTCAAGTAGGACTAAATTCCTGGAGGGAACTTCCCTGAAAAATTGCTTAGAAACAAATAATGTTGGAAATTCAGAAGAGCAGTGAAAAGTCAGTAATGTAACATAGTGCTTAAATAATAAAAAAGAAATTGAAGCATTAAAATTAAAAAGATTGGTATTTTGAATGAATTGAATAGTTAAAAAAAAAAAAAAAAATCAACGAGAGAATGAGGAGGAAGGAAACAGTAGCGAAAAAGCGTCAGATTCTATCTATAAATATTCATGATCTTTGCCGTTAAAATTAATCGATTTGGAACTTTTAATGGATTTAATAATTGTTGTCCTTTCCTGAAAGTTTCAATGAAAAAAAAAAATTAAAGTATAGCTGGGAAAATCGTATTTGGAAAAGGAAAAATTATATGTCTAACGGACGACAGAACTCACTAATGGGTAAGCCATTTTTCTTTTTTTTTTTTTTGGTATGGGAAGCCTATCTAAAAATACTTTTTCTGTCTCTATAATTTCGAAGCCACACGAATTCATTAAAGTTTAATGTTGTTGAGACCCGTAGGTGTTGTGACGTCACTCATCAATAGCCCGCAATTAGGATGGCGCTGGCTGTCTTGGTAATGACGCTCAGTCCAAGTCTTTCTTGAGCAACGTTGGCCTGAGGGAAGACAGGTGAAAACCGCATTCCGTTGCTAGTCGCCACCTTCCCTCCCCCTCTCCTCCCTGTTGGGTTCCTTCGCCCTCCAAACCAATGCTGGGCTTGGCATTCAAATTTCATAAATATTTTTTAATGAAAGGAATCACGGACACTTTCTTCCCAGACGTCCGAAAAGTTCCCATCCAAAAAATGCCATTCAAACATTTCGATTGACACTGTCTCAATTCATAGTTTTATTGAAAATTAAGCTTTAGTGTTATTGGCTGCAAGGAAGATAGAAAAGAGAAGATCACGGGAAGACCAGAGGGACGATATGTCCAGTTTAGGGGCGGATCTAAAAGAGAATTTGAGGAGGTTTCCAGACTTCTCATTATATAAATCAATTGCAATTACGGCAGGAAATTTTAACAATCATGGCCTATGAATAACAGCTGCATTCAGTCAAAACATTACTATTTAGTTGAAAAGATGAATAAAATCGTTTTTAACACTTTATTATTGAAGTCACACACTTACTAATTTCTATTTTCACAAATAGGCTACTTTATGAAAATAAAGTAGTAAATGAAATACGCTTTAAAGAGATATATCTCTAAAACATAAATACGTTTTACTCTTTTTCTTCTAAATTGGGTTACATTAGAGCATTGTTGGAGGACATATTTTCTTTTTACTTATTGTTACGATAATCTCCAATGAACTTCTTTCTCAGCGAACTTAAAATGAAAGACTGAAGCTTGTTTTTTTTTTTTTTTTTTTTTTTTTTTTTAATGTTCAATTTCATTATCACAGAAAACACGACAATGACAATAATTATATAATTAAATAGATATCCTAATAAATGTAAACATTAACTGAACTTACAATCAACTTATCTATATAAAAAAATTCGAACGATTAATAAATATCGTACTCATAAATACGTTTTATTTTTAATTTTATTTTGAAACGAATAGTCTAACGAATTCGACATTTATTTATTTATAATTTCCTATCCTTTATTTAATTTAAAACAAGTTCAGGACTAACTATTTGAAATTAGTGAAATGTATTCATCTACTGTTTTTAAAACGTATTCTTTGTTATTTTTTTCTTTCTTTGTTCTTTTCAAAGTTAGGACAACGTTATACATTTCGTTTCTACGAAGTATTTCTTGAAGGAATTCTCTGGAAAAGAACGGGAAGACTGAAAACGAATCCTTTCTCATATCACCGAAGATTCTGAAATGAGAAGCAGAAGGTTTGATTTTGAGAAATAGGTCACTAAAGTAATGAAGTGAATTACTCTAGGGGTGTAATTCAATTTACGAGTTATTTCACAGTATTTATAAGAAACAGTTTCATTCTTATTATTTTTACGATGATATCCGTTTACATCTCACTTCTAATTTTTTCAGTTAAATTTTGCTTTGACTAAGAAATTCTTTTTAAAAAAATTATATATCATTTTGTAAAATGAACTAGAATTAATAAATGGATGACAATTGCTTGGTAAGTTTTCATTTGAAATTTGGAAATGTAAATGGTGCTCTAGCCTAAACAATTAACAATACAATGAAATCTCACTTGTCAAGTCTCTTATGACCAAAAGATGGAAAATTTGTAGAAGAGAAATCTACGAATCTCCGCTTACCAGATGACACTTATTCAAAACCCACAAAGTTATTGTGTTTGTATTCATAGAATAATCTCTATTTGCTAAAATATACCTTTAAAATTACTCAAAGGAAAAAAAATAATATTCTAATGATTTTCTTTCTGGCTTCAATAAAGTAATAATAATAATAGATTTAGACATAGGCGGAATTGGGGGGGGGGGGGCAATTGCCTCTCCCCCCACCAATATTTTGAGGGGAAAAAAAATTAATTAAATTGGTCAAGCATTATATTCACTTTTGACTCCCCCCCCCC
>JAFIDM010009631.1:127919671-127933592 GCA_023159025.1 Thereuonema tuberculata | reverse complement strand
GTGCGAGAAGTTGTGATCCCGGGTCTCGCTCCCAAGAACGGGACCTCACCCGATGAAATCCTAACCAAAAATTACCAAAATTAAAAAAAAAATTAAAAAATACAACAGTTCCTTGGCCTGCAACTCGCAAAGCACAAAAGGAATTTAATAAAGGCATTAAAAAAGAACTAAGCATATATTCATATGTTCGAAATGGTAAATGTTCAAACTGGTAAACGTTCCTTTCTTGTTGCATTATTTGTGCGTGTTTATTGTTTATTCTCTGTAAGTTTACTCCGCACGTTAAAGAGCGTTTACCATTTCGAACATAATGCTTAGTTCTTTTTTAATGCTTTAATTAAATTCCATTTGAGCTTTGCGAGTTGCAGGCCAAGGAACTGTTGTATTTTTTAATTTTGTTAATTTTTGGTTAGGATTTCTTTGGGTGAGGTCGCGTTCTTGGGAGCGAGAACCATAATACTAACCTCTCGCACCTTCTGAGCCTGTCATCGGTGGAGTTTGGCTGGCTGATGAGTCCTAAAAAGGACGAAGCGGTCCGTCCCAGTCTCTTCCCGGTGAAAACTCAGGGTGCGAATCCTTTTCTTATTGCGTAATTTATGCGTGTTTATTGTTTATTCTCTATAAAAAATAATTTCATTTGCATGAGCACATGTTAACGTGTTGGTAAAATTGGCCACAACACCCATTCGTATCAAGTATGATGCCCACAGCTTGCCGGAACGCTCATTGCTTGTAAAGCTATATTATCAAAACAGCAGCAATGCCGGGGCTTTACTTCGGGAATTCGCCGCGTAAGCAGTTACATCAAGAACCATTGACTTCACAAGCTCTCACAACCTAGGCACACCAAAGAAATCCTCACGGCTCACAGGTTGAGAAACTCTGACCTACAGATGCTCAATACCTTTGTAATATTCCAACTAAAACATCGACAATGCCTGAAGTTAACCATTTTCTTGCAAGATGGAGCGCTTTCAGATATTGAAAGCTGTGTACAGCAGTTTCTACTACAACATTTCACCGAGAACAGAGTGCTTAGTCGTGCGTTTCCAAGCACCTGGCTACCCCGTTCTTCAGATCTTAATCCTTGCTATTCCTAGTTGTAAGGACACCTAAAAAGTGTGGTGTCGAGGACATGTTGTAAGTTTGGCCGCCTTGAAAGTCAATATCACACTGTAAGTGAGAAGCATCACATCGGATCAGTTACATTTGGCAGATGAACACAGTGTCTATCGCCTTCAGATTTCATATCTTCAGAATGGGGCCCACTTTGAACAGTTTCGCTTGCATCGCTAAGGGCAGTTTCACTGTATAGCAAGAGTGACTTTTACAAATAAAATATTTGTTGCTTGCAGCGCCCAAGTGGTGAATTTTGGTACTTTTTTCCCCGGAAATGTTGGCTGCATGACCCGAAATACAGTATCACAACTATCAAATTTCGTTGCATTTGGACTGCTACATATCGCTCTATATAGTGTTGAATAGGGTTCTTTAATTACGATCACAGCATATGATATAAGTACTAGAAAATTTATTATAGATCAAAAGGGGGCGGAGAGCTTGACCGAAAAATTTGGGTTTCACTGATCTGTAGATTTTATAATCAGTCAGCATACTATTGCAGATAGGAAAGAATATGTACTTTAAAGATATTACTTTTATTTTTATTTTATTTTATTTATTTATTTTTATTTTTTTGCTGTAACTCATCGTTGGGAGAATATGAGACATGATGGAACAAAGGGTTGAATAAATTGCGAGATACAATAAAACAAGCAAGCAATTATTTCTTTATATAAAAGATTCATATTTTTATAGTCAGAAGTATTTCGTTGCTACGAATCATCGGATGGAAAAAAATATAGTAAATAGTCGGAGAGGTAAGCGAGTTACAAAAAAAAATTAACAGTATTCCCGGAATTGTCTCTTGAAAACGAACATCTTTTGCTACGAAGCACCATTTTCATAAGTTTTTGTGGAACAATTGTTGTTGATCAGCTGACTTTTTAAATGATTTGTCGAACTAAAACAGCATTTCCTATCTTAAGATGTCCATAGGTTCGCAATAAAAATTTGTAATGGCCTGACTTCATTAAATTATATAGAAACTAACATTCCATTAAGGATATACAGGGTAGGCATAAAAGAATGGTGGGTTTCAAAGACCTGTATTTTCTGTATTGCTTAACGAATACAGTCATGGCATCTCTTAATTGGAAGTGCAACTGTCCTAGTTTGATGTGCGTCACTCAAAGTGCGCAATGTGCGCACCTTTCGTCATCCGGCACACATCCTAGAGGTAGTCTAATTTCTGCCAGACTCAACGAAGCATGTCCGGTATGATGGCCGTCACAACTTGGGTGATCCGTTCCTTGATGTTACTCATGGATCTGAGCATTGGGGGTACGTACACGTTGTCTTTCATGTACCTTTAAGAAGTAGTCACATAATGGGTAGATCCGATCCGGAGATCGTGGTGGCCATCGCAGGAGGTGATGGTCCGCATCTGTAGCATGTGTTCTCCTCAATCGTGTTCTTACAGAGAGCTGGAGCGGACGAGAATCCAGCAACAGATCAACCTTGCTGTGGATGCCATCAAACCGAACATGCTTCATCGAGTCTGGCAGGAATTAAACTACCGCTTTTATGTGTGCCGGGTGACGAAAGGGGCGCATATTGAGTAACACATATCAAACTTGGACAGTTGCAAATTGACCGATGTCATGACTGTATACGTGAAGCAATACAGAAAATACGTCTTTGAAACCCCACCATTCTTTTGTGCCCACCCTGTATTTACAATATAATAATAATAACGATAATATTATTATATAATAACGATAATATTATATAATTATTTTATTATTATTTTGATTGATTAGTGTGAACCATTAGCAGTTCAATCTAGTTGAATTCATTAGCATAAAAAAAGTAGATTAGTAATGAAATTATTAATATTGACTTTGATATGTATCATTTATCTAGAATGCTGTGTTGCCATCATCAGATGTTTCCTTCTTGGCTGAACGGTTGAATGTCCTAAAATCTGAATGTTTTAAAATGCTTTTTGGAGTTTTTGTGAAGGACCGGTAGAGGGATTTCAGGTTTTCGAGTTGGCAACATTGCTAGAATGACTATTGTGTAGGGTTCCGACTAATAAGTGATAATCAAATAGACTGATATGGTAAATATAGGCTTAAAAAAAAAAAGTGTAGAATACTGTCATCTTCCTCTACTGGACTAGAAAGCGCGATACACTTGATACAGAAGTGTTGGTAAACCCGCTTATTTTTACTGTTAATGTAACAAGGGGTGGACTGGGAACTTTTCTTTCCACCGAGGCCTGGAACACCTGGCCTCATCTTTTGTGTCAAAGGGATTTCTCGTCGACAATCCACGTCGTACACAGTGGGCTGAACGGCACGAAGAAACATCGGCCTATCGGGCTTCGATCGATGACTCGTGCGGCCAGTCCACTTCTGAATTTAACGCTTTATTGGACTTCACAATCAATTTTAGGGAAAAGCTTGAATAAGATTAATTTCTGTTCGAATAGCATTATAATAAAAATATTATGTATATACATACATTTCACATTGAATTAAGAAATATCTTCTACTGAGTTGTATTTGAATGGTACGGATAATGGCTTGAACTTTGAGCTAAGTTTATTTGAGGGGTTTAAACTATACAATTTTAAGATAAAGATCTAATAAGAATATTGATACTCTTGACAAAGAGTGATTGGCTATTATTTTGAGGCATTTCTTAAGCTGTTATAAAAGATGAACTGTAAGAAATTTTGACCGAGAAATGATGACAATAATCAACATTTGAATTGATAGCTGATTTCTGGCTAAACAAAATACGTAATTGAATAGAAACCAATGAAGTGCAAATTCTTTACTTAACAATGGACACCTGACCTTAAATTCAGACATCATGCATTCTCTTTCTCGACAAATCTGCAAGATAGGGGAAGGAATGTCTTCGCTGGAAGTGGAGGAGTCCATTCTTTTGAGGGACAGAAAGGGAAACAGGTGGGGGTGTAAAGCTGTCTTTCAACCTAAGGCAAGAATTTGACCTTGCAAAAAAAAAAAAGAGGGAGGAAATATCTCCTCAACAGAAATGAACCCTTCTATTCCCCCCCCCAGAATACTTATATTGATACAAATACAAAAGAAATTGATACAAATACAAATGATGAACAATGAAAGGAAATTAAAACATTGATATACATATATCTCTACAGAAAGTTTGAGCCCAGAACAACTAGCTACAAAAGAAAATAATTTATTAGTAATTTAGGAGCGAATCTTAATTGTTTGTTTTTTTTTATATTGATTTCTGAAGGGAAAAAAAATTGTTTGAATAAAAATAATAAAAAAAAATAATTAAACAAATTTAAAAATAAGGTTGCTATTAGTAAAATGAAACCACAAAGGATCATGTATTTAGCCATCATGTTGTACTGTGTATTGCTAATCACTTTGGTTAAATGTATTACATAATACCTAATTTTAACTTTTCTTTTAATCTTTTCTCTTCCACAAAACTTAATAAAACACTTGGGCCGCGCGGTTGGCGATGTCGCTAAGACACTGGCCTCTGACCTCTGAGTCCTGGGTTCGGTTCTCTTGTGGGTTTCGCTGATGGTGGCGATCCGCGATGGGCAGGTTTTCCCGGGGTTCTCCCATTTCCCCTGCATTTCTCACACCATCCTTTCTCAGCTTTCTCTCCGTCTGTCCTTCTTTCCGTGGTATAGTACAAAAGATTTTTCAGGTCGACATGCTCGGCAGTCATGCCACCCACTTTCAATTAATCTAATAAAATACTTAACAATGAGACCTAAACAAAATCATGGAAATTTTACCAAATATTGTTCCTGTTTTGATCTAAGAAAATAAATGACTAATCAGAAATAAAAACAATAATTTTAATTGAAATCCTACTGTAATATTTATAGAAACGTAAACAAATGCTTATTAACAGAAAATTATCTTACCAAGGATGTTATATGAATATTTAATGTTTCATAAGCCTAATAGTCATCCGTTAACTCATTGAGATGTTTGTTACATTCAACAAAGTAGTTTCTGTTGTAGGTACGTTCCACGATGGCCCATAGGGTGGCTCCCAACGTTTCAATAACCAGGGACTGAGATGAGGTCGGGCGGTGCTCGCCCGCCTATACCCCTGAGATAGAAACACGATACCCATTCTATAGAGGGCTGGGTGGACCCTAGGTGCACCTGATTGAGGCTGATTCATTATTAAAGATTTAATTATACAATAAGATACAATAAAATAAGATACATATTCCACAGGATGAAGTACAAATCATAAACAAACTGCAAAAAAAATAAAAAATTAAAAATTACAGTACAAATAAACAACAATTATCCGTAATTGCATCCTTCATATGGAACAGTTATTGATCAGATATTTGTTTGGGGTTTTTTTGTTTTTTTTTTCCTTTCTTCTTCTGAAAACCATATTCCGCAATGGCTGGAACAGAGATAACATCATTGTAAGCTTCTGGCATAGTGAGGATGAAGTATGACTCAATACTTTTTCTCATGAAATGTGGGGCGCAATTTGCTAGGATGATGGGATGGTCTATGTCGATGCTATGCTGATAGGTCACGAAATGTTTGTAAGTTAGATACTCAGGATTCCTACTGTCTATCGCCCACCTATATTCAGAAACCCCATTGTTAAGGCTCTACGGGTCTCCCCAATGTAGAGGCTGTTATTTTCTTTATACGGTATGGCATAGACGACTCCTTTGTTGGAACGTGGAGGCATTTGTGATTTGATTCCAAAAAAAAACACTGATCAATTGAGATGCTGAAGACGAAATCGTAATGTTATATGGTCTGCAAATTTTATGTAGTGACGGAAATAAGTCAGTCTGATAATCAATAGAGATGTATTTTTTTTTTCTTTTCCATTTGCTATACACCATTGTTGTAGTGATTACGAATCGCTCTCTTAAAAATGTCTATTTATGAACCATAATGGAAGTCATTGTTTGCAATAAATGGCTTATAATGTTAAGTTCTACATTGAATAAATCTAAAGAACTAGATATTGCAAAGGCTCTTTTTATGCACATAGATATCAAATTAATTTTAAACGCCAAAGGGATATATGAATAGAAATTCATGGAAATTCCTGAATATGTAGGCTTTCTATACACAGAAGTTTCAAAAGCCGATGCGGTTCGGGAAACTAAGACATCTAGGAACGCAATTCTTCCTTCTTTTTCTTTTTTCAATTCTATTTCGAATTGTATTTTAGGATGGATTTGGGAAACAAATATCATAAATCCCATTAATGATCCTTTTGTCTATATAGCGAATTATATTGTCCACGTATCTAAAATAGAAATATGAGGGAACATGAATTTCTCCTACTTCCAAAATTGCTAGAGCTGTATCCTAAAATCTATTGATTGTGAACATATTCTGCGGGAGAAGAAATCCTAGATGAAAATCTTGAATACGATTTTGATTTCTTGAATCTTGAATACGAAATTTGTACTATTTTTGAAATTATACTAATACCTGTGAAAGTTATAGCACTTGATATGCTAAAAGTTAACGCCCTGTGTTTAATCGATATTTCTCCTATCTTAAAACTAAAATACTGAAGTAAATTACAGAGATATAACTGAATAAAAACTTTCTTTACTTTCATCCAGTAATGGACCACAAAAATCTAGTGATGGACACCAGTAATGAACATCTAGAATCTAGATATTCATATTCTAGATACGAACCCTGAGGAAGCCTCGATATTAAATAAAACGAAATATTGGAGCATATTATAATTTCTTGTACTTAGTATGATGAACATGAATGTAGTCATGGATACCCAGTAATGAACATGAATCTAGTCAAGGACACCTAGTAATCGACACCTAGTGTGATGAACTCTAGCTATGGACGAGTCTGTCGAGTATCTATACTACTATTATAAAGCAGAAGATTTTGTGTGTTTGAACGCGATAATCTCAGGAACTACCAGTCCGATTTGAGAAATTCTTTTTGCGTTAGAGAACCTGCTCATTGAGAAAGGTTATATGCTATATAACATCACGCTACGATCAATAGGAGCGGAGCAGTAAACATAAACATCAACAAATCTGGCAATCTGAGATTCAAAAAAGAGGTCCAACACACTATTAACAGGGGGAAAGGGAGATCGAACACACTATTAATAGGGGGAAAGGGAGGTCGAACACACTATTAATAGGGGAAAGGGACGGAAGCATGAGTCAAAAACAATATAAAATAAGTTACAATTATAATTATGTATAATAACAAGGACATGGTATGATATAATGAAATTAATACAATAAAATAGTCAGATTATAAATACAGATAATAAATTTAATTAAGTAATTAAAAATATTTAAATAAAGGTTTTAATTCAACGCCATACTCCTCAGTCATGTGGTTGGCCCCTTAAGCAACACTTCTGCTTCAACGAACTAATTTTTGTGGATGTGTTTGGTTAATTTCATTGAATAATTCTATGCGTTTCCTATATAATAGGTACTAACCGTAATAGGTAAGCGTACGTTTGACTTAATATATATAAATTCTAGTTTTTAGTTACGTTTAATAAAATCAATTTGTAGGTAGTATTTTTTAAATAGGTTGCAACAATCGTGTTATGAATAGGTAACAATATATTATAAACAAGGAGAAAGAACTAAAAATATCGTCTACAATTAAGTACTGTAAATTTTCATTAAATAATTTAAAATATATCGTATTCGTAAAAAAACTCATTATTTATTTTATTATTTCTTAGTATAGGCTACAGCCATCAAACTGAAGACACTTTCTATCAAGTCGGTTTATTTTTTAGTGATTGGTCCTTTTATGTTTCCACATAATTTCCAGATGGTATTTATAGTTAATGCGATGCACTTAGTTATGTACTCATAATATGTATGAAACAGATATTTAATTTAACGGGGGTGAAACCGCGGGGCACCGCTAGTTATATTATATGGGGAATAAAATAATGCACTCTTATACTCTTAATCAGCCTTTAATTTTACAATAAGACAAATAAAAGAGATCAAAATATTAAATAACAAAGTTGACACAGTAAAACTTAAACAAAATTCGCGTATTTTACCATTTCTTTTACTATGTAAAACCCTCTTTTATTAATCATAACTGGTGGACTAATGTTTTCCACGATATCTTTTCTTTGGTATCAGAGTTTGTCAGGTTTGTCTGGCCATTTGTACGTATTTCCTGTCATGGAAACCCAGTAATGAACATGAATCTAGTCATGGACACCTAGTAATCGACACCTTGTATGATGAACCTCTAGCTATGGACGAAAAAAAAAAAAATCCTAGAAATATTTGATAGCTCGGTTAAAGCGGAAACTCGGATAATCGGGGTTGGGATAATTGGGGTTTTACTGTACCTACATCATTTTTTTATTAAATGTCCTTTACTGGTAGGACTTATCAAAACAATTTTTTTTCAACTAGCTTGTGATACAGAAAAAGAAACATAACTAAACAAGTTCAAACTTCAACGAAATTTTAATAGAAATAAGTTTCGACTTTTGTCCATAACTGCATCCATTGAAGTTAGGAACACCAGTCATAAACATAGAATAAAATAATGTGAAACATAACCTTTCTAGAGCAACAATATCGGCGTCTTAATTTCATGATAAAACCAACCAATAAAGCATGTTCTGGTTAAAGTTATGTAACTAAAACTGACAAGTCAAATTTTCTACTTACCTCACTACCAATTTCACTAAGAAAACCGCAAAAAATATTTTTTCACCTGCACGAACACTTGTTACTTTTCGTCATTTCTTTTCAAAATGGCAGATTTCAACAAAACGTCAAATTTTGATCATTCGATGTCTTTTGTCTATGACAGAGTGTTGCCAGTGTATAAAAACTAAGTTCAATTCTTATATTAAGCGATTTGTTTTTGTATTTTTCGTCCATTACTGGCTCCTTGTCCATTATCGGTGTCTTTACCTTAAACAGAAGTAATCTGCAACAAAAATAAATTAAAACTCTATTATCACATGATTATCAGAATTCAGGATTTTTTTTTTTTTAATACGTAATATTATTTTCTGATAATTTTTTTACCGGCAATTTCTTTTTGACAAATAAAACAACATAACATTAAACAGAAAATACTAGTTAGCTTGATTAAAAGCCAATTAAATGTAGTGTCTGTTTCATAATTTTTGTAAGGATCCCGAAATTTTAGCACTTTTCCCTTCGGAAACGAATGCTTATGAAAAAAGGTTAGTGTTTCCTATTTCCGTAACAAAAAATACAGCTACCAAAAAGTTTAACAAAAATCAAAACAAACTGAAAAATCCCCTTCAGTTATGAATTCAGCTGTTATTTCTTATGCTTCACATCAGGATTTCAGAATCAGGGAATTGTTCATCAAAATCCATTATGAGATTAATTATTTTTCCATGATAATGGAGCAGAAAAGGCTAATTTTAATTACTATGGTGTTAATAATTTTCATTCTGTTTTTACTACTAACGTAAGTAAAAAGCCTTTGGGAAAAATTCTTGTTTGAGATGTGACAGAAATTTTGGTTGATTCTATTTTGTAACAGTAATGATAAAGTAAGTGACTTCTTTTTAAGCCAAAATACAGTTCCCGCAAAACTCATACACAGAAAGAAAAAAAAAATGACCTCAGAAAGCATTGCTAAGACAACAGAATATATATTATGGATAGATAAAATGGATAGGAATAAATATTAAAAGCAGGTTATTAATAGGTAATGTCATTTTATTATATGAATATATCAATTATATAAAATATCACTTTAATAGCGGCACTGAAATAAAGTGAGTTTTAAGTCATTTGTTTTGAAATTACCAAGGACCGCAATGATGTGTTTCAAACTTACAATAGGAGGAAACGCGTTCTGCTCCATTTACTGAAGGATTCAACCATACATAGCAAAAGTAACGAAGGAACTGAAATTATAAAGTTCTAATAATAATCACTATTCTTTTATCAATAGCAAATTCAATAAAAAGAATACAGTAATTCATCAGATCATTCCCTGAAAATATCTTAAAATTCGGTAGAGAACTTTTTTTTTTTTTAGCTCATTATTCATTTCTATTAATTTCATATTTTTTTTTCTGGGTCGAATAATGAAATAGAACTAATGTGTCTCAAAACATTAATTACGAAGTATGTGAGACCACGAGTTATAAAGCTCCTACGGACAGGGTCAAGACCTCATTTGTTTAGTTGGAAATATGTCTTAATAGGGACTTGTGGAGGCATTTTTGGTTGGTTGGTTGGTGTTTTATGGCGCAAAAGCAGCTGCGGCTAAGCTGCGGCAATGGAGGCATTTTGATCATTCGCCCTGGGTACTCATTACAAGATACGCCACTCATTACAACAGCAATCCGCAGCTACATGTCACATGGATTTGGATACCAGAGAGATGATACGCAGGACAGCGCTAAGGAATGTTGGCGCCGGGGTGCCAGACAAAAGTTGCCGTCCCTAATAAGCTAAATTTATTTTAGCCTACATTTAATATTTTTTTCATAATAAAACAAATATATAATTACATATTTTGCATATATTTCCTTTCCATTAGTATTTCTATACCTAATTATTTGCCGCCCGCCGTCCCCCAAGACGCCCGGGTGCCGTGCACCCCTTGCACCTTCGCTTGGCGCGGCATTGATGATACGGATGGTATTTGTCATTTTCCATAACATATATTTCTCTGCCTATTCCGTTATTGATCCCAATGTTGAAGGAAATGTCCGCTGCCTTTCTCAGAACTTATAATAATTGTTGTTCACAAAACAGTGGACAATTTTCTGGGTTAAGGCTATATAATTTGTTTAGGAATGATTTGTGTTTTACCCTACTGGAGAGCCAATAACAAAATCTCGGTATTTTTCTAATACGTAGGTCTACTTCCATTTGCAGTATAGTGATTTGGATGCTAATTTTGTTCTGTCCTGTTTTAATTTCAAATGACCATTGTATTCATTAACAGCTACAAATAACAAATACTACTGGCAAGAAATCGGATAGTGATATTACGATATATGACATCTATATTTTGATCTAAAATAACTTGAAAGAAATTTGGATAATTCCAACATGCATTTAATACTCACATATTTTGATGAAATGATTGACTGCTACTCTTTTTTCTTTTTTTTTTTTACAAAATTGAAAACTATTCTCAAAGATCTGTGTCGTAATCATTTTTGGCTTCACTTGTTTCTTACTGAGAAATGAGTAAAAATGAGACGACCAGTTTGACTTGAAATCACTTTTTGATATCAAAGGCACAGCCAAATGGTCAAGGCGATGGAATACTACAGTGCTGATAAGATCGAACCTGAGTTCAAATCCCACATAGACTCGGATGTTTCTTATCTTTTCCTTTCTTATATTTATATTCATTTAAAAACTCAGGGTCATTAAAATAGGCCTAAAAAAGATCGTAGTGCATTTGGAGTGCACCCGCAATCCTTTCAAAAATCTACAATGTATCAAAGAATTAGTCTGTAACAGAAAAAGCTTCTTAATCAAATGCTGTTTTTTTTTTTTTTTTTTTTTTAAAAAAAGACTTCAATCGTTTGTAAGAAAGGAGCAAAAACATCATCAACTAAAGAGAAATCAATGATACCCACGTAAACCCACACAACACAAAACAATGAAAAATCTTTGTCTTTCAATTCTGTTAATGGGTAATGAAGCCTATTTATATAAACTGCGAAAGAACAGAAGGCTTTAACATGTTTCCAATCGATTATAAAATGCATTTGGAGAGATTAAAATTGGAAAAAAAACTAATTTAAGGCTTCTCAGAAAAATCAGCAAAAGTAATCCATATAGACTACTCATTCAGTATTTGAATCATGAATTGCTATTGTTTTGTTCATTCATTAACTAATGAAGTCAAGATGGCCTGGTGAAGTTAAATTCAGAGACTGAATTGCTTTCAATTTCTAATACTACAGCTATGGCAATATCAACAGTGAAGATATCAACTTATATTCAATTGCTACAAGTATGTTCATCGTGATAGTTGGAAGCATTTTTGAAGTATGATTCTGAGAACTGATAGGAAACTGAAAAAAGAAAGTTTCAGTTTCAGATTCTTTCATAATTTTATGATAAAGAGAAGAACTTGTTCCTCGAGAATAGAGGCAGTTATTATCTTTTTCATCAAGTGATTGATCACTCGCCAAATACTAAATTTAGCAAATTTAGCAATTGGTTTAAAACCAGGCTTAAAGTAAATCCTTGCATTCAGAATCATGAAAAATACTCTAGCGGTCGTTGAGCATTCCTACTGTAAGTTATTACTGATTTATTTTCACAATATTTGCTAAAAAATCAGCCAAAAAACGGGAGAGAAATTTTTGAGCGTACTATTGCGACTTATTGTTTGAAGTTCTTAAATTATAGAAAAGTGAAATTTTTGTTAAGGAATAAATAACTGTTTATTGATATTCAATCATTCAAACAGAAATGATTAAATTTAAGTATTTTAATTAAAGCCAGATATTTTTAAGATCTGCGAGAATTGGGAACAAACAAAATAATTGTAAAATAACTTTATTTCTATATTACTGTTCGATATTGAATATTAGGAATATTTCGATCGTCGTCGAACACTGCTCATCATCAACCATACAAGGAAAAAATAGTATCATTAAGTAAGTAATGGATGTATGTAATCCATAAATAGACCAATCATGAATTTCCTTGAATTGTCTGAATCGTCTATAGATTTTGTAGAACCAATGTCTGCTTCTTCGCTGAATCCAAAAAAAAATAAAAAAAAATGATAGAATGAACAAGCTCTCCTACTGTGAAAATGAACATTGCTTCTTACATCCGGGTTTTTCTGTTTCTTTTAGTTCCCTTGCAGTTCCTCCCACATAAAACAGTCAATCTAAAAATAAGACTTTCGATAAACCACTACCACTTGATCGTAATATACTCAACTCTTCCCTGTTGAAACAGTTCATGTGATTACTCAATTTGAAAGTCGTAGTAATTTTGGTTTTCTCAGAAATTTTTTTACATTCTTTATTTTATGATAATAACAATATATCCTGGGTTGGATACTAATAAAGCGATATTATTAACGTCATTACTAGTAACAGTTACTTTTTGTAGTAACGATCGGTAACGCCGTTATTTTTTTAATTGAGTAACTGTAACTCAGTTACTTTTATTTGTAACGGAGTAATGAAAACACGCTACTTTTTGCGTTACTTTTTTTTGTCCATTTTTTTTTTTGGTTTACTTTCACACCAAGCTATTGCGAGGTTTTGCAAGAGCTGTTTCAAAAAGGCTGTATCAGTTATCAGTTGCTGAAGATCTTTATGAAGATTATCTTTAGAAACTAAATCCAAATCTCATCTATGATATTATCCTAGTCATTCTTGTTTGAATCGTCGACAAAGAAATACCGATTTTTAAAGTCTCTTGAGTGGTTTAGTCTACTTCAAAATATAGAAGGCTACTGACAAACAGTTAGCGTTATAAATTCGAACTTTCATTTGAAACAAAGATGTCTGGTAAAAAGTAATGTAAGAAACTTAAGAAAAAAGCGTTTCAACTTCATGTAACATATACAAGGTGGCCATAAAATAACTTTCCCTGTTTGGAGGCATCTGCAGCGAAAACTAATGAACAGAATGAAATCAAAATTCAGGTATAGTCTATTGAGGGCATGGGGGAGAAGAATTCTGCAAAAACAAAAATTAGTACCAAAAGTCACCGATAGGAGAAAATTCGGCGCTGTCGGAACCAGTAAATTGCCGAATTTTCTCCTATCGGTGACTTTTGGTACTAATTTTTTTTTGCAGAATTCTTCTCCCCATGCCC
>JAFIDM010009631.1:127894899-127914001 GCA_023159025.1 Thereuonema tuberculata | reverse complement strand
TTTAAAAAAAAAAAAAAAAAAAAAGAATGAGCAAAAAGAAGAAGGGATTGAAGTGGACGCGATGTGCCCATGAGGAAGCTTATATTGAGAGCCAAGAGGAGGGTTTATCTGCGAAAAAGCAACGGGAATGCCGAGAGGAGGGGGGGGATGGTGAAAGCAAAGAGGGGCTGGTTACTTATGGAAGCCATATTGGGGGATGGTTACTACGGACAAATTGTCATTGTAGCAATCTTTGTCCGTAAGGATATGGAAGCTTTCTTTGCATTTCCTTTTGAAGGTGTGCTTCTCATAGCAGATGATTTGGGGTTGCTCCGTGTTTATGGAATGGTTTAGAGATTTATGATGGCCAACAGTAAGATAATTGCAGTCATTGTTTTTAATGGCATAGGAGTGTTGTCCCATGCGCGCTTTCAATTCTTGCCGTGTTTTTTAAATTTGTAACCGTCCACCTGACGAAGCAGTGTTCGATCACTGTGAAAGTACTTGTAATGTAGTTTATTTTGTTAAGTTTATAAAGTTTGTTCTATAATTGACAGTGTGGTGGCCTCGATTTCATCCCATTAACTTATGCATTTAAAAAACGAAAATTACTACTGCGAACTTACGATTCCTTTGCTTGCGGAGACAACCCTTCGTAAAGAACTGCCTTGGTAGATGCTTCCAAATGAAAAGTATTTGAAGTAAACTATTATCGAAAGTTAATAATTTTTAATTTTAAATGTGAAACTTGGCATTTAGATTTACGCGTAGGCGGAAAGAGGGGGGGGGAGGAGCTAGTGGGGGGCTTGTAGAAATACAAGCCTATGAATGTATCTATGAAACACTGGTTTTTAAATACTATAGGCTGTAAAGTATTTCACCATTGCGAAGTTTATTTGAGAAAGGAAAACTGTGATTCTTGAATGAAGAAGCAAACAGTGGATCTACAAAATTTATGAGAGAGAGCCTTAAAATGTTCAGAAATTCAAGAAAATTTATGAATTGTTTAAATCATCATAAACATACTAAAACTTGTATAATGACATTGATTTTTTTTTTCGTTATTTGACTGATGGTGAAAAAAAAAAATTATCCCTGTGTAATTTTAATATACGTAATGTATAAGCTATTTTTAAATTTATTTACACTCAATTTTCTCAAATCTTTGAAATATTTAATGATTCAGTCATCGTATTTTTATATGGAAGAGTACAGCATTCCATCCTTATAACCTTATTTACTGATCGCTAATTCGCTGTAGTAGTGTATTAATATCTTTATCTCAATATAACTCTGTCGCAACTTCTGTAAAAATATTTTTTTCTGGAACTGCTAGTACAGTAAACAAAATGAATAAATATATTGAATTTAATTTAGATCAGTGGTGCCTTTGTCGGAGATTGAATCTTTATATGATTTTATACATTGACAGGAAGAGGGATGAAATAGAATATTTAATCAACTCATTTTTCAATTCGAAGATAAGACAACTTGACAACCCAAGACCTCGAAATAGTAAATTCATCATTGCAACTGACACTTTAAGTTTAATTTTAATACAAACATATATAAATACAATCCTCAGAAAGGGACAAGGGAAGGGGAGAACTACCGCCTCTACAATTTATTTCACAAATTTATAAAAAATATATATATATTAAATGTAAGGGTGGTTTTCAAAACAAAAATCCGTAATTTTCTGTATTTGATTTTAAAAAACGTTTGTAAATTTATAAGTAACATATAGAGAATTCCACAAAACTGTATTTTTTGTTTTGTTTTCTTCTCTCCTGTAGATGATTCTATTTCTGTTAACAGGTAAGTGTAAGCTTATTGATATACAGGGTGATTATAATTAAAGTTTAACTTTCAACATGCTGTAAAAAAAAACCACTGCTCAGAATGACCTGAAATTTGAACTGAATACACTCGAAGAAAGGGGAAATGGCATGGCATAAGAAAAAAATAGTTCCAAATGTTAACAATAGATGGCGCTTTAAGCGTAATAATGTGAACGGGTTCGGCTACAAGTGACATTTGAATCGCAATACGACGGCTATGGCGTGATTTGCACGTTAAAGCAACTGTTCTGTTCAATGTGCATGACTGTATCGGGTTTTTACTGAAGAAATGACTTCCAAGTCATTCAACAGTTGTGGCACTGTTAGTTTAAAGTCCGTCCACTATGGCAAGGTTGTACCACTAAGGATGGGAAAAATTGGTTTTTAATTGTCCTGAGGCCAAAAACCGCATAAAAAGCAACAATGAAATCGATTGTTAATTATCGCGAGACTTGCACAAGACGTGTTCAATATGCTGTCCACCGCTTTCTGCCACAAATTGAAACCGAGAAACAGCATGTTCCACAACAGATCGGAGTGTCTCAGGGGTCACGTTGTGAATGTGTTGCGCAATGCGTGCCTTCAATTTAGTTAAGTTTGCAATCGGACCACTAAATACAACATTTTTCAGATAGCCCCACAGCCAGAAGTCACAAGGATTAAGATCAGGTCATCTTGACGGCCAGACTGTTGGAAAATGACGGCTGATACTTCTATCATTTCCGAAATACCTCTTGAGCAGCTGCTTCACTGGCTTTGCAAAGTACAGAGGAGCGCCATCTTGCATAAAAATGATGCTACCCAAATATGCACGCTGTTGAAGTGTTGGAATGACATGGTTGAGCAAAGGACTCATAGCGTTTACCATTGACGGTACAGCTAACAGGATCCACACGACCCATCTCCTCGAAAAAAAAATGGCCCTACGATAAACGCTGGCGTCAACGCGCAACACACAGTTAGGTCCCTTGCACATTACACGATTTTGCCCGTGCGGGAAAAACCTGCACGGTTTTAAATCGTGGTCTGGTCCCTTACCACATTAACACGATTTCCACACGATTTCGCCCGTGCTGTTTCACAATGTACCGTTCAAAAAGATTAGTTTAACCAGTTCTGTTGAAAGAATAGCCTGGTGTAGTTGTTCATATAGATAGTGAACAAATCATTGCATTATGGGTTTTGTATCGTCGTCGGAAAAGACAAAGGCGGAATCGCCTTCACTGGGTTCATCCAATTAATCAGAGACGTGAGAAGTTGGGATATTCTACACATTATTTGAAGACCTGAGAAATGATGACCGAAAGTTTTTTAACTACTTTCGAATGTCTGTTTTTGATGAATTGCACGGGAAACTGAAGAATGTTCTTCAACGGGAAAACACGCAATTCAGAAATTGTATACAACCCATTGAAATGCTGGGTATGGCTTTAAGGTAAGTCTTTGAACACTGATTTGTTATTACTGCTGTTTTCATTAATACGCCATTCAAGCGTAATAATATATTTGTAAGCTTTTACTGCTGTCTTTCTATAAAAATTTGAAACATCCAAATTTCAGGATTTATTTTTTACTGAAGTACAAACGAATTTAAAATTTAATTCAATAAATAATTTCCCTCAAACTTTTACTCAATATAAAACAAAAATTCAGAAAATAAGAAATACGGGAAAAAAAAAATAAATTAAAAAAAAAAATTGAAACATCCAAATTTGTTCAGGATGTTTTTTTTTTACTGAAGTACACTACAAAAACAAGCATGAAAGATAAAATGATGCACAAAATATTTACGCGGAATAACTAAAAAAAAAAAAAGATTATGAAATTTTGGATTGAAATCAGGTAGTAAGGAAATAGTAGTAGGTAAAATAATTAAGCGCTATTAACAATCAGCAATTTCAGGGTTTTGGGCTATTTTTTTTTTATTAGGTTATCAATACTGAATGTAGAAGAATAAAAAAAACAAAACAAATAAAACAAATATTTCTTCCTTCCATATTCGTAAAGCAACCAAATATACAACCTGAAACAAAGCGTCTACGCCCCTTGGCTATACCAAGCAAAGCCCCCAGGCTACTCCCGCACGATTAAAATCGTGGCTGCAGTGGCACTGGACGGCTGAAACACGACAAAAAATCGTGCCCGTGTTGAAATCGTGCAATGTGAAAGGGCTAGTACTCGTCTATAGTCGACTAAAAGAATTTGCCCGTGCGGGGTTTTTCCCGTACGGGCGAAATCGCGTAATGTGCAAGGGACCTTATCTTTGTAGAATGCAGAGGTACTGGTTCATGTGCGATCGGATTTTCAGTTGCCCATATTCTGCAATTCTGAGTATTGACATGTCCTTGGAGATGGAAATGGGCTTCGTCTGTTCACAAAACATTCCATTGCCATTCATTGTCCACTTCCATGAGAGCAAGAAATTCTCATGGAATTTCTAGTAAGAGAAAATGCTAGTAAGAGCAAACCTTTCTCTTACTAGCAGGTCAACAGGAAGCAACTCCTGAACATAGGTAATTTTGTATGGATAGCAATGCAGGATGTTTCGTAAAAGTTTATGCACCATGCTCACAGGCATTCCAAAGTTCGGGCAATTCCCCGTGCACTGCACGTTTGCACACCATCCCTCGTCTCTTCCTGGACTGCTGTGGCCACATCTTCTTCTGACGTCGAAGCAATTGGTTTCCTCCCTCTGCCAGATTTCACTTCAAAAGAACATGTCTCTTCGAATTTCTTCATCATTTTCTCCAGACCCTTGGCAGACATCGCACGACAGCCTTTTTTCATACCCTTTACTGTCAGGAACTTATTCAGAGCTACTGGCGAACAGTCACCGTTCTTGTAAAAGAGCTTCACAAGCAGAGCGCGATCCTTCATTGAGAGAGTCATGGCGAGCTTCTCAGAAGCAATATGAGGAAAACGCCATGTACCCCGCGTTTTTTTTAACAATGCAATGTGTCGTGAGGATGACACAGCTTGTATTTTGCATATTATGACGCTTAAAGCGCCATCTATTGCTAACATCTGGAACTATTTTTTTTTCTTTTGCCAAACCATTTCCCCTTTCTTCGAGTATATTCAATTCAAATTTCAGGTCATTCTGAGCAGTGGTTCTTTTTTTACAGCATGTTAAAAGTTGAACTTAAATTATAATCACCCTGTATTATTAAATTCAAATTTCATATTTTTTAATTGTAAAACCACATTACATAAGCCCTTAGTTAGAAATAAACTATTTCTGAAAATTATTTGGTTATTTATTTATTTAAAAAATACTAATGCAAATCAGTTGTGTCACATCTTAGTTCATGGAAAAAGCTTTAATTGATGAGATAATTTGCTTTGTTGCTTTCTTCTTTCATTCTAGTTTTCGTTCTTCTTTTCCTATAAGCCTTTGTTTCTCTTTGTGTATGTTTGCATTTTAATGGTCCGTCTCAGATTTCTGTATGATTTTCACGTGTATTTTCTTTCTAGTGGGTTAATAGTCATGACTAACATTCATTGTTACAGTGATCTAACAGAAATATACCAGTATTAATGTTATTACCATTTTCCAAAAATACAAATTCGGAATTGATTCAAATAATGGTGGGTTTTTGTTATTATTATTTTTATACTGTCTTTCAGTTCTCTGTGCGATGCAGCCGGTATACTAACATTTAGGATCAAAATAGCAAACCTTATGCTAAGATATCTGATGGTATGTTCAAAACAGTGCGAACGGCATGTCTCCAAAATCACTGATTTTTGTGATGTATATAAAATTTTATCTGGGTTTAATTGTAGATTGATCAAATGATTAAGTAGATTTTTATGTATGAGTCCAGTAGCTGTTATAACAATTGGAGCTAAGCTTGTGGATCTTTCTATATTCTTCTGCCAAATTGAAGTATTTGGATATTTTATCTGAATCCGCCTTGTTGATATTGTTATCATCTGGATGGGTGATATCGATTAGGAAAGCTTTCCTTTCTTGAAACCTTTGACGAACTATATCGGGTCTGTTTGATGGTTTTATCTGTGTGAATGGCAAATTATAGTAAAGTACAGATCTGTCGTCTTCGAGTATCGCTTGTGGTTTGTATGTGCAGTACGGTTCTATTTCCTTTCCTCTATGAGATCAAACTTTTTAGCCAGTGCCTTATATTTACAGTGAAATTATGTCTATTGAGGTATTCCGTGTTTGCCAGGGTGGAGTATCCTGCTATTATGTGATCTATTGTCTCAGAATACTTATGGCACATTTTGCATTATCGGATAGGTCCAATTTTTCAATAAATTTCTTATAATTGTTTGTCGCTATCACTTCGTCCTGGATAGCATGGATAAACCCTTCTGTTTCAGCAAACAGACACCCATCTTTTAACCAATGCACCGAAAATTCTTTGTTGGCCCTTTCAAGTGAATGGGGGTATCTACCACGAAGACTTCCAAGAGTGAATTTAGACTTCCAAGAGTGAATCCTTATTTTATTATTATGTTTGTATGTTTCAAACCTTGGGTTTCAAAAACAATATGGCGGGTCAAGGACCAAAGCACATACTGCCAAGTGTAAAGACGTGTGCGAGAATGATTAGGGATGTGTGGTTGTGTCCATAAATTTCCTAACTATGCGTGTAGTGTTGAGTACCACAGCCTTCTGCAGTTGTGCATAAGTGTTTTTACGAAGTCCTAGTGTGCTGAGACTGTGGTGCAATGTGTGAGGCACCAGACCAGTGGCGTACAGGACGATGGGTACAACACGTACTCGATCCTGCCTCCACTGCTTCTGGAGCTCGTGTGCTAGATCAGTGTATTTACTGATCTTGTCTGCGTGAGTTTTCTGCATGTTCTTGCTGATAGGCACTGCAATATCAATTAGATAGGTCTGTTTGTTGACCTTATCAACAAGTGTGATGTCTGGTCTGTTGTGATGTATGGTTTTGTCTGTGTGAATGGGGTGGTCCCAGTATAGTTTATATGAGGGTGACTCTAATACGCTTTGTGGTATGTACTTGTAGTACGGGACCATGCTCTTAATAAGTGAATGTTTGTGTGCTAGTTGTTGATGAACGATCGACGCTACCTGATTGTGTCGGTGGAGGTAGTCTGTTTGAGAGAGAAGGGGACAGCCTGATATTACGTGGTCGATCGTCTCATGCGTAGTGTGGCATTTCCTGCATTTGTCGTCGTGTGTGTTTGCATCGTGTAGAAGGTGTTTCTTGTATTTGCGAATGGAGTCCTGTATTGCGATCATGAACCCTTCGGTCTCCCCAAACAGCTCACCACTCATCAGCCATCTGTTCGACGCTTCCATGTCGACATGAGGCTGGCTGAGTTCGTGATGATGTCTGCCATGGAGTTCCTTACGAGCCCATGATTCACGCAGCTGCTGAGTGTGGGTGTCAGGGGTGGTGAGTGTTGGAGAAGAGTTTTCGAGGGTTAGGGGTGTGAGGTGTGTGTCAGCCTTGACAATGGCTGAGTGAAGTGAGGAGTCTTCTGCTCTTTGGTGGAAATGTTCCCTAAGTGTATGTACTTGTTTTTCGTGTAGGGTGATGAGGTTGATGAGTCCTCGGCCTCCCTCCTTGCGGGGAAGAGTCATCCTTTCCGTAGCGGACTTGGAGTGGTGCATGTTGTGTTTCGTGAATGTAGTGCGTGTTGCGCGTTTAGTGCTTCGAGTTCGGTGTTTGTCCATGGAATTATGCCGAACGAATATGTTAGTGTGGGAATGGCAAAAGTGTTGATAGCTTTAATTTTATTTCTGGCGTTGAGTTGTGTTTTGAGGATTTTGTGAACTCGAGCAAGGTATGTGTTCTTCAGTGCATTTTTGATGTTTGCGTTGTCAATGACGCGCGCTTGCTGGAAGCTCAGGTACTTGTAGGTCTCTCCCTGTTCCATGGATTGAATGGCCAAACCATGGTCCAGTTGAAAACCCTCCAAATTCGAAGTCTTCCCACGTATTATGTGTAACTTGCGGCATTTGTCAATTCCAAATTCCATCCCAATGTCTCTGGTGAACTGTGTGGTGGTTTGTAGTAAATTAGTAAGTTGTGCATTGTTTGTGGCATAGAGTTTAATGTCATCCATGTAGAGTAAGTGTGTGATTTTATATGGTGGCACAGTGCCTGTGGTAAGCCTATAACCGTGTTTTGTGTTATCTAGTATATGGCTCAGTGGATTCAAGGCGAGGCAGAACCAAAGAGGACTCAAGGAGTCTCCCTGGAAAATACCTCTCCTAATGGGAATGGGATCTGTAGTGATGGAGGTGTTAGAGGTGCGTAGGTATAATGTTGTGTTCCAACTCTTCATCGTGGCAGCTAAGAATGTCGTGATCTTGGGGTGTATTTTGTAGATATGAAGAGTGTGTAGGAGCCAGGAATGAGGGACAGAATCAAATGCCTTCTTGTAATCGATGTATGCGATATGTAAGCTCCTATTCTTCGCGCGTGCCTGGCGCAGGATTACAGAGTCAATAAGGAGTTGCTCCTTACAACCCTGGGAATTCCTGCGAATGTCATATGTCTCGATGTGTGTATAGATCTTGTCTGCGAGGCAGGAGGTGAGGAGTTTGTAAAGTGTGGGGAGGCAAGTGATTGGGAGGTAGTTTGCAGGTTGCGCTGTTTCAGTGTTCTTGCTCTGTAGGTATGTGCCACCCTGTGTGAGGAAACGAGGCATATGTTCTGGGTGTTGGATTATGTCAGTGAGTGTAAGCGCTAGTTTTCCATGCAGGGACGTGAACCTCTTGATCCAGAAGTTCTGGACTCCGTCTGCACCAGGAGCCTTCCAGTTGTGTGCATGTTTTAGTGCTGTCTGTATGTCTGCGAGAGTAATCTCATGGAAGGACATGCAGGGTAAGTGTTCAATGAGTTGCTGTTCCTCTGTGATCCTTGGTGCTTTATCATTGTGGGGGATAGGGTTTGACCACATACACGACCAGTATTCATGTAAAGCCTCGCTGTTGGGAGTGTTTGTGTTAGTTGTAGTAGAGGAAGATGTAAGGGATCTGAGAATTTTTTCTCATTGTATTGGAAAGTGTTGTTCTGTTGTTTGCGCAGAGTGCACTGTTTGTATCTTTGTAATCTTTTTGCAAGTGCACTGAGTTTTTGTTTTAGTGTGTCGAGATATTCCTGAACCTGGTTATGATGATTTGAATGTGAAGGGCGAGTATTTATGTGCTTGAATATCTTTCTAACCTGGGACATAAGTTTCTTTGTTTTGTTTCCTGCACAGTATTGTGTGAGCCTGGCTATGTCTCCTCTAAGGTCGCTGATGCGGCCCTCAAGGCGACATCTCCAAGGGGGGATGTATTCTTGTGTCCGTGCAGTGGGAGGTATGTTGTGTTGTTTGATTCTAAGTGCCCGAATGGTTCCCTGTGCGGCACAGTAGAGATTTGTATGTATGTCTTCTAATGTTTGGATGTTGTCAAGGTGTTGTGGGAGAGTGTGTGTGTTGAGATGGTTTATGACTGTGGCGAGTTGTTTTGATGTGTGTACTTTGGGGAGTGGCGGCCTGAGTGTGGGGTCTGTGCCTGTGTATTGTGCGATTGCAGTGTAGAAATGATCATGAGCTGCACGTAATATTTCATTAGTTGTATTGTTGGGGCAACTGTACTGAGGGGTAGAGATTGTTTCTGTGTTTTCCATAATGGTGTCTTCTGGTGGGGTGTGGTTTGGTGTCCTGTGGTTGGATTCAGCGACTTCTTCTTTAATTTGTGCAAGTATGCATGGGAGAATAAGATTGTTTACTACAATTGAACGTCGCTGATCCGCTACCGGCTGTTCGCTAAGCCCTAACGATGGATAGCGTGTGGTCAAAGCTTGGTGTAGTCCCTGTCTGTATCCTGTTGGTTGAGTACCTAACTTTGTAACAGTGAAGAAGTCGCGCAGAAGATCCCTAATATTATTATTATTATTATTATTATTATTATGTTTTAAATCTTGGGTTTCCCCAGCAAAGGCAACATGGCGGGTCAATGGCTAAAGCACATGTTGCCAAGTGTAAAAAAACTGTGCAAGGAGGAATATTAGGGATGTGTGGTTTTGGTCTATAAATTTCCTAACTATGCGTGTTGTGTTGAGTATCACAGCCTTTTGGAGTTGTGCATAAGTGTTTTTGTGAAGTCCTAGTGTGCTGAGGCTCTGGTGCAATGTGTGAGTTAGCAGACCAGTGGCGGACAGGGCGCTGGGTTTATCATGTACTGGGTCCTGCCTCCACTGCTTCTGGAGCTCGTGTGCTAAGTCAGCGTATTTGCTGATCTTGTCTGCGTGAGTTTTCTGCATGTTCTTGCTGATAGGCATTGCAATATCAATGAGATAGGTCTGTTTGTTGACCTTATAAACAAGTGTGATGTCAAATCTGTTGTGGTGTATGGTTTGTCTGTGTGACTAGAACGGTCCCAGTACAGCTTATGTGACGGTGACTCTAACACACTTTGTGTTGTGTACTGGTAGTACGGGACCGGGTTCTTAATAAGAGATTGTGTGCTAGCTGTTGATGGACATCGACGATACCTGATTGTGTCGGTTGAGGAAATCTGTTTGGGAGAGAAGGGGGCAGTCTGATATTACGTGGTCGATCGTCTCTTGTGCAGTGTGGCGTTTTCTGCATGTGTCGCCGTGCGTGTTTGCGTCGTGTAGAATGTGTTTCTTGTAGTTGCATGTGGAGATGACTTATGGCCGGTTGCACCATTGAAGTTCAGTAGCTGAACCAAGTTCAAACTGCTAGATGAACGGAGATCATTCTTAAACCTATTGCGCCAACAACGTTTAATGAGAATCTCGGTTCAAAAGCGTCGTCAAGTTGAACTGTCGAATTCGGCCGTTCAAGGCGCTGAACTCGGTTCAAAACCGCTGTTCGGCGTTCGAGCCATTACTGATATTCGCTTGCGAATTGAGACCAAAGCAAGTTTTCTCTCAACTATCAGAAATAACTTTTAAAAATGACAACTTTACATTTATTTGATTCGTTGGACAGTGACAGTGAAGAGAAATTTCAGTTGTTAACAGAGTTGCATCATTTGTATCCAAAAGGCAGACTATTTCGCGATTAGTATATTAGGGTAATCGTGGATTTTAGTGTCCCAAATTAAATAACAATAAAAAACCTATAACAGTAAATGACAGTCATAAAATGTGAAATTTCACCACACTTGGGTGGGTGGGTGGCCGCACGGATAGTGTCCCATTCCCCACCGACATCGTGCACCGAAGTTTGCCGCTGTTGGTACAGTCTCTGCCGCCGACGCTGGAGCGCTAGGTCCGGCAGCAGGCCGGCGATAGCGGACTCCAGAACGCGGCGGCACGAAAACAGAGCTTACGATGGCCCGTTGTCGGTCGGGGGTGGGACACTTATAGCCATCCACCCACCCAAATATGGTGAAATTTCACATTTTATGACTGTGTGTCATTACACTGTTGTAGGTTTTTATTGTTATTTAATTTGGGAAGCTAAACTCCACGATTACATATATTAGTAATACCCCGCATCGATTTTTTTTTTTTACATTCTAAAATGTGTTATGTATGATTCAATTATATCAATTAAAAGGATTTTTTTTTCGTCTCTATATAATTAGGTACTCGGCAGAATTCAGTTTTTTAATTCCTGAACTCCATTTTCATAATGAGATTGTTGCTGCTGAAACAAAGGACAACTGTTGAAAAAAATACAATGGGTTGATTTCCCGCAACGAAAGACGAATCTTGTAACCAATCAGGAATCAGCTTTGAACGCATGACGTACTTCCGCTGCTATGAACCAAGATCACAGAACGTCAGTTCAGTTGTGACTGTTGTAGCTTGGTGCAACAAGGCTGAACTTCAATTTGAGGTTCAAGCAGAACTCGGTTCATGGAAACCGTAGTTAAACGCTACTTTGGTGCAACCGGGCATGAGTCTCGTAATGCAATCATGAACCCTTCGGTCTCCCCGAACAGCTCACCACTCATCAGCCATCTGTTCGACGCTTCCAGGTCGACATGAGGCTGGCTGATTTCGTGGCGATGTCTGCCGTGGAGTTCCTTACGAATCCGTGATTCACGTAGTTGCTGAGTGTGGGTGTCGGGGGTGGTGAGTGTTCGACAAGGGTTTTCGAGATGCAGGGGGATGAGGTGTGTGTCAGCCTTGACAATGGCTAAGTGGAGTGAGGAGTGTTGTGCTTTCTGGTGGAAATGTTCCCTAAGTGTGTGTATTTGTTTTTTATGTAGGG
Organism: Thereuonema tuberculata; assembly: GCA_023159025.1. Lineage (NCBI taxonomy): Eukaryota > Metazoa > Arthropoda > Chilopoda > Scutigeromorpha > Scutigeridae > Thereuonema > Thereuonema tuberculata. The sequence goes on along the minus strand of JAFIDM010009631.1, from coordinate 127,901,996 downwards.
TGATGAGGTTAATGAGTCGTCGGCCTCTCTCGTTGCGGTGGAGAGTCATCCTTTCCGTCGCGGACTTAGGGTGGTGCATGTTTATATTTCGTGAATGTAGTGCGTGTTATGCGTTCTAGTGCTTCTAGTTCGGTGTTTGTCCACGGGATTATGCCGAAGAAGTATGTTAGTGTTGATGATTTTAATTTTATTTCTGGCGTTGAGTGGTGTTTTCAGGATGTTGTGAACGCGAGCACTGTATGTGTTCTTGAGTGCAGTTTTGATGTTTCCGTTGTCCGCGACGCGCGCTTGTTGGAAGCCCAGGTAGTTATAGGTCTCTCCCTCTTCCATGGATGGGATGATCAATCCACATTAGAGTTCAAAACCCTCCAAATTCGAAGTCTTCCCGCATGTTATACGTAGTTTGCGTCATTTGTCAATTTCAAATTCCATTCCAATGTCTTTGGTGAACTGTGTGGTGACTTGTATATTCGTTGTGTGTTCGTTGTGGAGTAAAGTTTAAAGTCATCCATGTAGAGTAAGTGTGTGATTTTGTATGGTGTCAGAATGTCTGAGATAAGCCTACAGCCGTGTTTTGTGTTGTCTAGCTAGTGAGTGAGTGGCTCAATGGGTTCAAGGCGAGGCAAAACACCTCTCCTAATGGGAATTGGGAGTGTAGTGAAGAAGGTGTTGGAGTTGCTCAAGGTTAGTGTTGTGTTCCAACTCTTCATCATGGCATCCAAGAATACCGTGATCTTGGAGTGTATTTTGTAGAGATGTAGAGTGTGTAGGAGCTAGGAATGTGGGACCGAGTCAAATGACTTCTTGTAGTCGATCTACACGATGTGTAAATTCCTATTCTTCGCGCGCGCCTGCTGCAGGATTACTGTCAACAAGGAGCCTTACAACCCTGGGAATTCCTGCGACAGTCCTTCTGTTCTTCGGAAAGGATGTTATGCGTTTCAATGTGTCCGTAGATTTTGTCTGTAAGGCAGGAGGTGAGGAGTTTGTAAAGTGTGGGGAGGCAAGTGATTGAACGGTAGTTTGCAGGATGTGCTGTTTCAGTGTTCTTGCTCTGTTGGTATGTGACACCCTGCGTGAGGAAAAGAGTTCCGGGTGGATTATGTCAGTGAGTGTAAGAGCTAGCTTTCCATTCAGGGACGTGAACCTCTTGATCCAGAAGTTCTGAACGCTGACTGCACCAGGAGCCTTCGAGTTATGTGCTGTCTGTAGGTATGCGAGAGTAATATCATGGAAGGGCATGTAGGGTAGGTGTTCAGTGAGTTGTTGTTCCTCTGTGATCCATGGTCCTCTACCATTGTTGGGGATGGGATGGACCACAGAGATGATCAGCATTCGAGTAATGCCTCGCTAGTAGGAGTGTTGTGTTGGATGTAATAGAGGGAGATTTAAGAGATCTGTAGTATTTTTTCTCATTGTATTGAAAAGTGTTGTTCTCTTGTTTGCAATCTTTTTTTTGCAAGCGCACTCAGTTTTTGTTTCAGTGTCGAGAGGTTCGTGAACCTGGATATGATGGTTTGAGTGTGAAGGGCGAGTATTTATGTATTTGAATATCTTCCTAACCTGGGAAATAAGTTTCTTTGTTTTGTTTCCTACACAGTACTGTGTGAGCCTTGATATGTCTGGGCTGATGCGGCCCTCGAGGCGACATCTCCAAGGGGGATGTATTCTTGTGATTGTTCACTGGGATGTATATGGTGTTGTTTGATCTCCAAGTGCCCGAATGGTTGCCTCGCTATACAGTGTTGTGTGTATGTCTTCGAGCGTTTGGATTCTGTGAAGGAGTTGTCATAATGTGTGTGCTGAGATGTTGTATGATTGTGGAGAGATGCTTTGATGTGTGTACTTTGGGGAGTTGCGGCCTGAGTGAGAGATCTGGGCCTGTATATTGTGCTAATGCAGTGTAGAAATGATCATGTGCGAATATGTCAGTAGTAGGCAGTGGCGCACCCGGGATTAAGGGGGGCTAAGGATATTGTAAAAAATTCATTCACATATAGGCCTATTTAAAAATAAATTGTCTCAATGATCACTTGCCAAAATAATCTTGGTATGGACAGGTCAGTGCTGTAGAAAAGTTTTTTCTCGTTTTTTCTTTCTTTCTTGTCTTTTTCTTTATTTATTTTTGGGTTTGGGGGGAGGAGCTTCAGTCCCCTTAGTCCCCACCGTGGATGCTTCACTGGTAGTAGTACTGTTGGGGCATGTGTACTGTGGGGTATAGTTTGTTTCTGTGTTTGCCGTACAGATATCCTGGTATCCTGTGGATGGTTCAGCGATTTTCTCCCTAATTTGTGCAAGTGTGGATGCGGGAACAGACTGTTACCTTCTGTGGAAGTCGCTGTTCTGCTACCCTCTGTTCGTCAAGCCCTAACGATGGATAACATATGGTGAATGTGTGGTGTCTGTATCCTCAGAGATGAGTCCCTAACTATGCAATGGTGTAGAAGTCGCGCATAAGATCCTGGTTCATCTGCAATGACCATCGTATGCGCGGTTTCCCAGTCTTGGTGGTCGCTTGCTCCAACACAGAAGAAACACTTCCGACCGTTCGGGCTGGATGATGTTGCCCGGGCATTGTGGTACCACTAGTGGGAATGGCGTACCACTTTCTCCATTTTCACTTGCAGGAGACTGTAGTATATTTTGGAACGGAGGCCTCTGCCTAACTCCCGAACGCGGGTGATTTTATCCTACACCACACCCGCTGCAGCATGATCATCATTACTACAAGACCTCATCATAAATGGTGGGATCCTTTAGCCTAACCTGAAGCTAGGGTAATCCCCCCCCCCCCCTCGGAGGTAGGGTCCATTGGGACTTATTATTATTATTATTATTTGGAAAAAAACAAAATATTTTCGGAAAAAAGGATGAAGTCTTAGGAACTTTGTTATTGGAAAGTGAACTCTGTTTCAAGCAACTTGATCTAGCCTATTTCTAGATGTTTGCTTGAAAATATCAGTTGTTTTTTTTTATCCCTTTATGCTAATAGAGTTGAGATTCGATTAAGAAAGGCCTATTCCAACCACTCTGGAGTAAATGGAGTCCATGTTACACAAATATATAGACACAGATTTTCAAGGATATAAGAATTTGTCTTATTTTCTGAAACCCGTAATAATCTTTTTTTGAACCAATCTTTGAATAACAGAATTGAGTACCATTATGTTATAAATGTTGGGGCAAGAATTAACTTATTAAAACTGATAAATAAAATTATTTGTTTACGGAGGGTTGTTTACAATCTATGGTAACGATTTGGATTCGGGTCTATTTCCCAGAAATTCCCTTTCTCCACCAACGATCATGCTCTATTTGATGGCCATGAGATACTGCTATCGCTCTGCAGCGCAGTTTCCATTGCAGGAGACTACTGCGAAGAACGGGAAGACTTATACGTTGCCACTCCTGCTGACAACATTTCCAGAGTCCATCCAATGAACGAGGACGTCGTCTTCCCAAGGCTCGTTTTAATAGCGCAAAAATCCATGGGCGATGCGTCTGGAGACTTCACTGGTATCTCGGTAAACGATATAGCCTGTTCCATTCGTGTCAGAAAATTCTGGGTCGATTTGGACGTATGGCTGGACGCCTTGTCTTGGTGGAGACGGACCTTGTAAACGTCGTTTCCGTAAAGAGCAGGTAATTCCTGTGTATAAATTGGTGTCAGTGATCCTGATAGTACGCAGAATTCACCTTTACATTTTGAGCCACCCTCCGTATCTGTAGCTTGCCTTGATAGGAGTAAACCGCAACGATCATGAATCCCTTCGAAAAAGTTTCACGACATTCTCTGTACCAATTTGGAAACGATTTGGCTCCCACTGGGCGATAGAAAATCGCCCTTGGTTTATTGCAGTCGGACAGATAAACATATGCTTCGTCTAATGTGGCCACATACATCCATTTATCCCCAGCGAGATGTCGTTCATACAGTTTTCTGCAATTTGTCTTACGTTCTGAAATGTGCTTTGGTAAGAGCTTGTGAACCTTGCTTTTATGTCTCTTTTGAAGTCCCAAATCTTTATGGATAATCTTGTTTACGGTACGAAGAGATGTTCCTACTTTCGCTCCAATGGTCCTTTGGGTCGCTGGATTGTTCCCCGTCACCATTTTCTTGACTTTCTGAATGACAGTCTTTGTGCGACTTATAGGTGTCCTTGGATTTGCTTGCTTTTTAGTCCGGAAATCTGTCATGTACGGGCCAAACCAACACCAGCCAACACATTATGAACTCCTTTCTTCGAAATGGTGAAACCTCTTTTTCTACATGCCGTAATTATTGTGGAATAACTAAATTTCGCGTCGGAAAGGGCTGTAACGTACCCTTCCCAAAACTTTGACACTTTCGGCGGCATTTCTCCGAACAAACTATCCGGCACCCCTCCACACTAATCTTTAAGTACTCACCTGTACGTTTGCATAAATTTGCATACCTACTGTGATTGGTTGCGTCGTCACGCGTCATGCAAATCGTTACCATAGATTGTAAACAACCCTCTGTACAACAAAGCCTAATGTTTGCTGAGTATGGTAGCCAAGACACTGCAAATATCACTTGCCTATACTATGTAACTTCCGAAAAACCTAACATAATAAACTATATAATGATAAACACCAAGTTTAGAAAGACACATATTTGTTCATTGACAGTCTGATTTATTGAAATTATAAAATACTTGAAATATTTAGTTTTTTTCTAAAAAAGTTGAAAGTTGGATACTGTTTTTGAAAATCTAACATATAAGTCTTCATTTTACAAGTTTACAACTTACGTTTCAACCATGGACGTATAGAAGGATGGGCAGAAGGGCCTTGACTCCCAAAACCATTAGGCACTGTTTTTTTCTTTCTTTTTTTTTTGATTGGATGGCTATTTGAGAAAACCTTGAGCTCCAAGAAATTTTGACTTTATTATTGTTATTATTATTATTTGGTTGTTAGAGATCGGTTCCCTAAGTTGTACCCCCCCCCCTCCCCGAAATAAAATCCTGGTTTCGACTTAAAAAAAAAAAGCCATGCAACCACCATTCAAGGTGGGGGTTTTTTCACATCTCCATGAAATTATTTGCTGGTGTCCATAATATTGCAAGTATGTAAAAAACTTATATTTAATTACTGAATATGAAACATTTCCGACAAATATTTATCAATCTTATTTTATACAGTATATCTATCCTCCACACAATCACCACCTGCAATGACTCATCTTACATATTCATATGGAAGTGAAATACAACTTATTAGCTCTTTGTTTTTTTTAAATGAATTTATCACTGTTAAACTGATAATTTCTATATATTAAAATTTTTGTATGTAGTAAAATTATAGAAAGGTGTTTCGGAAGACTAAAATTTTTTCTTGCTACTTTATTCTCGCTAATCTTCATTTCTCCTTTTAATCTTTACATTCAAAGGTCATGTAAGTTTCCAATAACAAACGAAAATAGACTGATGAAAACATTGATGAAAATACAATCATATTAAATAAGTTTTAGTACAACTTAGTTTTACTATTTATTACTTTGATGATGTTTCTTTTTTCTTCAGTATTTGTTTCTCATCCCACTGAAAACGTGCAGCAGAGGAATGACAAGTCGTCTGCAGTATATATATTTTGGTGTTTATTTCGGTACCAATTTGTGGTGTTTTAAATCTGGTCACTGGTTCCTAAAGGAAGGTAGACTGTCTTAGCTGGATCTGAACTCAACTCAACTGTTTATTATCGGGAGAGTGGGTTTAAACAGACATATGTACAGTGATTGGTTGGTGTGCTTTACAATTCATTGGGAGATTTAAAAAACATGTGATTGATAACTGAATTTAACTGTAGAATTTGAATTAACGGGAATTATGGGAGCACACCAACCGTAAGAAATTAAAAATAAACAAACAGAATGTGACCGTTAACGGAAAAATTTAAAATGCACAGTAGATTGAATAATGATTGATCAGAACAGTAAAAATATATAAGATTAAATAGAATGAATAAAATACTGCTATAAAACTCATCACAATATGCCTATATCTTTCTTGAACAAGGACCATGAAAGCCTCAACCCGACAAGTAAATACATTTTAGGTTGAGAATCTCTGCTACAAATTATATAGATCTTTTTAAAATTTAGATGTAAAATTTAACATAAATGCTTTTTAATAAACACAAACCCCACAACATTAAATGAGATCTTGTATTTAAAACTGACATCTTAGTAATTAATTCTAGTTAGATGGGTTATAGTGTTATAACATACAATATAGAAAAAGACATCATCCGCAAAGACCAGTAAATATTCATGTCAGATATAATCGATTTAGTCAATAAGTCCGTTGACAAGAACATACGAGGTTGATATTTTTTAATTCTGGGACACCCCTTACACTGTTTTACCACGATATAAAGCACAACCTCATCTCTTGACAGTAATAAACTACTGCTCATATGAGTTGTGCGCAGGCTTAACGATTGGACACGTGGATTTAAATATTCGCAAAATCATTAAATACATTGATGTGGTTGGTTGGTGTCGTTAAAGTATCACGTCATTATTTGAGGTTCAGTCTTCAATCAAATTTTATCAACTCTTGGGTATCTCCCCAACCAAAACCTTTAAGAAGATTCAAATGGCCTACGGAGTGCGTGTTTTGAGTAGAAAATGATATTTGAATGCCATAAGGGGTCGTCCATTAATTACGTGAGGTCAAAAGGGGGAGGGGGGGGGTCCGACAAAAACTCACCAAATCTCACCAAGGGGGAGAGGGGCATCAACGAAAATCTCACGTCAACTTTTATCATTCAGAGAATATACGTTTTATAATGGATTACAACATTTTGTAATATTGACTTTTTGAAATCTCACGTGAGGGAGGGGGGGAGGGTCACACCACATCTCACGAAATCTCACCAAGGGGGAGGGGGGTCCAAATTTTTTAAAAAACACCTCACATAATTAATGGACGGCCCCTAAGCGGTTTTCCGGGGGGCGGCAATGACTGCAATGGGAGACTAGGTAAGTCTACTGTCAGAACTCCAGCTAAGTCAGAACTCCTGCACGAGCATCAATCCAGGAGAAGGAGACCTGTACACAGCTTGCAGAA
>JAFIDM010009631.1:127832180-127854800 GCA_023159025.1 Thereuonema tuberculata | reverse complement strand
GGAGGTTTCTCTGAAGACAAGCTTTAAGAAAAATTGGAAGTGTTTTTCTCTGAAGTTTTTCTCTGAAGTCTCTTAGTCTCAATTGTTGTTCTGAGATTTTTCAGTATGATTTACCTTCTGTAATTGGAATTTCTTCTAAAGAATGGAAAAGAGCTGTGAAAAAACGCCCAAAGTTGAAAGTAATAATCTCAGAATATAGCCCAACATTTGAAGAAAGAGTTCTTTAAACTCCCAAACTCTTCAGCTTTGTGCCTCCTGTCCCAGTTTTTAGATTGTAGTAACCCTCCTCCTCAATCAAATTTTCAGAAACAAAAAAACACAGTAAAAACTGCCTTTATTGCCAGAAAGCCACAAGACATCAACAAAGATGGAGCTACAACTCGATTCGATAGTTTGATGGATTTAGTCAAATTGGAAGTGCAAAATGATCAACAAATATGATTGGCACAATCTGGTTTTGAAAATACAGAACTTAAGGGAAAGCCAGATAAAACAGCTAGTTCTTGGAGAACAGAAAGCCAACCAATGAGAAATAAAGTAAATACACCAACAGTTTCTGTACTTAGTAAGTGTTTTTCTGAAACATGCATATTTTGTGGAAAAATGCACGATAGTAGACTTTATCAAACTTTGACTTCGAGTTCCAGATTTGACCACTGATGAAAGAAGATGAAAGGGTAAAGAAAGGAAATACAGTCGAACCCCGCTATAATGAACCCGGGATGTAGTGAACACTCGGTTATAGTGAACTTTTTTTAATGGTCCCAACCGGACTGCCATTTAATTAATGTTATTTTGTATGCTTATAGTGGACAGATGAGAAAATGGCAGTTCAGTTATAGTGGACTCAAATTTCACTTCCACACCGCTTTCGATGTGAAAAATTTTAAAAATCGAGGTTTTTCAAACGCTCTGATACATTCTGCTGCATTAAATTACTGCATTTACATATAAACTGTATTTATGCGTGAAAGAAACTCGCAGGATATTCACTGTGAAATCTGTTTAGATGCCATGTTTTCCCCTGGGCGTAACGCCACGACTAAGGTGTTCCAACGCTGTACTGTGATCAAGAGCAGCTAAAAATTGAGTAAAAATGGCGAAAACAGTAAAAAGGAAAGCCTTTTCAATTGAGGATAAGGTTAAAATTATCAAACGTATTGAAGATGGCATGAATCAATCGGCACTATGCAAGGAATTTTCCTTGTCAAAATCAACAGTTTCAAACATTTGGAAAAATCGCAGTGTGATTCTTGCTGCACACGAAAAAAATATGGACTCTTCGAAGAAACTATGTCGGGCTGAAAAGGAAAACGTGGAAGAAGCTCTGTTAAAAATGGTTCACCATTCAGCGGAATAGAAATCTTCATGTGAGCGGACACATGCTTCAAATTAAAGCGAATGAATTTGCTGAAAGATTCGAAGAAAAGGATTTTGTGTGCTCTAACGGATGGCTGGATCGTTTCAAAAAACGAAACAATATTTCTTGTGCAAAAGTTGTTGCTGAAGCAGCAAGTGTTTGTGCATCGGATGTGGAAAAATGGAAAGCTGAAGTGTGGGCGGACATAATCAAGAATTATGAAGAGAAGGATATCTTTAATGCTGATGAAGCTGGGCTTTTTTACAAAATGACTCCCAATCAGACATTAAAATTTAAAGGAGAAAAATGCAGTAACAGGAAGCTCTCTAAAGTGAGAATAACTGTTCTTTTATGTGCAAACATGAATGGCTCAGAAAAACGAAAACTAATTGTCGTAGGTAAATCCCAAAAACTGAGGTGTTTAAAAATGTAAAAAAACTGCCCGTCAACTACAAAGCCAATAAAAACGCGTGGATGACTTCCAATCTTTTTGAAGAAGAACTTCGACAATGGGACAATGATTTGTTGGAAAAAAAACATAAAATTGTCTCCTTGTCGACAATTGCACAGCCCATCCCCAATTAGAAAAGCTGAAGTGCATTAAGCTCATTTCTTTGCCCCCAAATACGACTTCTGTGCTGCAACCTATGGACCAGGGCGTTATTCGCAGCCTGAAGTCCCACTATAGGAAGCAGCTGGTGATGCGTATTTTAGAGAACTACGAAGGGAACAACACGGATTACAACATCTCTCTATTGGAAGCAATAATTTTGTTGGAAAAGTCATGGAGACAGGTGACATCAGCAACAATCCGCAACGCTTTCCGGCACGCCGGTTTTTCGAAGGATGTGCTCTTGGTAGGAAAAGACGCCACTGTGGAGGACGAAGACGACGAAGAAAACCTACCACTATCTCTGTGGCTGGAAAAGCATGGTGTGAACATGTTTCCATGGGAAGTTACTGAATTCGAATCTTGCGATGACGAAGTGTGCACTTTGGGAACCCTTACAGATGATGACATTGTATCTGAAGTTAAACAAAAGAACGATGCTGAATAATACTTAGAAGACGATGCTGAAGAAGAATGTGAAATTTCGATACCTTCTATCTCGGAAGTGAAATCAGCTGTGAATATCCTGAACTTTTTTTTTTCTACAGAAAATGTGGACAAGAAAACAATGGATTCTTTACTAATTGTTGATAAAAAAATTGATGAACTCTACTTAAAGTCGAATTGTATTCAATCGAAAATAACTAATTTCTTCCATAGAATGTAAAAATAAAATCAAGTTTTAGGTGGGTAAATACATTTTTCTTCTTTTTGATTAATATTTAATTAATTAATAATTTGTAAGAAATTATGTACTATTGCAATCACTATTTCCAACAATACTACTATCACATGCTAAAAAATATTTTTTCAAAAAATTTGGATATAGTGAACCATTGGTTATAGTGGACTAATTGTTGGGTCCGCAGATGGTTCACTATAGCGGGGTTCGGCTATATTGTTATTCATGCCTCCGATCAAATCATTTATCAAGGAACTGCAAAGCTGATTTACGATGTTTTGTAGTAAAAAACATCTTGCTGTTATGTGTTCTGAACTTGTACCAAAAGAAAGAATCTGAACAGGTACAAAGTACTTCTAATATGGCATATAATACGTCGATCAGACAAGTTGTACTTCAAACACTCATGGTTACCTTAGTAGGAAGGAATAAAGAAAAACAGTGAAGGACTTTCTAGATTGTGGTTCTCAGAGATTGTACTTGTTGAAAAGAACAGCAAAAGAATTAGAACTAAAGCCATTTGCTGAAGAAGTTGTAACTCATGCTCTATTTGGTGGTAGTCAAACTTCAGAGATAATCCATAACAAATATAAAATTAGAGTTAAGAAACCTAAAGGAAAATTAAGTTATGAAATAGAAGTAAGAGATCAATTAACAATTTGCCAATCAATACCTCAGATTTCAAGCTCTTCAAATTTACTGAAAGATTGAAAATCAAAGATTTGGATTAGTGATTTTGGGAACGATTGCACAGAAATAGAACTTCTTATAGGTATGGACGTATATGCAAAGATTTTAACTAGCAATATTATCCCTTTATTTACTGGACTGTCTGCCATAGAAACTAAGTTAGGATGCCTGAAGTGAATCTAACTAAATCGATGTTCTACGAAGATAGGTCTTTGAATGAATTGTGGAATTTAGAAACTATTGGTATTTAAGATCCAATAGAAGGAACAATCAGCAAAGGAACACAACAGAGAAGTACAAGAAAACTTTTTAAGTACCTTAAAGAGAAATGAAGACTGACGTGGAAACAAGGATATCCAGAGATTCCCTCGAATAGAGAAATAGCAGAAAAAAGACTAGAACGAACAACACAGAAACTGGAAAAGATGAAGCTATTTCAGAATTATGCACAAATTTTTGAAGATTGGAAAAAGGAGGGATTTATCAAAAAATTACCTTATGAAGAGGTAAAGAAGGAATGTCATTATCTTCCACATCGACCTGTCATTAAGCCAGACAATTTAACTACTCCAGTTTTTGATGCATCTTGTAAAACAGAATTAGGCATCTCATTCAATGACTGTTTAGGAAAGGGTCCTAGTTACATTCATTTAATCCCTAAAATACTGTTGAGATTTCAAGAAAACAGCATTGGAGTTGTTTCAGATATACGGAAAGCCTTTCAAATGATTCAAATGATACATGATACTTTAGAGAATACTTTCGTTTTCTTTGGTGGGAAGGACCTACATGGTTAGAACTTCCTAAGAAAAAATGGTCATTTAACGACATTGAAGAGACAGTGGATGAAATCATCCACTATGAAATGTCTGAAAAGAGGAAAACTGCTGAAACTTGATAACAATGATAGCTTTTGAAATGAAGAAAAACTAGTATTCACAAATAATAAGAATAGTTGCCTGGATGTTTAGATTTTGCAACAATGCCAAAAGGAGTTTAGTTTTGAATAATTCTAAATCTTTGAGTTTTAGAGAGCTTAAAACAGCAGAAATCAAGCTACTAAAAAGTGTGCAGATGGAATCGTTTTCACCGGAATGCGATAATATTAAAAGGAATGAAGATTATCAGAGATGAAAATGATTTGATTCCTGTCAAAACAAAATTAGTGATGCAAAATGAAGTTACTGACTTTAAGTATCCGTATGTGGCCAAGAGAACACAAAATAGTTACTGCCTCGATTAAGGAAGAACATGAACTTCAGTGTCATGCCGGTGTAAATTTTTAATGATTCATCTTAGAAGGAAATTTTGGATAATACAGAGTAGAAGAGCCATTCGAAGTGTCATATCAAAATGTATCCGTTGTAAATGTTATAAATTAAAGAATGCAGAATCAGAACCTGCTCCTTTACCGAATGATCGGGTTAAGGATGGATCTATTTTTGAAATCGTAGGAATCGACTTAGCTGGACCATTAATTCTAAAGGATGGATCCAAAATATGGTTTGTTCTCTTCACATGTGCTGTTTATAGAGCAATTCGTTTAGAACTGGTGACGTCACCTAGCACTGGATCGTTTCTTCTTTCTTTAAGGAGATTTATAGCCAGACGAGGACGACCCTCCATAATTTATTGTGATAAGGGAAAAAAGTTTGTTGGTGCTTCAAATGCTCTCAAAAATCCTGAAATACGCAAATTACAAAATAAATGGAAATTTAATCCTCCTACGACCAGTTGGTGGGGAGGATGGTGGGAACGTCTCATTCGTTCTGTTAAAGACCTTCTCAAAAGGATGTTAGGAAAGGCCATTCTTACCTATGAGGAGCTGCTGACTTCTCTCTGTGATGTAGAGCCTGTAATTAATGGACGACCTTTGACTTACGTATCAGAAGATCCAGATGACCTCATCCCTTTGACACCTGCTATGTTTTTGAAGGAGATTAAAAACATTCGTGTAATGGATTTGGATCCATTAGAGACAATCCTGTTTACGCTACAAACAGCGTCTTATTCAAGATTTGAAACGACAATTTATAAAAGAATACCTTTCTCAGTTAGTGCAACGAACTAAGAAGAAGACAAGTCCTGTCTTGTAGAAAGGTGACTTGGTGTTGCTGGGATTTGAGAACTTTTAAAAGGCAAGAGTGGCCCTTAGCAAGGATAGTGGACCTTATTCCTGGTCGTGATGGTGTAGTCCAACCCATTAACGAGAGACTGTGTTCCCTACGGCTTAAGTTCTTGAAAAGCATTTGATTTTGAAATGTTCAGTTGAATTTAAAAATCAAATTGAAATAATAATGATTTAAAACAAGACAACTTGCAATTTATTCTTTTTTGTTTTTGTGAAATCATATCTATGCCAAGAGATGTTCTTCCAATAACAATGGTCAAGTGATTATTGTTGGAACAATAATACCTGAAGCTAAGTAGAAAGAACGCACGAACAATACCTAAAAGCATTGTTAACAAGAATCAGATGCATGGACTTGATACTTGTGCAACTGAATTGTTATTCGGAGATGAGATGATAATTAGCTTCAACTTCAAAGAGTCAACACGATTTTCGTTTTGCTGAATCGTTCTGATAAAGAGAACATGTTTTAAGGCATAAAACATTAATGTAAATATAATAGATTTCAGTTAATATTTTTGTTAGAAACAAATTATTAAAAGCTGGAAGATTGAAGATAGTCACTGAAAGTGTGAAGAATAGGTGTAAATCAAGATTACATATCGAAAGAAGAAATGCAACGCAGCCATCGATGCACATAGCGAATTCGGAAGAAGACCTTAGGATGGGTATAAATGGCCAAACCACGGTTCATCTAGATGAGGACTTTCTGACGATTAAGGGTTTTGCGATCGACTATTGTAAGTAGATATTTTTCTTCATCTAATCAACAGAGACGCTATTACAAAAAATCGAACGTTGTTAGTTCATTATCAATGAGATTCCAGCTTAGAATAAATAAAGAAGGTTTAAGAGAATACTTCCGACGTAAAGGAACTTTTGTGATATGCCTTAAAATGTATTCAATTAGATTTTGGCAGCAGATATTTTCACACACTGAAAAAGCCATGGAGATATAAGATCTTTCGAATGTCGAAATAGTGTTCGCAGTTCTGAACTTAATACAAAAGAATTAGATAGTGATAACTAATTATATAATATAATTTTTTGTGGAACAGTATGCAAAGCTATAGTATTTATTTGGTGAGACCTAAAGGACATTTACTTGTGGATAACGAAACATAAGAAGCTTTTAAAACATTAGTTTATGTACTTTAAATATATATCAATGAGTTTATATTTTGATCGATCATTTATCTATTTTGTGATAGAAAAAGGAACTTTACTGTGATCTGATAAAATTGTGTGAACTTAGAAATTCAACTCATTATAGATTTTCAAGAACTGATTATCGCTATCACATAATTACAAAAAGGATCTTTTGATAGTTTTTAAAACGGAGAAGATTCATTTATGTAAGCTAGTTGAATATAGATGATGCTTGATTAAATAATGTTTGTTACGGGCATATGGGCTCTGTGTAATTTGTGTGATTTAGTTGTAATGGCTCAATCGCGCTAAGACATTATTATATTACATTGAAAAATTAATTTTTCAGTTCTCTCTGCTTAATATAACGGTATTCTGTGCACATGCTCCAATGGAAGATTCAGATGAGATCATGAATTCTATACCATCCTTGAGAAAGAATATGATGGTGCTTCCTAGACATGACGTTAAGATTGTTCTCGGGGACATGAATGCTAAAGTAGGGAGAGAGGAAGCATTTAGACCAGCAATTGGACTGCATAGCGCCCATATGGGTAGTAATGATAACTGCCTTAGGCTTGTTGACTTTGCAATTGGACACCAGATGGTCATCTCTAGTACGTTTTTCCCCAAAGAGACATCCACAAGGTGACATGGAAATCCCCTGATGGAGCCACCGAGAACCAATCGACCACATCCTTATAGACAGATGACATGGGTCAGACGTCATGGACGTCAAGACGAAGAGGGGGAGTGGATGCAGACTCAGACCACTATCATGTAATAATGAAGTACAGGCAGAGGATATCCATTGTGAGGAAGATACAGGGGAAGAAGTCCCTGAGGTTTGATGTGCAGTCACTGCATAAGGATAATGGGAAAAAAGAAAGCTACAAAGCAGTGGTGGCTGAAAAGCTTAGAGATTGAGAACTAGATCTAGAAGGGGCTACGGTGACACAACAGTGGAAAGTGTTACAGGATACATTGAAGAATGCGGCCACTGAGGTTGTGGGATTCCAGAGTACTGTTAGAAGAACAGAATGGTACGATAACGAGTGCCATGTAGCAGTTCTGAGGCGGAATGCAGCAAGAGAGAAAACTTTACAGCGTAAAACAAGAGCAAGTACTGAGAGAATCCAACAAGCCAGACAAGAGGCAAAGAAGATGTTGAGAAGGAAGAAGAAAGAGTGGGAGAAAGAGAAGCTAGAGCAGATCGAAGAAATGCAGAACCGGAAGGAGATCAGGGCCATGTTCCAGGGAACTAGGGAAATTAAAAGAGGATTCCAACCAAGAACGTGTTGCAAGTATAAAGCCGGCCACTTAATTGGAGACGAAAATGGGATAATGGAAAGGTGGGCAGAATATTTTGAAAAATTTTTGAATTCCGCAGAGGAAACAGCACTGGTTCGGCGAGAGCAGGGAAGAGATGGTCAGCTTGTTGGTGTTTCTGGGGAAGAGAATGTTCCAGATGTGACTTTTGAAGAGGTGAGGAAGGCAATTTCACTCATGCAGAATAACCATGCACCAGGCGAAGATGCCATTTAAGCATAGCTGTTTAAGTATGGTGGGGAAGAAGTCAATAGAAAACTGTATAACCTCATCCGAGTAGTATGGGAAAGTGAAGAGATGCCAGAAGATTGGAATCCTGCAATAATATGCCCAATCCATAAGAAGAATGATAAAACGGTATGTAGCAACTACCAAGGGATCTCATTTCTCAACGTAGCATATAAAATCTTCTCAAAGGTGCTGGCAAGGAGGCTAGAGGTTTATGCAGAAAGTGAGTTGGGTGAATATCAATGTGGGTTTCGAAGGAACCAATCAACTATTGATCACCTCCTGTCATTGCGACTAATATTGGAGAAATGCTACAAATATAACATCAGTGTACACCAACTCTTCATTGATTATGCGTAGGCATATGATAGTGTTCAGAGATCCAAGCTGCGAATGGTATTGGATGCAATGCGGGTGCCTCGAAAGATCATCAATCTTGTAGAAATGACATTGTGAAATACCAGGGCCAAAGTGAAAATACAAGGAAAGCTAACAAGGGAGTTCCAAGTAAGAAGAGGGTTGAAGCAATGGGATGTGATATCGACCACCCTCTTCAATCTATGCCTAGAATATGTCATCAGAACGATCCCAATGAACCCCTGTGGTACCATTTATAATAGGGCCCTCCAGTACGTGGCGTTCGCGGATGACGTTGTCCTTCTCAGTAGGAGCCCGAGAGCGTTGACAGAGGCATTGCTGCATCTGCACGAAGGTTTGAAACACCTGGAGCTGCAAATTAACAATGAAAAGACGAAATACATGATGAGCACGAGGGATTTAGAAAGGTTTCAAGGAGTGAGAGCACTGGAATGGGAAGAAGGAAAATTCGAAAGAGTTGAGGAATTCAAGTACCTGGGAGCAATAGTTACAGAGGACAATGTAGTCAGTGCTGAGATTCAAGCATGCATTGCAGCAGGAAACAGATGCCTCTATGCTTTTAACAGGCTGCTGAAGTCATCTTTCCAGAAGGCTTAAGCTCGCTGTATACCGCATCATAATATGACCAGTTGTTCTGTATGGATGCGAAGCTTGGACCATTACGGAAAATGACAAGACCAAGCTCCGAGTGTGGGAAAGAAAGATACTTCGGAAGATCTTTGGGGCCATCTGCAAAGAAGGCGAGTGGCACATGCGAACAAACCAGGAAGTGTATCAGCTCTATAATGCTATAGACCTGTTGCAGAAGCTAAGAAGAGACAGATGCGGTACTTGGGACACATTGTGAGAATGGAGGAGGGGAGGGTTCCAAGGAAGACTCTTCATCAACACCCTGAAGGTAGGAGGAAACCAGGGCGACCTAGGAAGAGATGGAATGATGATGTTAAGCTAGGCGAACACGTACCAATCTGGGACAATATTGGTGGACAATATTGGTCATGATTGGTATTGGCGGTTGGCACTGTCCGCGAACACACAGGTTTTCGTTTGACGAGTATTGGCCTAGTTACGGCGTTGCTCACCAGGGAGAGCTAGAGAGAGCGTGTTTCCGTTCAGAATTGCTATAGTTTAAAACGCCGTCCCTCTGTAGAAATCAATGAAGATTCTTTCATTATTAAATTTCCAAAATGTTGTTGTTGGAATTATCTGTGTTGGGCCGACCCATTTTGCTGATTTTCAGCCTTGTTTCTCAAAGAAAATGGCCGGCGTGAGTGACTGAATTTCCGATGTTCAAAGTCCCGCCTTCTTCGACATCAGCATTGTCACATGATTTCATCCGTTCATGTGATTCGCTCGCTAAGCAGCAATCTTTCTCGCCAACTGAAGTTGGTACCTTTTTTCCGACAATCGCCAATGGGCAATATTGTTCCTTTTTATTGCTGAAAACGGTTGGTACCAATCAAAAGTACCAATATTGTCCACCAATATTGTCCCCGATTGGTACGTGTTCGCCTAGCTTTAGAGAGGATGTACAGGCTTTGGGAATCAGGAACTGGAGGAGATGTGAGGCAAGCAGAGCTGACTGGACGAAAGCTGTAGGAGAGGCCAGGGTCCTTCATGGACTGTTGCGCCAAGAGAGTGAGTGAGTGAGCGATGGTGTAGTCAGAGTGGCTAAAATCAAGATCAAAGGCGAATTTTAGTGCGACCAATTCAGAGATTGTATCCACTTGAAACAGAAGCTGATGCTGAAAAAAAAAAAACAACAACTTAAAATGATGAATTTAAAGGACTGTTGAAATATTGATTTCAATATTTCAAGGTGAGAAGTGTGTTGTAAATTTATTGAGTTGTATTACGTAATTTTCTTTGTTTGTTGTTGCTGCTATTGTTAGTTATGCTGTATAAGCCTGGGAGGTTTAGATTGTTAGTTACTAGACAATGGAGAAGAAAGGTTTTAAGTTTGCTTTGCTGTATAAAGTATGATTGCAAAGAACTGTTTAAAAAAAAACAAAACATGAATTGAAAAACCACAAAATGTAAATGAAAAGCCTTCTGCTCACAACAGATAGCAATGCAAGTACAAGCCATTGTTTAATTACTTAGAATGTCAACTTTATTAAGACTTATTCTACCTCAACCCCTGGATTTCTATTTTATGAATTATTGCTTCAATTTTCATTGTATATAAAAAAAAAAACACAAAACAAAACAAACAAACTAACTTGTATGTCTTTTAATAGACAATCCCATTTCAGCAATATTTATCAGTTGACCTATCCATATTGCATGACTTAGCATAGAATAAATGTTCTTTTAAACATTAGAAATATATTACTCTTTCCCAGAAGTGCTACAATAGATTAAACCAGAACTAGATTTTTTGATGATTTCCGGGATATCTTTAGATAAAACTGAATTACTGTGCAAGTGCATAATTTTACAAAATTCGTTATTTATAATATTAGTAAGAGACGGAAATTCTTTTAATCACATCAGTACTTTATATTCTGATAATCTGAAAATAATCTTCTATATTTTGTAAAGAAAGAAAGTCATGTTTTACTAAAGGAAGTCATTATAGCTTAATCCATTTATGAAAATAGCAATTTTCAAGATATGATCACAGTTTTACTGTTGTTTCTTGAATGAATAGCGATGAAGACTAAGAATATCAAAAGAAAGGATTACTGTAAAGTAATAACTACTGTCATTATAAATTTAAAAATTAAACTATTCTAAATTGTCTGTAGGATGAAATGAGGATACTGAGCTTGGACATCTTGTTCCAAATTTTTCAAATAAATTTAACCTGCATGATTATCATAAATATTTAAAACAGAATCAAAATAAAAAATTACCAATAATTATAAACAGATTATGGCTTATTTACAAAAACTTTACAACTGAATAACAAAATCACAATTATCTGTCTTTAAGGGCATAAAACAGTTCATTCAAATTCTACTTGCTTTTATTTATTTATTACAAAGTAGGCTTAACGTGCATGGAATGAAATAAAGAAAAATAGAAATAAATAAAACACACTTACTTACAAAAAGTTACTTACATGATCATGTCGTCCTAAATGTTGTCTTTATGTCGTATATGTTTGTGCCGTCCCTGATGAAGGAATACGCACACTATTCCGAAACTGTTGGATTATTACCATGTATAATTCTCTCAACTTTTTGTAAGTAAGTGCGTTTTATTTATTTATATTTTTCTTTATTTCTTTATTAATTTATTTATCTGAATAGAGCTTTTTTTACTAGTAAGATATTCAGTGACCAGTGTAAACATCCGATCGCAATGGTCCAAATTCCACTCTTCAATAATACTGAGCACATCATGAAAATGATGTTCATCCAAGATAATTTCAAAGGTGCAAAGCTTGCGATTTACAAAAGCTTCAGTATTTATTTTGCTCAGTAGTGAATTTAACTTTCTCTGCCAGAATTGTTCTGTAAATACAGATAATATTAAGTGTTCTAAACATTCACTATTCTCCAGTGTGTTACAAACTATTTCAAAAAATATGTCTGCAGTTTTATCATAATCTTCATTACTGGAAGAGCAATTTACATTCAAATGAATTTTTGAGAGCCTACTGTGGGTCATTAAGGAAGACCAAGGAGCATTCCATGATGTGTCCATTGTGTTTCCAATTTCTAAAGATATTCTTAATTCTTTTAAGCTATTAATAGCATTTACTTGGTTACAAACAGTCTCTAATGAATTACCATTAATATTTGGCTTTTCAAGCCATAGAGACTGTAAAGAGGAAGACCAATCAATAGATTCATCTGGATCATGAAATTCTGTCAAGGAGCACTGTAGTTTTTTCACTTGAAACACTGTTACCATTTTATGAATGCTTATACCATCCAATTCAGAATCATCTATAATCATGTGATTAACAGTGCCATGCTCATTCCCTGCTTTGTATTGCAATTTGCAACCAGATAAATTAATTAAAGTCCACTGCTTTGTTGAAGGTATCAAATTATTTAAAGATAATGGTAATACTTTGTGTGTTGTTGGAATGCAGTAAGCCAAGCTAAGTGATGTTAAAGGACAGTCAGATGAAGACACTGCTTTAATAAGTTCACACATATCCTTTTCAGACAGTTGAGAATGGCTGAAATCCAGGGTATTCAAAGTGCATGTCTTCTTCTTCAAATCTTCACACAAAGATTTTAAATTGACAGAATTTTGTTTTGTTTGTTCTAGAGTCAAAGTCAGATGAGTAATAGTAAGCTTTTGAAGTAATTCTGATATTCTCAACATAGATTTATGAGATCTATTGTTAACATGAAATTTCAAATGATGTAGGTTTTTACAACGTAACAGAAATGAAGACAATATCTTCAGTTGATCTGCTGTGAGGGGAGTGCTTTTGTCTGATGAGGGTTGACTGATAACAAATGAAAACGATTCTAAGTGATTGTTAACTGAAATGGGAGGACACTTTTCCAGTTCTTTGAAGATTTTACTTGAGTCTGTTTGAAGAGTTAAAGCTAACAATTTGACTGATTTACAGTTACTTAAATCCTGAAGAAGTTCATATAACAACAATTCAGAGGAATAAATAATCAAAGAAGAGATTTTACTGTTTTCTTTTAATCTTGAAATTATACTGTGAACACAACTAACTGCTGATTTGGAATCAATGCTGAGAATTAGAGTCTTGATAGGGCAACAAGTATGAGAAATAACTTCAGAAATCATTTTTTCCCATAAACTGATGTTGACAAGAAATACATCTCTTGATGAAATTAAACTTATTCCTGAATGCATAAATCTATTGACATCAGCTTCTCCTGAATCTACAGTAGAATATGGTTGACTGAAGTTCAGCACCAGCCATTCTGACAGATATCCACATACAACTTCAATATTTTCAGGAAAATTTCCACTTTGGATGAGAAGATGTATGTGATAAAGAAATCTATCATATAGATAACATGATATAAGACTACTGAAAAACTCAGAATTGGTATTTTTTATTAAACCTGCCATAAAGGCTGGTAAAAGTGTTTCTGTGTCTTTAAGTCTGCACAGAACATTTTTTAATCTACTACAAACTTTATCTTTCTCAGATGTTTTATACAGATAATATGCAGTAATCAATTCTATAAAAGCAGGATGGATAAATTGATATTTCAACTTATCCATTTTTTCCATTTTTGTAAGCCGAAGTAACCCAAGTGATATCTTATCATCAACATCTTCAACAACATTACGAAGACAATGTTTTATTTCTTCCCTGCTGAACTCAGTTTGTCGATTCTCCATCATTTCAAGACAGAATTTCCCTAAACAGTCTAATATATCCTCACATTTTGAACTGGAAGAGCATAATTGTTCGTTTAACTGCAGGCAATGACAAATTGCTTCCTTGACAATATGGAATACTAAATCTGTGTAGGTAGGAATGCTTTCATAGCTTTTCTCTTTCCATTCAGAACACTGAAGAAAGAGGTAAAAGGGGCACTGAAGATAAACATAAAATTCAGGAACTTCAGATGGAAGCACATCCAATAACTTCGTATAGGATTCACTACCCAAAAAAGATTTAGCATATTTCATGATATCTCCAGTGTCAAATCCACATGTCCTTAAATGGAATTTAAAGAAATAAAAAATTGATTTAGCAGCTTCAGGTCTGGATGTTACAAATACAGAAGAACGGGGAAGAATCTTTCCTTTAATTAGATGCTGAACTTCCTCTTGCTGAGCAGATTTCATCTGATCGTAGCCATCTATGATTATCAAAATGCAGTCCTGATATTTTTTTAACACTGCAAAAATTAAGTCATTATCATCATAACCTTCCATTTGTGATTTCTTTAAGAGGAAGTCTTTTGTAGTGGTATCAAACTCTTCAGCTTTTACAATGTATACGAGCTGAAAATAATTTAGGGATTCGACAGATTCACATGTCCAGTTATAGATTAGCTGTCTTGACACAATGCTCTTTCCGTACCCAAGATGGCCCTGCAAAAGAATCGACTTGTGACTTTGAAGGAGAGAGCCTAAATATTGAATGGACACAGGTTGCTCACTTTCTTGCTTTGCAGTATGTGGCATTGTACTTAACTGGATATTCCTACACTCAGACAAATGTAATGTATCTTTAGGTGAAGAGGACATCCTTCGATGATTAGATACATAGGCTTCAGATTGGTAGGATTTCTGAAGCTTTGCCTTTATATCTTTCAGAGTGCCTGAAAAGAAATGAAAAAAAAAATCAACATATATACAACTTTTTTTCACTGTGCAATGGGAATTAGAACTGAAGTTTTATTACTAATTTTATTAGTAATGTTTTATTACTAAGTTTTATTACTAATAGCAACTACAAGTTTAGTTTATAAAATAGGATCATACTGTATGGTGCAGTCATACCTTCTTTAAATGCTACCAATCAACAAGACAGGCATACCAAGTTTCTTGAGAAGTTTACAGAATCAAAATGGAAAAAAATAAATCAATCAATCAAGAACTAAAACACTAATTTATTACACTGTTAGTGAGGTCAATAAACTGTGGCCTATTTGAGCTCAAATAACTGAACATGTTATAATTATGTAAATATGTTCTGAAACATGGATTCCTTTAAATTCTTTTTGGATTAATTCAATACAAAAGAAGCTTCAAAATTGCCAACTCTTGATGTTTTAACTAGAATGATTGATGCTCTGACCCACTAGGCCCTCGGACTAAAAAAGGTTGAAGACCTCTGACCTAAAGGAATACAAGGAACAAAACAACAAATATAATACTATAAAGGACAACATATTATTACATAGCTAAAGGATCAAATTTCAAGCACAAAATTAAGAGACTACAAAAATATAGCCATAAAAAAAGTCACTAATGAAGGACAATCAGGAGTAGCATGATAAAAGATAAAAGATTAAAGAGAATAGTAAAATAAAACAATGTAAAGAGAATTTTCAAATTAGAAAAGTGTAGCAAGACCACATAAGTGAATAAATTTTAAAACAGATTAGACAGATAAAAGATGTTATTATTTAAAAATAGAAAAATTTGAATTGGAATATTATAAATAAAAGGAGTGGTGACTATGTTGATGAAAAGCAGAACGCTCAACTAAAATGTATTGAATAATTAATGTAACTTCGGAAGTACCAACACATTAGGAAAGAAGTTGATCTTGAAGAAGTAGATGAAGGCAAGTTATTCTGATGTGTCCAATACAAAAATGTATTAAAATAATATCATTTCAATGAAGAAAACACATTTTATTGTAAGGAAATGACAGAACAAGATTAATCTGATGATATTTATTAGATGAAAGTTGGTTCTACTCTTCTTCAGTTGAGCACAAACGATAATTAAGAAAAATCACCAGTGGATGCTGGAATTGCCTTCAATGGAAAGATAGCAGCAGAACTGTCCAGAGAATTTTGCACAGGGTGGTGCAAAAAAAAGGTAACCAAAATTAAGATGAAATGATGTTGCGTTGATCTTTACAGGTACTGTTTGGTAATACTCTGTTTACTGCTTACAGGTACGTAATTCCTGACCACCTTGCCACAGTACACATTAGAAGAACGGATTTGTGGTGGGGAGTATTACTTCAGAAATTATGGTACTGGACGGAATGATTGACCATCTTTGGCAGCAGTACGTCGAGGCTTTGAGGAGCGTTTTCAGAAACCAGCATATCCAAAGAAAACCGTTTTGAACTGGGTGAAAATGTTCCGGAATACAGGGTCTGTAACAAATCACAATGAGGGACAATCTGGACAACCACGCAGCACCAGAACAAACGAAAATGTTGGTCGTGTGTTCGAGAAAGTGCTATACTCTCCAAAGAAAAGCATGCGGCGTATGTCAAAGGAGTTACAGATTGAACGAACCAGTGTCCTTTGTATGGCGAAAGACATTGGTGCAAATTCGTATTGCATCCAGGTTTTACAGGAGTTGAAGCCTTCAGATTTCTGCGCTCGTATGCTTGTATACTGTGGACATGTTTTAGCAAATCTGTACGTGGATTCACATTGCATGGATAATTGGTGGTTTTCCGATGAGTGTCATGTTCTGCTCAGCGGTCACATAAACAAGCAAAACAGATGAGTTCGCACATCTGGTTTGGGAGAAGCCAGATGAGTTCGCACAAAGACCCTTTCATTCAGAAGAAGTAACCGTATGGGTGGCCATATCAAGTCGTGGTGTTATTGGACCTTATTTCATTGAAGATGAAGATGGTAACACAACAACATTAAACGCACAGCGATACAGAGAGCAGGTCATCATCCGGTTTTATTCAGATTTACAGATATTTTGTGATATTCATGATCTGGATTTCAATATGCAAGTGTTCCAGCAAGATGGCACAACCCCCACATAGGCATAGGTAATAAAGCAATGTTACAGGAGTTGTTTCCAGACCGCCTTGTATCCAGAGGGACTGCCTTTCCCTTTCCTTCAAGAAGTCCAGACCTGACGATATGTGATGCTTTTCTGTGGGGAATGTTAAAGGAGAAATACTTTATACCCATACCACGAACTCTGCAACACCTACATGAGAACATTGACTTGGTGATTCGGGATATAACCCCTCAATAGGGCTCGCATATGTTGTTAACATCATTCACCGCATGGAATATGTTGTAGGCAATAATGGAAGGCATGTAGAACATATTATTGTGCGATAACTACACCTCGTCACAACTACTTGACTTCGGTTACCTTTTTTTTGCACCACCCTGTACAACTTCACTGCCATGAATCACAACATGGGGTTGGTATCCAATACAGAATAATAGTGTTATGTTTCAATTGATGCAATAAATCCAATACTGATAATAAAACAGAATGGACTGTCAGGGTGAAGCTACATAAGGCTCTTCAAGAACTCTCAAAAGTTACTATAAATAAGAATATTGGAGAGCACTTCAATGCATAAGGAGTACATATTGTATTGCCATTAAAATGGCATATAACTTCACAGTGAAAACAGAAATCTATTGAGGTAGATGAACAACTTTATTACAATGTTTAGTGTAAATGAACCATCTGTATAAAAGACATTTTTGACAACAGGATAACTGCTTCAAATGCAGAGATCAGAAGACTATTAGAGATAAAGGTGTTTTACTGTTGATCAAGACAAAAAATTACAGTTCACTTTCAAATATTCTCAAAGTGTAGAAGGGGATTTTGATAATAAAGCTATTCATAGGTTTCTGAGATGAAATGTATTAAGTAAAATCTTCATCTGATGTCTGAAAGGTAGTATGATAAAAGGACAGTTGCTAAAAAGGCATTCTTGTCAGGGAGAACATACAGAATTATGAGTTGGATTCTTCGGATGGCATGAAATGAGGATTTATGAAGAGACAAAGCTTGCCTATGAAGACTCAGATACTTCACATGCTTCTGCATATAAGTTTCAGGTGAAGAAGTGTGAAATGCACCAAAACTTAAATGGTGGATGGGATCAAGTATGATGAATAAGCAAAAGCATATGTAACTGTAATCCAACTGTATCACGGCTTTATAAAGTTGTAGTAAAATAAGTCAATCACTCTCCGAATTGGTATGAGAAAGGATTTTTAAGCAATTTAGCTTTAAGATACATTTTTTCCTTAGGTTCTGCTGGTGACTTTAAAAGTTTAGGTTTGGATCAAACATGAGACCCAGAAATTTATGCTTTGATGCAAAAAGTTACAAATTACCAAGTGTCAAATTGGGCAGTGCAAAGATCCCTTGACAGAGTAAAATGAATGCATACTGTCTTCTATTCAGAAAAAACAAAGCCATTTAAAGCAGTCCATCATATATTCAATTCAAAGCAAGCTATAACTGTTTCTCAATAACATGCAAAGTTTGTTGAATGACATAAAATCAGAAAGTCTTTAACATAATGAAATATGAATAGACGTAGGTAAACAAGCAATGATTTAATTTATTTTGATAGACAAAAGTGTGACACATAGGATACATCCAGGAGGATAAGGACTTGATACTGTTTAGCCAATTCAGACTTAGAAGATGCAGTTAGTAAAAAAAAATCTGAATCAAAATAAGCATGTTTCCATGTAATCTGTAACAGTGTAAATCTTTCAGAATTCCAAATATCCAGGTTTAATCAAAAGTTTTTCAAATCAAAGAAATGGAAATCAGATGTTCTCTACTAACAAATGCAATACACATTTGTGTTTTCCACGTGAGCAAGATAATCAACAGTGGATTGACATTTATGAAAGCCACATTGTGTAGGAGTAAAAAAGTTATTCTTTTCAATACACCACATTTATTATCAATTACCATAAGTTCTATTTAATTGCAACCACTAAAGCACTAATTAAAATAGAACATAAAACATAAAACTTACATTACGTTTCGAGGCTTATTAACTATCGAGTCCTCTTTTTCAACAACAATTGTGGAGCCCCCAATCTGTCATCCATTAGGAATTATCGATGGAAAAAAATGATGAACTGTCAGCTGAATTCAGGTTGCCTGGATGTGTTACGCTATCTATCACTGTCCGCAGTTATCAGCTGTGTCGTCTGCTAGTTGACTTGAAGTCACTGTCAGATTTGAAGTGTTGTAGGATACCCATTAATAACGATCGGCAGGAGTTAATGAATTTAAAAAATATTGTAATGTGAAATATTACAAATGGAGATGTCTTCATTATAGCTTTTTTTATTCCAAATGGTGAGGGATTCCTGGAATTTTCTGATGTACGTATAATTTTGAATGCCCAATATAATAGGTTTTGTAATATCAATATTATGACAGGTTGCAATGTAATGTTCTGCACTGGTATACCGGGCATTTTTATTTTTTATGGTGTATTCGTGTTCTTTAAGCCGTTTTTTCAGTTTTCTTTTTGTTTCCCCTATGTATACCCCTTGGCAACTACTATTTTGGCATCTTGTGCCATAAATGGCTCCTTGTACCTCTGTAATGGACTTTTCGGTTCACATGGTATTTCATGGGTAAGTATTTTTTGAGAATGTAATTAGCTCTTTCTGTCTATACCTATATTATATTTGGTTAATGGTGGTTTTAGTTTTTTGTGTAAAGAATTTTGATACACAATAGATACATATTTGTTTATATTTACTTTGCTATTTCCATTATTATTATGTTGTTGAGATTTCTGTTTGTATTTTATATATTGTAGAGACCTATTAATTTGTGTTGTTATGTAACTTTCTGGCAAGCCATTTGTTTTGAAAATATTTTAAATATTGTCTATTTCGGATTCTAAGGCCATTGTAGTGGAACATATGTCGTATGCTCTTTGTACGGCAATGTTTATTGCATTTCTTTTGTAATTGCTTGATACAGAACTGTATAGCGTAGTTTATTGTGATAAGAGCATCTTTCTTTTTCCTAAATAGATTAGTATGATATCTGGATGTGTTTGTTCTGATTTCAATATCCCGGAATGGCATGACTCCTTCATGTTCCTTCTCCATTGTATACTGTATATAAGTACTAGCTGTACCCGGCATGCGTTATATTGCCACTCAAAGAAAGTAAGTGTTTGTGTTTTAATTCTGTTTTAAGACTGTAATCATAATTAGCATCGTAACGGAATGCACCAAGATTTAAATCAGCATGCAATGTTCATCTGGATCGAGCAATTCGTACTTGAAAGGTTTCCAATCTTGCTTCCCGTTGCTCGTCTGTTTCTGAAGCTCGTAATGCCTTTTTCTTTCGTGCTTGAGGTGTAGATCGAGCAATCACTTGTCGTTTAGGTGGCATAATTGATTTGACAGCGAAAGTAATGCTTTGTGACGACTATTACAAATTCACCTGGAAAAAGCAAAGAAAATGCGTGTGATATCTATTATCTAATGTCAACCTGCAATTGGAATTTCACAATCAACACCACTTATGTCCTTATGTCACACACGAACTGCCGCTAAACTATATGAAATACACTCATTTGTTGAAACGACTCGCGCGTCAGATATTGTAAAATGGTTCTACTAATTCAGAAACTTTCACAAGCATGCGCACAACAACTCACCAAAGTTTCATCACAATCTGATGAATGGTATAGGAACGCATATGGGACAAACAAACAAAGAAACATTCATTTTTATATAGATAGATAGATTTACAGAATTAAAAGCCTGAAAAATTGCTGGGATATAATTTTCTTTCACTATAAGAAATGAATCGACAATGTAACGACACATATAAAGGATTCTGAAAACTAAATAAGACAATTCTTCATTTTTCTCCATCGACAATTCTTAAATGATGGCAAATTGGGGCTCCGCTCTATATTGTTGAAAATGAGGACCCTATAGTTAATGAGCTCGAGATGTTCATTAATGTAAATTTTATCTTTTCTATTTTAATTAGTTCTTTAGTGGTTGCAATTAAATAATTGTATCAGCACGTAAAATCATGACTCAAATCATAAGTTCTATTGTTTACACAAACAGCCGGCAAGTGCAACAGGGCAGTAATTTTTAGGATCATTGCTTTCTTTCTCAGGTTTAGCAAGTTATACTAATTGTTTTTTGCCAATAATTGGGAAGTAAATGTTCCAATCAAATTTTGTTAAAAAGTGAAAGAATAACTCCTGAGAAAACTATCGATAAATGTCACAGCATTTCATAATGTACTCATTATGATCAAAGGCAGTATTTTTGGAATTGTTTACGACAAACAATAACTCATCTGAAGAAAAAGATACTGTAAAAGCACTTATTTTCGCGAGGCTTTAATTTTCGCGAATTTCGCGAGCCTGTCGTAATCACGAAAATTTAAGCCTCGCGAATTACTTTTTTTTGGTTGAATTCGGTTCTGTTCATATAAAATTCACGAAATTTTCAGCTCGCGAAATCACCGATATCTTCATTTTCGCGAAAATTACGGCTCGCGAAAATAAGTGCTTTTACAGTATATAATATGCTTCTCTGTTGGAAGAAGTGGATTGATGTGGAATGACCTCAGCTTGTTTGGTGGTCTGAAAAGACATTGATAAACTGGAGGAACTTAAGTTCCAAGTTAAAGCTGGGCCAAATGCTTCAACTTGATCATAGACTTTGTCTATTTGAGTACAATTCTCCTTCAGAAGGGTTAAACCTTGTGGGGAGTGGCAGCCATGCATCCTTTTCAGCTTATTCCTAAAAGTTTTTAAGGAAATGTAACTGTTAAGAAAAGATATTCAAGAATGCCTGGAGTCTTTCTGGGCAGTCCATGAGATATGTCAGATTTAAGCTTGGGTCATTTTACATTCCACAAGATTTTAAGAGTAGAATAATGGCAAAAATATTCCAAATTTTCTTCTGTGCTGTGGTACAAATATAATTCCACCAAGATGTAATAGAAAGGGAGATGATGTTTATGGAATGCTAGAGTGAGCACTACATATGATCATATCATTTACATTCATGTTGTTAATAATGTCATCAGAGAGGTCAATGGCCTAAAATTTACATTTAGCTTTAGGAAACATCTGAAAACACACTTGTAAAATAAAAAAAGACATTTAAGAAGTGTTAACTAGTTTTGGGTCTTTACAGGACCCTTTGTCAACATCTGAAATGAGAAGAAGGATCGTCAGTATATAAAGGAAAGCTAACCAATCGGCAGATCCGGTCGTGTCGATTAACCTGAAAGGAAAGGATAAAGAAGCAATCGCCTCCCATATGCAAATGAAAGCTGAATTAGTTAAAATGGCCACAACCATTACATTAATAGGGTGGTCATCCTATTATTTATATCCAAAAAAATGTCCAAAAAACCTCAAGATGAAAAAAAAAAAAAATCACATATAAAGGGGTCACTTAAAATTAATATGCAAAATAAAATAAAATAATAAAAAATACACCTATTAAGTGGTCCTCTTAAAATCGATATGCAAAATAAAGTGCAAAAATATAAGAGTAAAAAATATAAGAGTAAAGAGTAAAAAAAAAAAAACATAAAAAATAAACAAGTGAATATAATTTTATGCTAAAGCATATATTTAAGGGTAACCCATAATAAAAAAAAATAAAAATAATAAAAAAAGAAAGTACATTAACATATGAAAAATAAAAAATAAAGTT
>JAFIDM010009631.1:127818980-127832080 GCA_023159025.1 Thereuonema tuberculata | reverse complement strand
ACAGTAGAGTCGCGATAATCCGAGGTAATTGGGGCTGATGGTACTTCGGATTACAAAAAACTCGGATTACACGGAAAAAAGAAAAAAAAAAACTGGAATTTTCAACTAAAACGAGTCAAATTTAATTTATAATAGATATTAAAATTACAGATACATTAACAATGTTACCTGATACATGAAAAGACTCTTTATAAGCATTTACAACTTTAAAAAACTGTCCAAGGTCTTCTGCTTCACAGTAGAGCAACGCTTTTTAGCAGCGATGTCATGCCATCGTCTAAGTAGTAAAATGGAAAACTATCACATTGACCCCTCAAATGACTTCTTGGAATCGTTGGCCTACGTGACCTTGGACTAGCCTCACCTCGGATTACACGGAAGCTCGGATTACCGCGACACTACTGTATACGGATTTGAACCGACAATCTTCAGTATGTGTGTCCAAGACCTTAAGCATCATGCTACAGCTGACAACTGAAATGAAATGGTTGCATATCTAACATTTAAGGTAATAGCGGAAATCCAATGAAAACAATAACAAATATTTCAAACATTGCGGGGGGGGGGGGGGGAGGAATCAGTTAAAGAACCAATCATCTCTCATATGCAAATGAAAACTGAATTAGTTAAAATGGCCACAACCATTACATTAATAGTGTGGTCATCCTATTACACTCATTACCAAAAAAAAAACGACACACCTAAAAGGAGTTGTCCGATTGTAATGAAATTTCGTATGCAAAGACATTGGGACAGCCCATGCAAATGATTAAACTTTGGTGTCCAATGAATGAATAGCGAGAGCTACAGCGCATCAGAACTGCGCACTCAGCAGATGTATATAAGAAGCGATTCTCAATCTGATGGTCAAAATTTCTGTTGCATTGCGAATTAGGATACCTTTCAACGACTGAAAAAATGCCTCGCCGCAGGATTCGAGCTCATTATGTGCAACTGTCAGAGTTTGAAAGAGGTCGTATCATTGGATTGAAAGAGGCAGGTTGGGCAAATCGGAGAATCGCTCGTCATATGGGTCAAAGTGATGCGGCGATTAGAAGATGCTGGCAGGAATGGGTGGACAATGGCAGATTTCAGCGTCATGAAGGTAGCGGTCGCCCTAGGGCCACAGCAGAGCAGGAGGATAGTGATTGTCAGATCAGCTGTCACAGCACCTGAATCATCGTTATCAACCATCAGACGTGCGACCCACACACGAGTGTCCACCATGACCATTCACAGACTGCTGAGAGAGCGACATCTACGCTCATACCGACCGCTACACCACCTGCCACTCACGTCTGCACACCGTTGGGCCAGATGACAGTGGTGCTTGGCTCGATCTGGTTGGAATGATGCTGACTGGGGACGTACAGTGTTTAGCGACGAATTCCGCTTCCCAACTGTGTCCTGACAATCGTCGCAGATGTGTCTGGAGACGCCCAGGGCAGCGTGCAGATCCTTCTTTCACTATTGCATGCCACACAGGCCCTCAACCAGGAGTTATGGTCTGTGGTGCCATTTCCCTTGATAGCCGGACCCCTTTGGTCGTCATTAGCGGCACACTTACAGCACAGCGGTACAGCGACAACATTCTGAGACCTGTTTTGCTACCCTTCCTTTTGCAGTACCCTGGCTTTATTTTTCAGCAAGATAATGCCAGACCACATACGGCACATGTTGCTATGACCTGTCTTGCAGCTTGTGAAACACTTCCTTGGCCAGCCAGATCCCTAGATCTCTCTCCAATCAAGCATGTCTGGAATATGATGGGAAGGCGACTGCATCCACCAGGGAATGTGGATGACCTAGCCCGACAATTGGAGCAAATTTGGCAAGAAATACCGCAGGAGACCATCAGGGAGCTTTATCACTCTATGCCACGTCGTGTGGCAGTTTGCATTCAGGGTAGAGGTGGGTCAACACCTTATTGAGCTTGTTACTTTATAACTCTGTAACTCTGAAATAAATCATTCAATTTGTCTGAAATTTTAATCATTTTCTGTTCTGTACATAATCTTCCTCTCCACCAATTTTTATCTCCATCGGACAACTCCTTCCAGGTGCGTCGTTTTTTTTTTTTTTAAAAAACGGAGCTAATTCCAAAAAAAAAAAATGTCCAAAAAACCTCAAGAGAGAGGAAAAAAAAAATCACATTTAAAGGGATCACTTAAAATTAATTGTAAAAATTAGAATTAAAAAAAAATCCCATCTATGTAGTGATCATCTTAAAATCATATGCAAAATTAAAATCCAAACAAACAAAGAGAAAAAAAAAATTACAGTATTGTGCTGCACTCTCAATAGAAAGCTTATCATTGTAGGGCTTCAAAACAATTATTCTTAACAATTCCTTCAATTTTTGAGCGTATCATCAGATTCCATCTGAAAAATGATAGTGTTATCTACATCTAGTTCATGGTAGGTTCAGTAAATATTGACCGCTGTGTTATACTTCAAATAACACAAACCCCTTCTGATAGCCCTAATGTGCTCTTTTTATCTAATCTCCAGGGCATGTTGCAATTCCCCTACATATAGGCAAGCCCTATCTTTACATTTAATTATTCTTTTATTCTAAATTATTCTTTTGTAATTCACCTACTAGTGTGGCATTTCGTTTTTTTCTTCTTCTTAACATTTGCAAGATGGTGCCCCCTCCCCCTTCCCACTATGCCAATGTTGTGTCGTTCTAGCACTCTTTTTATGTAACTGAAAAGACCATGAATATAGGGGATGGCGACATATCATGTGCGCTTACCCCTCTTAATATGCCTATTAGGGTTATACTGTATAACTGATCCATTGTTCTTGCAATAACACTATTAATAAACCTGATGGGGTTTATTATATCCCGCCATATGGATAATATTAACTTTCATATGTTTAGGGATGTTAGATTGGAAATTTGCCATTAGTCCTGCTTGGGATGGTTTTCGAAATGCCGACGTCACCAATTGCTCATCATCTATCCAAACCATGACATCATGGAAAGCTAAACCACAGTCCTTTTCATGTTTGATGGTGAAAATAATGTCCTTAGTTACACCCTTAAAAGCACTCTGGATTTTAACAATATATAAGATGTTCACAATTAAAATTCACATTTTGAAAGGCTGTAACTGGAGAACCAATTAGCAGAACGCCTTCATATTTCATATGAGGACGTCCATGGCGATGAAATTTTGTCCCCCCCCCCCCCCCCCCGAATTTACTTCCAAAGGTGGCCGCTAGGGTGATATATGGTGCTGTGATACTGTAGTGGATACACACGATTCGTTGTGTGTTACAGAAGGACTCATTCGATATGGTTTCTCCCGGAATCGACAATATACTGAAATCACAACATTGAATGCTCAACCACAGCACGTAATGTTGTGAATATGGGGCATAATGCTGGTCTTCAAGGTTCCTTAATTTGGCTAGGTGTTCACAATAGACAAGATTTTTGAGATGACCATATACCCAAAAGTCGCAGGGGTTGAGATCCGGTGAACGTGCTGGCGACGTTGTGCGAGAATGGCAGCTGATGATTCTGTTGTCGGTAAAAGTAGTCCAAAGCAACTGCTTGACAGGGGTGGTGATGTGAAGTGGGGCACCATCCTGCATGAAAACCATTGCATCCACACATTGATGCTGTTGAAGTGTGGGACTCATCTGATTGGCTAACAGAGATGTATAACGCTGGCCAGTAACTAAGAAATGATGGGATCCTTGGGACCGAGCTCTTCGAAAAACAAAGGTCCGACAATGAATGTGGATGTGAAACCACACCAAATAGTGACCTTTGATGAATGAAGTGGCAACTGCTGCAAGACTTGTAGGTTAGCAGCTGCCCAAATTCTGCAGTTGTGCGTATTCACATCACCATGCAGATGGAAGTGAAGCTTCACCAAAATGTTCCATGGTCAGTTGGCTTCCAGTTATGTTCGAGCAAGAAACTGTAGGGCAAATATTTCATGTGCACATGTCGGGAGTCAATAATTGCTGAATACTGCAGATTTTGTAGAGGTATCAGTGCAAAATTTGCCGTAGAACTTTGTGAATAGTACTTACAATTTGTCTAATGACTGTGTAACACGCCATGCACTGCTGCTTCCCACAATTGCACATTTTCCATCCTTTCTTCCTCTACCGATATCGCTATATCCTCCACTATCTGCTGTTCTATGGTTTTCCGTCCTCTGCCAAGCTTTACCTGAAAGAAACCTGTCTCTTCAAATTTCTGGATCATTTTTTGAACACCATTTGCAGTCATAGGGCCAGCTTTCAGTCTCTTTAATGTCCTAAACTTTCCAAATGATGTTAAGGTACAGCTGTTATTTTGATAAAACAGCTTCACATGAAGTGTGTGATCCTTTGGTAACATTGTCATTATGCAAATTATATGACGCATTCCTCACCTGTCTGCTTTTATAGCAGTTTTCAATCACATGGCATGGCTGTGCATTTCTCATTAGCATTTTCCACTACAGTATTGCAGCGCCATATATCGCCCTAGCGGCCACTTTAGGAGGTAATATTTTTTTTTTTTTTGCGCTAAATAAAATTCTATCACCATGGACATCTTCATGTAAAATATGAAGTAGTTCCGTTGATTGGTTCTACAATTACAGCCTTTCAAAATGTGAACTTTAATTATGAACACCTTGTATTTCACATCTAAAACTAGAAACAGATCCTCTACGTATCATCTGAAAAACTGAATGTGCTACTCTACGTTATGACGTATTTCCACCTGAGCAACTTGAGCGGAAGTTCCATGAACACTCCTCCTTGTTGGACAAACATCTCCTTATCTATTAGAAAAAGTTGCATGCCGATCATGCTCAAGAGATCCTCCCTGATGCCACCATTTCACTTTCTTGTTTAGAGCCCTTATCTTGAAATCCGGAGACTGCATAGTCCAATGCCTTATGGAACAGGTCGACCATTATGCTGGTAAACAATGACATCACATCCAACAAAACCATGGCTGCATTCGTGTTAACCTGTATATTCTTCAGCTCCTTAACAAAGGCCAATGAATTCCAGATGGACCAAGGGGATGGGGTTGCTAATGGCTTTATCTTATGTTCTAGAAATCTAGATATTATTGCTATCACAGAATCCTGACAATTGATAATTGGCATTATTGGAAAAAAGTCATTATATTTTTTTTTTTCTTTGTGCGCTTTAGATAAACCTTTGAACCTTGGCAGGTCACGCAAGATGGCCTGACCTTGGTTTTGCATCTTGTTGTCAATAATTTTCCATGACCACTGGTTATCTACAATCTTCTTAATCACATTCACTGCACTGCTGACATTCCCATCCAACCACTGAAAACCTGTTATATCTTGAAATAAAATAATCACACAATTGTTGATATTTAAGGTGGTCCAGTAGAACAATGGAGCAGCCATTGTCAGTCTTCATAACGATAACACAGTCTTTGTTACCAATCGCTTAGAACGCCTCCATCCCCAAAGGGTTTAAGTTAATGTGTACTCCTTTCATAGTCTGCAATACTGCTGTAACACCTTTCCAAAGAATTTTCGAAGGTCATTTCGCCACTGGTACATCCTGAATCATTTTTTACCCTTGTTTTGAGCTAGAAATGGTATACCAAATGTTGATCCTGAGTATGCCAATTGCAAAATTTGCACCTCTAACTAGGATGTTCTTTTGTGTATCTGATAAGGTAGATGCCACCTTCACTGATGATACCTTATACCTTGCACTGACGGGCCTTGTAGAGCCATACTGGTCATCTCCTCAAGCCCTACAATGATATGCTTTTATTGAGAGCACGACACAATACTATAAGCAATATTTTTTTTTTCTTTCTCTTCTTTCTTTGTTTGGATTTTAATTTTACATATTGATTTTAAGATGACCACTACATGGGTGTGATTTTTTTTTTATTTTAATGTTATTTTTTACATAGCTTTTATTTATTTATTTTTTTTTACTCCTTATCTGTTTGCTCTTTATTTTGCATACGATTGCAAAATTTGCACCTCTAGCTAGGATGTTCTTTTGTGTATCTGATAAGGTAGATGCCACCTTCACTGATGATACCTTATACCTTGCACTGACGGGCCTTGTAGAGCCATACTGGTCATCTCCTAAGCCACTAAGAGGACCACTATATAGGTGTATTTTTTTATTATTTTATTTTGCAT
This sequence comes from Thereuonema tuberculata, assembly GCA_023159025.1. Classification (NCBI taxonomy): domain Eukaryota; kingdom Metazoa; phylum Arthropoda; class Chilopoda; order Scutigeromorpha; family Scutigeridae; genus Thereuonema; species Thereuonema tuberculata. The sequence continues at coordinate 127,825,916 of JAFIDM010009631.1, read as the reverse complement.
ATTAATTTAAGATGACCCCTATAAAGGTGATATTTTTTTTTTTTTCATCTTGAGGTTTTCTGTACGATTTTTGGATATAAATAACAGAGTGACCACCATATTGATGTAATGGTTGTGGCCATTTTAACTAATTCAGCTTTCATTTGCAAATGGGAGGCGATTGCTTCTTTATCCTTTCCTTTCAGGTTAATTGACGCGACTGGATTTGCTGATTGGTTAGTTTTCCTTTATATACTGATGATCCTGCATCTCATTTCAGATGTTGACAAAGGGTTCTTTAAAGGACCCGAAACTAGTCTGCACTTTTTGATTGTTGTTTTGAAAGTTTTGAAAGTTATTTTTGAAAATAAACTTTTTGAAAGTTTAATTTACAAGTCTGTTTTTAGATGTTTGTCAAGTTAATAGAGTTGGACCCATTAAATTTTATATTATTACATTGGTTAAGTTTGGGTAATCTACTACATGGGGTGAACAAAATAATATAAACACCTGTGAAATGACACAAAATCTTCATTAGTAGGGTGTTGGCCCACCCTTTGCCTGAATTACAGCTTGTATCCTACATGGGATGAACAAATACAGGCACAATGTTCAAGGGAATACGCAGCCATTCCTCATGCAGAGCAGTCTCTCGTTCAGAAAGTGAAGGGAGGTGGAAACTAGCACATATTTTGGCCTCCAAAATACCCCACAAAGGTTCAATAATGTTAAGATCAGGAGACTAAGATGTTCCATTTCATATTCGTGCTCATCGAACCATGTTTGGCCACACTGAGCAGTGTGAATGGGGGCGTTGTTGTCTTGGAACAGAGGTCCGTTTGCCAGGGAACACAGTCTTCAGCATAGAATGGAAATAATTGCCCAGAATGCTGAGATTATGCTGTGCTGTGACCTTCCCAAGCAGGAATACAAGTGGTCCTAGACCATGCCAAGATATCACACCCCATACCATCATAGCGCCCCTCCCTGCTTAATAGCAGGAAGGAGGCAGTTAACATGAAAGGCTTCTGCATGCATTCTCCACACATAAACATGTCCAGTAATCTGAAATAATGTAAAGGAAGATTCATCAATCATGTCTCCACTGCTGTTGTGTCCAGTGTCTGTGCTCGCTGCACCATTGCCACTGCTTCAACACATTACCAGTGTCCCCAATGGTTTTGGAATAGATGCTCTACCATGAATGTTCACAGCATGCAGTTCCTATTGGATAATTTTGATTGATATGGGGTCCTGGAGATGGGTGTTCATCTCAAAGGTTATCTGGAACACCATTGTCCTGTGCTGTTGAGTCACTATCTGCTTCAACATCTGTCTCTCCATGTCGGTGAGCTTTGACTTTTGCCCACTATTCTGTTTTGCAGATGACATCTTACCATGTTTTGTTGTAGACTGTCATAACAGTTGACACAGTGTTTCTTGCAACACCCACAAGGTTAGTTGTTTTCATCACTGAAGCTCCAGTGTGATGTGCTCCAATGATCATGCCTCTTTTGAAGTCTGAGAGGTCGGACATAACAGTGTTTCACTGCTATGTTTCACAGCACAAGTTTTTAGATCCACTCGTACGACTGCTGCTGTTGATCGACTGATACCTCGGCCTTCATGGCCACTAGTGGGCAGACTTTTGAAGATGGCATCGCTCTGCTATGTAAATGAAGTATGGCCCATTTTCATATGGTTGTTCATATTACTGTGTCCACACCTTGTACCTCAAATTTCTACTGAAGGGACAAGAAGTTAACGTTGAAGATTGAAGAATTTCATGACCATAAAATGGCCACTGCCTCCAGGATTATTAATAACTTCCCAATGTTCTCCTAAAATTAGGAGAAAAGCATAGAGAACCAAGTGCCAAATCAACTGAAAAGAAATTGGTAAGGACATTAGTGTGGATGATCCTGTATTCAAGATGCAAAGATGGTAATGAAGTATCTGGTCTTCAATAATATCACTTCTGTTGTTAATTAATGAAAAGCCTCAGACTGGGGAATGAGTATGACGGTTACCAATTACTAGAAAAGAAAGTGGCAACTGGTTAATGTGATCGAAGTGAAACTAGTGCAGTGGAAAGAAGATACAGGCTACAGATGGTAATTAGTCATCCTGTAAATATGTGACAAGTGGCAGCTTTCAAATGAGTAATACGTGTTACAGGAGAGGAAGCAGCAACATGCCTGATGAGGAGACAAACTCTTCCATCTCATCTATTAACACACTTTTTACTGAGCATAGAATATCCTCGAAGGTTAGTATGTTAGTTCCTGTAAGGAACGCACATATAGACTGGTAAGTATATGTGGATAACACCTTGACATTGCTGATGTTGAATCGATGTCCTCTAAAATTTCAAATAATTTAAGCCATTGTTAAATTGAAAATATAAGAGACTGAAGCCAGCGTGGAGCCATTGTTGTTGGTCTAAATGTAGAAGGAATCGCAAAGTCTTCCATATCATCCTTACAAAATTCTCAAGGAGAGAAATGTCTGTGATGGTTATGAGAAGGTGAATCTGAATGTTTTTGTAGGCGACACATAAAATTCACCCTTATATTTATCTTTCACTTCCATACAAGCATAAAATTTGCATGTTTCTTGGCCTAAAATCTAATATTAGATGTTTAATCCTATTATTTATCATTAATTGAACACAAAAATATTTGTTTGTTTTCATGGCAACTATAGAAATAGATACTACTTTTTGTATTTATCACATCATTTCCAATCCATCATATTTTTTGGATTGCAACAATATCAGCCTCATAATTTTCCATTATAGTTCACAAAGTTTTAAAACATCCTTCTCTATACAGTGACAATACATTCCAAGTCCCAACTCTTAAATCGTTATCTTTTTTCAATCAAGGTAGTTGTCGTGAAATCAGACCAGGTAATTTCCAAGACTTCTCAGCAATGTACTTCTCACATAAAATCAATCCTCTCTCTAGAAGACCAGAATTGATTTTGGGTACAGTTCCCTAGCAGGGATGGTTTCACCATGCCTAAGAATCCCTCCTGCTTTTCAAATGGATTAGAATAATATCTAATTATGCCTATCAGGCTTGGTAGTCCCTGATGGTAACAATGTTACCTATGACATACTCTCATCTTTCCTGAAGTATGCAAGTTTTCTTGCCCAGAAGTCAGTTTGTCTTAGATAATGTGGTGTCTCCTAAGGAAGTTGTTATACCTTTATTATTTAATTTGGTCTAGAAAAATACTGAATAGTATGCACTGAGATTGAGTTTATCGAGGAAATACTTGCTGTAACTTTATCCATCAATAAATTAACATTATCCACACCATTAACCAAGTAAATATTCAAGCATCTGTATAAAATGTTCTATAAATATTAAAATAAAATACCTTCAAGGTCTGATTCAAGAAAATAACTTCCCAAGGATGAATCCTGTGAAAAGACAAAAAACAAAACAAACTTAATTTATGTAGTTTAGCGTTTAGAAGAAAAATAAGTTTTTAATATTTTTCAAACATAATTTATAATATTCAAGAAATGCAATTTTACAATCAATTTCTAGTCCTTATAGGTATTAAGACTGAGATAAAAGGCTTAGGTAATTGAAAAAAGGCTAATACTAGATCACACTACAAACAATGACTTCTCGTTCTTATTCTGCCCCCTGCTTTTTCCTAAACATCCTCTCCTTCTCTTTCCAATCCTGATGTAATCTCTTCACAACTCTGCTCCCTTATACTCAAGGGAATTGGAGATTTAATCCTGGCCACACAACATAGGAAATGCAAACTAATTCAAATCTTTTGCAAATTCATTAGTAAATTGAAGAATAAAATAGACAGACTAATGAAATTGACAGATTCCTTATTTGTTTCATCAAAAGGTACAACATTTGAATGATAAAAGAAAACATTATAAACATAAAACACATACTTCTAATAAACATCCAACAACATTAACACATTTCTTAACATAAAATATTTCGATTTTTTACTCAAAAATCTTTATCAAGGGATATTACATAGAAGAGAAAAACTACTTTTCTCCTTCTAAAAACAATCAACAATATGATAGAATGAATCAAATTTAAACGTGAAAAGCAATCAAAACGTGAAAACATCCAAAAACTAACAAACAAGTTAAACTACAAAACAACAATAAGTTAAACACTACTGATCAACCAATTTTAAACAATAAACAAAACAATAATATAAACCAAAACGTGAGCAATCAAAAGATAAAATTTGTTTAAATTTGATTCATTCTATCATATTGTTGATTGTTTTTAGAAGGAGAAAAGTAGTTTTTCTCTTCTATGTAATATCCCTTGATAAAGATTTTTGAGTAAAAAAATCGAAATATTGGGCGAAGAAATGTGTTGCTATTGTTGGATGTTTATTAAAAGTATGTGTTTTCTGATATTTGGAAGAGTTGTCTAATTTTCATTATAAATATATTTTAATTAACTATTTATAATTTTAAATATCTCTTACACTATTATACATAATAATAATAATAATAATAATAATAATAATAATATACATAGTTATTTATTCTGCTTCTTATGACATTTTTATTTATTAAATTACTATAGGATCATTCCATGCCACTTCACACACACCATGTAACCTATAGTCTCAGATTTTGATGAAATTTGATACATTTGTTCTTGGGAAGGATCTTAGTTCAAATTCCAAATTACAAGTTTCTAGGTCACTTGGATCTAGAGTAGCAGTGCTTCAAAGTTAACATGTTTTTCTGTAAATGTTGTCGCAACCAATACTTTACAGAGACAAGTCCATTTGAATTTTATATTTTTACTTAATGTTTTATGACTTGTGAAAGAAAATGTTGGTTGTTTCTTATGTAAAAATGCCCGGATATTTCAAATATGTCAACAAATTGTGATAAACCTCATACTTTTTGAGCTACAGCTTTATGAATTCTAAAAGGCATTTACCAAAATGCTTGTTAACCTTGAAAACATAATATGAATAAGATACAGAGATGGGACTTATACCTTTGGAAAGATCAGACAGTTTTCTAACTAGTGGTGTAAAAAAGAAACAAAACAATGGGTTATTGATTGCAACACCATCTACAAAGCAATAATGTGTTTTTCTCCCATTATATTTCGTCCTTGCTATACATGTTTTTTCTCTCCCTCCCTTCCACCCGAAAGGAACCCCAGATTGCAAAATATGAGAAACTATAAAACAAAAATACTAAATAAAATAAATATCAAAGAAAAAGACAGCAAGGTACAAAAGAAAATAAAAAGATTTCTGAGATTTCATCGGTGGGAGTCTCAGACTTGTTTTATGGTTATTTCAGGGACATTAATTTTATTTCATTTTACTTAGAAAATACTCTGAATCTATTGCTATTCATTATTATTCTTAGTAGTAATGTTATTGACTTCAATCCTGGTTGCAAAATATTTAAAAACTTCTTTAAACCATATGCTTCAGAACAATAGTATTGAAAAAAAAAAAGTCAGAAATCTGAAGATAAAACTTTTGTTTGAAACACTGTCATGAAAGTGAAATACACTCTGTGACAAAAACAACAACTACAACCCAATGCACCACAGAACGTTGTCAAAACTTAATATACAGTTCGGTCCAAAAAAAATTCCCCACCTACAATTTTACTCAATGTATGTCAAAACAACAACAAAGAAGCTATATTTCATTGGTTTATTGAACTTTTTGGGTTTTTTTTTAAGTGAAATTAAGATGTACAGAACATATTACATCAAAATCAACTTGCCTTAATATTTTGTGTGTCCACCTCGTTCCTTTTTATGGGCTTGAACTCAATGTGTCATTGACTCCACAAGGTTTTCACATATACCAGGTTCGATTTCATGGTACCACATGTGAATAATTTTCTCAATTAACTCTGCTCTACTGCTACAACAATAGTTACTTAGTTTTTTACACATTAAATTTCTTTTCATCCGAGAAAATCACTCTCTTCCAGTCCTTGGATGTCCAGTATTGATATAGATTGAGAAACCTTTTTCTTTCTTCAACATGCTTTTTTGTTAGGAGGGCTTTCTTTTCTTTTTTCTTCTTCTTAAGATTCAGATCAGAAAGGTGTCATAGTGATGTTTGATGCGAAATTGAGGTCTCAAACTCCTGCTCAATCTGAAAAGCAATCTGTCTTGAACTCAGTTTTCTGTCCTGCTTTGTTATCATTTTCATTGCCCTGCATAATCTGGGACTGGAGATTTTCTTCCGACCATATTTGTACCTCAAACTTGACTTTCCAGTTTCAGCTTGTTTCTTCAATATATTCTCCCACAGTTTTGTGGTCAATTGATAATTTCCTAGTAACTTTCCTATTCGAGATTCCTCCTGTTTTGAGTCCCAAAATCATCCATTGCTTCCTTGGAGAAATGTGGATTAATATACAAGAACTAAAGGTTCAAAAAAAGCTATTTAAGCTAAATAAAGCATTTAACGTGCTGTGCAAATTGATTAAAAAAGGGGAACAAGAACAAAACCAGCACCTGAATAAATAAAAATTGCCTTTCTGTTTCAATTATGGGGAGGAATTGGGAACGGTCGTTTCATCCTTCTACGGACTCATCTGTCCCCCTGATAAAAGAACCAGAAAGGCAAGATCACAATATGAAGGTCACAGTCACACCTGGCAGTGACCCCTGAAAATAAGAAAGGCAACAAAATAAATGTTGTATTGTTTAACAAAAATCATGAGTCCGTGGAAGGACGAAACGACCGTTCCCAATTCCTCCCCATAATTGAAACAAAGGCAATTTTAATTTATTCATGTGCTAGTTTTGTTCTTGTTCCCCTTTTTTAATCAATTTGCACAGCACGTCAAATGCTTTATTTAGCTTAAATAGCTTTTTTTGAGCCTTTAGTTCTTGTATATTAATGCCTTTTTTTGCCTACTAGCTGTAGGAAAGGGCTTTTTTGTTTGAGTTAAAC
>JAFIDM010009631.1:127762929-127798825 GCA_023159025.1 Thereuonema tuberculata | reverse complement strand
AAAGAGTGCCCGCTTATTTTAAAACAAACCGCATGTTTCTATCTGTTTCCAGTGCTGAGAAAAAAAATCGGAGGTGTTATAACTTGAATGCACCTCGTAATTAGACTAGAGTGATTTTATAAGTTAAATGGAATAGGGTAAACATAATCTCCACGTTAATCATCACTTTTTGATCTGTGTCATTAGTTCTTCTTGGAACCCATTATCAAGAATTTGGGAATTTTTAAACGACTTAATTCTAATTTATTTTTCTACCACAAGAAATTCCTTAAGAAACAATTATGAAGAGAAATACATATGTTTAGTTAAACTACATTTCCATCATAAGCAAGGTTTTTAAAACTCTTGCCCTTATCTGTCAAAACAGATTACAAACACTGTGATAATTCTAATTAATCCTATAATTCTAATTCTATGCTGACAGTATTCTGATCTGTCATTAATGAAGCTTATAAACCAAAGCCATCTTCTTTGCCATTGGAGCATACCAATTCCCACACAGTTAAGTGAACCTCCTGTTCAAATCTCTCCCAATATCTAAATTCTATGAGCTCAAACAAGAGGAATACAATTCCACTGCCACTTTAATAAATGAATACAAATAATGACCTTCACAAACTTCAGGACCATGAAATGACAAAGTGCAATCACAGTTATTACATTTCCAAGTTTAACAGCTTATAAATCTCCACTATCCATTGTTTATTGGTACAGGTTTTTCTTTTTTTTTAATGCTGAATCAGCATGTTATAATCTCCGATTTCAGGCAAGCTGTTCTCTGCCACAATCAATCAGTTACTCACTTAAATTCATTTACTAAGATACCTATCAGAGAATTAAGAACTTTCTCTTCATTTCTTATCTCAGAAGCATCACCTCTCATCAGCAGAGACAGCTCAAAATTTTGAAATTTTCCGTGATAATTGTGCTGTGTATGATTACATTAAAAACCCTATAAATCCTCCATCTAATTGATTCTACAGTAACTTTACTCAGTTCTTTCAGAGAGTTAACTGTAGAATTAATTCTCAGCCGTTGGGGATGAAGTTATGGTCAGATAGTCCATCCAACACCCTTACACCTTTAACCCTGGCAGAAAGAAACCCAGTCCTTGTTTTACAGAGCTTGGGTGAATGCTAGTACCCATCCGCAGGAGAAACACCCAGAGAAAAAAAAAATCCCGCCCTCAGCTGCAAATTAAATCCCGCTCTTCCAGCATGCAGATCATTATCTATACCACTGGTATAGAGCACAAAATGTAACTGTAGTAATAGAAGTAAATTTGATTAGAATTAGAATAAAGTTTTACATGTAAAACATGTCAATAGAAAGAGACTAATATATAATTAGACTGATCCAATCAAAACTTCAAACCATAAGAGCTAATATACATTTCACCATAATTGAAGTTTTAAATAATTCATATGAAAGGTATTGCAATAAATACTGTGGAACAACTTTGCTATGTGAGTGCCACCAACCTCCTATTATATATTTGTTTTGTTTTTTATTCCTAACAACATTCCAAATTACATCACCTATAGTTAGGATGTCTCCTCCTTTATTCTCTAAAAATCACATACTAAATTTCACCACCCTCCACAACTAATATCCCTAACATTCACTATGACATCAAAACTTCATCAAACAACCAGACAGGTGTGTGTGTAAAACAGTAAACTTGAGCCAATATTTTTAAAAGATCTATGTTATTTTTTGAGGTGTGTTTTATACTGATCTTTTTGCATTATGAAAGTTACCGAAGAACTATTGTATATGGATCTGATGTTCCTGAGAAAAATAAATGTATGGGAATGCAGGAATGTACATTCAGACAGTTATTAACTGATCTAAACAAATTATGTTACCAAGAGAATTGCAATGTATACAAATCAGGGCTTAAGTGCACAAATACGGTACCACCAATAGGAAGGGAAAATTTTGTAAGGATACATCGACTTCTAAATCTGCACAGGGATACATGATGGCACATACTGTTGTCTCAAGATCGAAGTTAACCAGATAATGGTTAGATTTTCTAGTAAAAGATCGTGCAAAACCATTTTCTAAAAAGCTTACCTGCAAACCTCATTCTACTTTTATCCCTTAGTACCATAATCTGCACTTTAACCCAAATCAGAACTAAAATGAAGATTTTCATATTCGACATAACAGCTACAACATGTCATAATGAAAAAAAATGAAGGTAACTTATAGCAAAGTACATTAAATCACTAACATACCTTATTATTTAATGTCAGAATTTTAATTTAAACAATATAGCATCTATAAACTACTGCTAAAATCTGCAGAAGACAGCAGTGTATAAAGGCAATGGAAACATTCTATAATAAAAACAAACATTTTAAAAGTTTGATCAAGTGCTTATAAGCATTACGCAATACTTACTAAATTTCAAATTCATAATAGAGATGCGAAACATTTACATTTCGGAGAAAAGTTTTCCTAAATTCTTAATTGAACCAATAACATTGCATAAGAATCCAGAAATTCCTAAAATTTCACGTTGTAATTGACAGATAAGCCTCAACATCATATAAAGTTCAAATTTGAGTAATCATTCCATCATAACATCGAAATCCGTTCATGAAGGCTAATGGATCATTTTTGTGTCTAACAACGCCTTCCAACATTAAAAGAAAAAAATAATAATATATATATATTATTACTACTATATAAATTATAAATATACTTACAATACACTTTAAAAACCGTTAAGTGGAATAATTCAATTGTCGCTATCTAATAACATTATATCATGACCGTTCTTTATCAAATTATTATATTTGATAATGTAACAAGTTTCCTAGAAATTTGGAGAAAGAAGTTCAGTTAAACAATTTTAACTCATACTTCAGCACATTTAAAGCTTTAATTTGTAAATAAACTTTTTTAATTTAGTTATTTTGGATTGTTTTCAGAATGGCAAGACAGTTTCACTTTCGGGAATTCCCCAATCATTGCGAAAAAAAAAAGAAATTACGAAGTAGAAAGAAACTAACAGTCATCAAAGTCAATTAAAATTGAGAATTAATCAAGGTTTTCATTTGCTTTTGTATCTGATCAAAAATTCAATAACTCTTCAAATCTGAATTTGATTGTGAACTTTAAGTGTGACATTACCTTCGGAAAGAAATTGAACTAATAAAAGCAAAATAAAAGTGAAATTATGATTAATTAAAAAAAAAGAAAAGAAAGAAAATCACCGAGCTTTCTCCCTTAGATAGGATGGAGGAATGTTGTATTGGCCGTTGTATTGCCTTGCCATAATTATTTTCTTTTCTTTTCATCATCTCCTATCTTACGTCGAACACCTTCCTATCGTTCCTATCTTTGGCTTCCAAAACTTTAATCAAAGTTGTCATTTAGTACTGACGATATTGTCGTATTTCATTTATTTTTTACTAATTATAGCAAACGTTATTCACAATATTTATACTATTCTAAGTGTTTAAAAACAGTTTTTGAAAGGAAATAATAATTTCATTTCAGTTACGATGACGTGTTACTGAAAAGGATGAAAATGAGCGGCTACATTTCGCATGAATATCAACAACAAATCACGACGTTTCTCTTGCTTGGCACATGGCGTAACGAGGGTTTTTCCCCCAGATCTTGGGTTTTTACCTTTCGTATTGGGTTCTGGGGTTTTATTTTCGAAATAGTACAAGATCTTGGGTTTTTCGTGTCTCAAGCAAAGCTCTTAAGGAAACACCTAATATGATTTTATTGAAAATACATCTCATTTGAGCCTTTAACGAATCAAGGTTAAAATAACGAATGGTTTTCCCTATAAAATAGAAAATGATATAACTAACTTACAAGCGCGAAGGGAACTATATACGCTTACTACGTAGCAATATTGATGTACTAGGGCTGATGCATGATTAACTGTCTTTTAGGTGGCGGTGATCAGCCCCGATCGTGAATGACCAGTCGAGCTTAACTAGTTAATAATTTTAACCCGGCAGTGGTCGCGCCCCTTTTTGAAACACCAATGTTCGCAATGGGTCTGTGAGACCCATTCATTTTAAACACCAATACTTTCAAAATTTCAACGTTTTAGATATTTGTTAATAATAATATCATTGATTGGTTGTTTCTTAAGATTTTTATTATAATTATTTGGAAAAGCAAACAAACTAACGAATTTGTGCATTCTAGAGATGTTTCTTCTCTTTTTCATATTACATTAATGCACGTTAAACCTTCTTTAATAATATATGTATAAATATATAGATTACAATTATTTAGGTAAACATTGTACAAAACGGATAAAAAGTGTATTGATTACATAATTGATAGAAAAATAAGGAATACAAATATTTTTGGTCAAAATTATGATATCTAACTGATTGCTTTAGTAAATATTGTTCTAATCATTTTTTGTGTATTTTGTACTGCACTCTCCACAACGTCTTCATCTTCACTATCATCATTATTTGTTGACTCTTCCTCACACTCTAAAAGCGGCTCTTAAAGTATTCTCCTTATAATTCTCCTAATAAAGTATTCTCCTAATAACTATAGAATAAATAAATAGTTCAAAATAACTTTAGAAATCTAAGTTTGTAAGGCAAACTTTACATTTAACCTATATAAAACAACTCTTACCTGTATGCACAAAAAGTTACACGAAAGGTCGCACTGGGTCTACAGGACCCAAAGTTGTTGTTTTTTTCCGTTCAGATTGGGACAACAGATATTCCGCCAAAACTGTCAGATGAAAGGTCATGTGGTTTTAGAAAGGTATTGAAAAAGACAATCCTGTAAGGAGCTCCCATCTATAAGTACAAATGAAAACAAAAATGCATGGGTCTCACAGACCCATCATGACCACTGCCAGGTTAAGTTTGCGTAATATTTCACCATATCAATATGAGTGATGACCAAAAAACTCCACCTAAGAAAAAAAAAGTGGTATGTGCAGTGTTTCAAAGCAGAATGGTTAGCTGAACCAGAATTTAAAGAGTGGTTGCAACAAGATAAAAACGATAATGATTGCAGTTATTGCAAGTGTTGTAATGTCACTCTAAAAAATGCAAATAAATCCATGCTTATAAAACATAAAAAAATATGTTATGCTATGAGGATAAAACTAGTATCTATATTACTCAATTGTGATATAACAAAAGTCAACGGAAAGTGAACAAACGGCTAAGACTGAGCTGCTCTTTGCTGCATATTTTGCAGAACATAATATTCCCTTTACTAGCATTAACCATCTTTTACCAGTTTGTGAAGAAGCTTTTCCAGACAGAAAAACTGTCAATGAGGCAAACAAAACTTTCATATGTAATTTAAGATGGAATAGCTTTTGATGAAAAAACTGTAATAACAAGTATATATGCAAAACACAACAAGTTTTTTATAATAATTGATGAAAGCACAGACATTTTTTGTTATACAAATTTTGGCAGTAGTTGTTGGGTATTTTCATTTAAGGAAGATGTTGAAGATGCTCTGTTAGTCAGTGTAGTTATTGAAAATGGAACATCCCAATGTCTATATATTTCTGTGAAATCAGTGTTGAGTGAGAAAAAGATATCTCTTGAGGATATTATTAGATTTGGCAGCAATAATTCTTCTTCAATGATAGGAACAAAAAGTGGCTTCCAAAAATTGTTAAAAAATGATATTCCTTCTGTTTTTATTATTGGTTGCATTTGCCATTCCTTTGCTCTGTGCCAGTCATGCTGTCAATGTATAAGAAGCGTTCTTAAAGGACAGAACTACATACTTTTCACGCAGCAGCAAAAGATAATGCGACTTCCTCCTTTTTCAAGAAGTGGTTAATGATACAACATCATAAAATTCCTAAATTGGCTCAAACAAGATGGCTTTCCAGAGTTATACTTGATCAATAGGATGCCCTGCTTTTATATTTCAAAGCAAATCAAATATTGACAAAGTTGACGACACAAGCAGAATTTTCGAGACATTAAACATGGACCAAACATTACTATTTCTCCAGTATGTTTTGGAGAAGGTAAACATTCTCAACATTGAATTTCAGTCAGAAGAGTTTTAGATTGCATCTTTGTATTGCATGGTATGAACGGAATAAAAAAACATCTTAAGTTTCTTTATTAAAGATGAAATACTGCAGACACTCAAATTGTCAGAAATTGATCCAAACAATAAAAAGCAATTACAAAAAAAATAAAAAAAAAATAATGAAGTTTATCTTGAAGGAAAGACATCAGTGCATTTGATCAATGAAACTTTTGAGGAAATCATTGAGAAAATATTTAAGATTGTCTGAATTTCTTACATTAGTAGAGCTTTGTAATCAAACACAAAAGAGATTTTCTTTCATTGAAGATGCCGTAATTGCAAAATTAAGGTATTAGATCCTAAAGCATTCCAAAATCCCAGCATTTCTCCAGCATCCATTATACCACTAGCAGTTTATTTCCCTTCACTTGTACCTGAACATAAACTCAGTGACCTTGATGATCAATAGAGGGACTATCGTGTGTCAGCTGACAAAATTACCAATCTCTGCAGAAATTATTCCACAGTATTGGCACAAGCTAAGAGACATTAAAGACAGTCTTCAAAATTCAAAGTATAGTAAATTATTAGATTTTATTACAAATCTCACTATTTTGCCACATTCATCAGCTTCCTTGAATGGATATTTTTATTAATGAACTGCATAAAAACAAAACATACAAATTCTCTGAGAACAGAAACTGTAAAGAACATTACCTAGCAAAACAGTTGACTACAAGGAATAATAATGACTGCAGAACACAGAAACCAAGAAAAGAATTAATTAGAGATTTAGAAGAAGGGACTGTAAGTAACGATACCAAGAGAGAATAAAAAAACAGAAATAAGATAATGAATCATTGACACAATGGAAATTGAGGAAGAAGGAAGCAATTACAATAATATTTGTATAAAGATAAGAAAATACTTTTATAATTGCTTTAAAATTAATATTTTCTAAAATCTTGGGTTTTGCTTTTTGACAACCAAGTCTTGGGTTTTGTGGAAAATCTCATTGGCAGCTCTGGGCGTAACTGTACCAAAGAAATAGGTTACTTTGACTGGACTACGAAATCTGCGGTTTTGAACTTTCAGATTGGTAGTTAACTGACATCAGAGTGAATTTAAAATATCTTAGTTTTTTTAAAAAAAATAGATAATTGATTTCAACACTGGATTTATGTCGGCGAAATATAACGGTACACCTTGACAATTTGTTTTTGCATACTATCTATACTTGTTTGTTTTTGTTTTTTTCCTTCCCATAATGGAGGCCTGGATTTCTCTGCTTGAAGAAAATTCTACAAAATTTTGAGAAAATATCCGGTACTTTTCCAAATGATGACCCCTACTTTCATTTTATTTAATGCTATGGGGAATAAAAAGAAATACAGAAATGTGAAAAAAAAAAATGTACAAAATGTTTATTGTACTAACTTTTTCTACTGACAACAAAAAAACCTATTTTAGTGAGGGTCGCATTTGTTTGGAGAGCATTTGTTTTTCGATGTAGTGTAGTGTGAGGTCTGCAATGGGTCCAGATATGGCAAGGCCCAGGAATAGGCCGTGTGTTTGGAGGTAAATTTTATTGTTGTAAGAGAAATATTGCCTGTTATAAATGATGTGGATGAGGAAGTCTATTTGCTTTATGGTGATGTCGAATTGGCAGAAAAGGGTATCATCATCTAGGAAGTCATAAAGTGCTTCTTGGATGGTGTTGTAGGTGAGTGATGTAAATAGGGATGTGGCATCTAATGAGTAAATGCTTTCATTTTGAATGCTTGCTTCTTTTAACTGGTGAAAAACACAGTTCTGTCTACAAAAATACAGCCCAGTTCCTTCATCAGTTAAAAGAAGTAAACATTCAAAATGAAGGCATTTACTCATTAGATGCCACATCCATATTTACATCACTCACCTACAACACCATCCAAGAAGCACTTTATGACTTCCTAGATGATAATACCCTTTTCTGCCAATTCGACATCACCATAAAGCAAATAGACTTCCTCATCCGCACCATTTATAACAGGCAATATTTCTTTTACAACAATAAAATTTACCTCCAAACACATGGCCTATTCATGGGCCTTACCATATCTGGACCCATTGCAGACCTCATACTACACTACATCGAAAAACAAATGCTCTCCATTCACCGCCCACACATTAAGCTATATGGAAGATATGTCGATGATATCATCATCATCACTACACACAATCACATCACACAAATACAAAACCATCTCAACTCAATAGATCCCCATATACAATTCGACTGGAAACTCCTTCAAACAAGCACATCAACTATCTCGATGTATCCATCTCCTACAAAAATACAAATAAATCCATACAAACCACTGTTTACAGAAAATCCACCTGCTCAAACAAGTACATACATTACAATTCAAACACGCCCCATACATACAAAATTAATACAATAGATTTCCTCATACGCAAAGCACTTAAAACATGCTCCACAAAACCCGCCCTACACACTGAACTTAAAACCATACACACCATACTCAATCTACATAACTACCCCTCCCAGCTGTTTCACAGCCGCCTCAATATCCTAACACATAAACTCAACAAAAAACCCAACAATACTACCCCCAAACCCCCTGTCAAATACATCCCCTTCCCTTACTATCCTTCCCTCGAAAGCTTCATCAAAAAATTCCTCAACCAACACCAATATGTCCCTGCCTTCAAATCACACAACATAAACATAACACAAACAAAGAAACCTAACAACCCTTCCAACATAGTATACTGGATCCCATGTGGCCAATGCTCCTCTGGCTACGTCCAGAGCCCTCTCCAGATGCATCAAAGAATACAAACAGGCCTTTAAAAACACATCCCACAGGCTCATACACTGTTACTCACTTTAAACAGACAGGACACCCCCCCAACTTTTCAGCTGCTAAACCCCTTTCCCACCATAATAGACTATCCCACTGTCTCCTAGCTGAATCTTTCTATATAATCCAGCTTAAAGCTTACAACCCAATAACCAGCAGGCAAAATGCCTGTCACTATTGCTAAACTTTCTTAATCCTCCCACTTCCCTCACTTTCAACATACCTTCCCTCATCATGTCGTCCTAAATGTTGTCTTTATGTCCTATATGTTTGTGCCGTCCCTGATGAAGGAATATGCACAGTATTCCGAAAGTGTCGGATTATTACCATGTATAATTCTCTCGACTTCCTCCTAGCACTGGTTTTCCCCTTCTAACTCGTATGCTCTTCCTAATAGATTTATAGCAGTCAGGCGCATAGCCAAGGAGGGGGCCCCTCCCGAAATCTAAAAAAAAAAAAAAATCTCTGCAAGTTGAAATCAAAGGAACTAGTCAAATCAATGTAAAATTTTCACCTTTTATTAAATATCTTATATAAAAAGCTAAATCCAACTATTTCACATTTTTTAATACAGTATATAAAAAACATTGTAATATTTAAAAATAGCAATTTCCACTTATTACGCGTTATTTGATTCCCTACTATATTATGGAGTAAACATATGGGCTAATACTAAGGATGGTAATCATGAAGTTTAAAAATTTTTCAAACTAAAGTATTAAAATTAATTTTTTTCTAAAATAAAGGAATAATATTCAAAAATTAAATTATATTTTAAGTAAATATAGAATTTTTTTTACTCAACAAAAGTCCATTTTTAATATACTACTTCAATATTATTATGAAATTTACACAAAATAATATACAATAAAAAATAATATTGACAATATACAAAATACAATTTAAGAACCGATAGTAATATTACATTAATTTTAGATGTATATAAATTATAGTTATGGTTTAAGAAATGTAAATTAATATAAGGTGGCCACAAAATCGTCATCTCAACAACATTGATAAAACAGCATAGAAGTTCATGAAATTCTCAAACATTCTTGACAAAAGCTCAAATATCGAATTAATTTCATCCAGAGTGGGAAAAATCCCTCTTAAAAGATTATATTATTTGTATATCCTAATATTCTGTACAGATAAAGATTACGCTTGTTAACACTAATAGTGATTTGTTATAAATTGAGTTAAAAATTACTTTCATCAAATTAAGAAATCAAGTTACATCTTATTAATCATTTCTCTTGTATCATTTAGTAAAAATTTTATACTTCTACCCGTATTGTAAGCACTGGCATCCAAAAATGGAAAAAATTCAGCATTTTATTGGATCCTTTTTTGTGGTTGGAAAGCCATGCTTTGTTTGTAACCTTTTCCCATCTGCAAAAGAAAGCAGCATTTGTTTGTTTGTGATTTTTTTTTTTGGTTGCATGGTCAGGACCATCATTAGGGGGCATCCTTTAATTACGTGAGGTGATTTTTAAAAATTTGGACCCTCCCTCCTCATGTGAGATTTTCCCTATAATTTTTAAATAATTAAATTTATTTGATATGTTCATGTATTTTGCTTCATACCACTAAATACCTAAAGCGTTACTGATGTCTTCTATGAAATACATTTTTTCTGTGAAAGAAGAGGAGAAAAATGATACTACGTTTAAGGTGCACTAAAACGAATTTAATTAAATTTAGTAAAAGTAAAAAAATAGGCTGCGACACCATCTTCTCTAATTCTTCACTCACTCCATGGGCATTCATGTGCTTCCTCTGTTGTAATGATTGGACACATGACGTCCATGTCTTTTGGTAGTATAGGAACACAGTCATTAGACGTATCTCCATCTTCATGTGAGATTTTGCCGAATGAAATCTGACACTTGTGCGGGACTTGTTTCAAATCGGGGAATCCTGGGCATAGACAATATTACAATATGTTTATTTTCTGAATTAAAAAGTTGACGTGAGATTTTCATTGACCCCCCCCCCCTTAAATGAGATTTGGTGAGATTTTGCTGGACCCCCCCCCCATTTTGAGCTCACGTAATTAATGAACGCCCCCTTACTCCATATCCCCCATTTCAAATTCTTAGTTATTTCATTGATTGTAGCTGCCAAAGGATATTGTACGTTTTCAGAATACAATATATATAGATAGATATATATACAAGGCTTTTTTTCTAGGAAAAAAAGTACAGGAACTCTGCTCATTTTCCATAGAAGCATACTCTTAGCTCCTTTTTAGAGAGCACTAAGGGCATAAAGCAGTGTTTCCCAACCTTTTTTGTGCTATGCTCCACCTAAAGCAACTAAAGTATGCTATGTCCCACCAAAAAAAAAAAAAAAACTTTTTAACTTTTTCAAACAAAAAAAAAAAAAATTTCCCATTTTCCAATTGCCCCCCTGTGGGGCGTGCACCCCACGTTGGGAAACAGGGGCATAAAGCTATTAAATTATATAAACAATTGCTGTTAGAAATACTAAAATACTTTTGTAGACTAATCTTTTTATAAAATCTTCCAAACTTTTGATATATGTCCAGTTTGATGAAAAGCAGATTTCTAAGGGTATCAATTAATATAGCTGCCCTCTCTGGTAATACAATTACGTTCATTTGAGAAAAGCCTCGTTCACATTCACTTGAAGATAAAGGAATGATGTTGAAAATATTTTTTTCACTTCGTAAGTTTTTCAAGAACATCTTCTGATGCGTTAGAATAGCTACCGGGAAATTCAATCAGGCGAAACTCGAAGTACATATGCAAAACAATCCAAAGTCTTTTGTAACAAAATTAACTGTTTTGAGAGACAGCACTGTATTATTTTACTGTCCGAAAAAGGTATTGGAACACTTCCAAATATCTGTTAAAATTCATAATCACGTAACTCAAGAAAACTTTAAGAATCTGAAATTTGAAGTTATAACCTTCTAGCTTAAAGTACCCGGTGTTGCACGGGAAGGGGATGGGGGTGGAGAGTCCTGGTTCTCCCCAACCCTATCACATCAAACCTTCCCCAATTGTTGCTGAACAATACCCAGTCCTCCAAAAATCTGTATACACACTTTAACTTTCTTTTGATGAAATGTGTATACATTTTTTTTTGACGGACTCTGTTTAGTTCCAGTTGTCGCCACCAGGTGCATTTGTGGCATTATTTTAGAGCTTTTACCCCTTCTCACCCCCTTGGGGGTGGTTAACCAGGTACCAAGGTAGCC
This sequence comes from Thereuonema tuberculata, assembly GCA_023159025.1. Classification (NCBI taxonomy): domain Eukaryota; kingdom Metazoa; phylum Arthropoda; class Chilopoda; order Scutigeromorpha; family Scutigeridae; genus Thereuonema; species Thereuonema tuberculata. Next base: position 127,786,714 of record JAFIDM010009631.1, on the reverse strand, counting down.
TATATTTTCTGCAAGATAGTAGAGAGTAGCTATGCAAAATTTGGTTCCAATCAGTCAAATGATGTAAAATTGTATAGAGAACAAACATACAAACTTTGATTTTTATATACACTGTCCGGCCACTTTATTAGGTACACCTAGCTGGTAGCGTGTTGGGCCTTCTTTAGCCCTCAAAACAGCATGAATTCGTCGAGATATGGGTTCCACAAGATGCTGAAAACATTGTTGAGGTATTGTATAACATGCAGATATGAGTGTGTTATGCAGTTCCTAAAGATTTGATGGAGGTATAGGCCTGGAGCAAACAGCCTGTTCCAGCTCATCCCACAAATTTTTAAGCGGGCTAAGATCCGGGGACTGAGCGAGCCACTGCAGCAAGGAAAAGTCATCGTCATGTTCCTCAAACCATCCATTAGTGATGAGAGCTTTGTGCACCTGCGCATTATCCAGCTGGAAGTAGCCATCTTCATGAGGATAAACTTTAACATATACGGTTGCATTTGGTCAGCTACGATGTTTAGGTATGCTCTAGCATCTGACGTGACTCCAGAGGTATCAATGGACCCAACGTGTGCCAGGATCCCCCACACCATGACACTGCCCCCATCGGCTTGAAGAGTTGTGAGAGACAGCATTTGTGCGCACAGCACGGATGTGCCTAATAAAGTGGCCAGTCAGTGTATATATGTACAGATTAAATGCAAAATCTCTATTGATTTTCATACATATTAGGTAAGTCACTATAAATCAAGAAGTTCCTACATGAATCGTAAACTATTATGCTGCTTGTCCTGAATTAGAAACTAGGGACTATTATTTTTTCAAAGTTTCATTTTGCTTCTTAGTTTTTTATGCACCTAAAAGTCCATTGAATCCCAATAAGATTAGATTAAGGGATTCTGCCATACGAAAACATCATTAAAAAAATAAAATAAAATGGAAGCTGTACCATTTTTAATTCCCATGAAATATTTTTTATTTGTTACCCCGTGCCTTATAAATAATAGAAAAGTATATGCATTACGCATATTTTTTTACAGCATGGCAGACATTTTTCTTCTGCAGGCAAGAAATTTTGATACTCAGAAATTTAAGCACTCCATCAAAAGTTTTATTTTTTTTTAGTAGCCAATGAAAACTGAAGAAATACATTGTGATAAAAAATTATAATACTACAAAGGAAGCATCCAATTTGAATGGAACTCTGAAATATGTAAATGATTCAAGTTTAGCTGTCAACAAATGTCACCATCATCCTCATGGCTCAATGGAAGTGTCCATCTTCTGGTCCATATAAGGGCCCTCAGAATCTTACTAGATACATTCTGCACATCATAGAACTGTTGGATTCCCATCAGTTTACCATCAGAAATGCCTCGACCACACGCTCAAAGACACTATGAATAATTGCAGGAATTCGAGAGAGGTAGAATTGTGGGATGATGAGAAGCTGGTCATGCAGATGAATCGCTTGGCATCTGGGTGGTAGGGATGATTCTATGGAAAGGTGCTGGAATTGATGGTTATGTGAGGACACTCATTCACGTTGCCAAGAATTGGGCCATCCTATCAATGCTAGAGACAATTGATTTGTTGTGAGGCACTTATGTGTGTGGTGAGTGTGGGTGGCAGGGAAGCTGAGCACTGCGGCCACTGGTCTATCATGATATCTCACGAAAAAAAGGAGAGACAAGAGAAAGAATGGTGGTGGAAGTGCAGGGGAAATGGGAGAACCCTTAGATAACCTGTCCAGTGCGGATCATCCATTATCACAAAACACACATGAGAACCGAACCTCGGTACTCAGAGGCGAGAGGCCAATGTCTAAGTGACGTCAACCATGCGGCCTGGTTGTGAGGCAAGCCCTAACATCACTCTCCACCATCTAGAGATGTGGCATTCTGTATATAGCAACCAGGCCTGCCTTTAACAGGGGTGTTTGTGGGACCCCAAAAAATCCCCTGAAACTTTTACGGACTTACTACCGACATTTTGGAGTTTCGAGAAGGGGGGGGGGAGAAATGAAAAATTACAATTATGAAGTATTGAATGACCTAATTATAAAAGTTCAATGAATTACTTTTTTTGCAAAATTAATAACCATAAATTTTCAAACATATAAACTACTACATTTTATGTAAATATAAGAAGAGAATGTCCGAGAACCGGGGGAATGAGTCATAACTCGCAATAAGGAAAGAACAAAAAAGAAGTTTTTTCCCCCTTTTCACGCATTATCACTGCCTTTGGAGAAAGAAAGGAAAAGTTTTCACCACACACACTGACCTTGCGTTTTCTGCTTTCAAAGCAAACAAAATTACCCAGATCAAAATAAATAATTCATTATTATTCCTACTTCCTTTTGAACGACGATCCCCGGAATTTCCGGGTATCGAAGTTCAAAATCCCCGGAATTCCGGGGTTTCCCCGGAGCACAAACACCCCTGCTTTAACCCATTCACTGCCAGGTTTTAAGCAGGGAAGGGCTGCTCTGTGTGCAGAGTTTTTTATCGAGTTAAGCCTAATGTACTGAAATGTGATTTTCATTAATTAATTTTGATTGTCATTCACTCCGAAATGATTAGCTGCTTAGTGTTTTATATAATGAAAATATTAATGAACAGTTTAAACGTAGTTTGACAATATTATAATTTTTTGAAGAAAAAATGTCAAAAATTAAAATTGATAATAATGCTTACAAAATGATAACAATGTTTTAGTTTTTAGTAATAATGAAAAAAAAAATTATTTCTAATCATCTTGGATTAAAAACTCTTAAATATTAAGGAAATAAATTATAATTCACTAGGAAATAATTTTTTTTGGCGGGATTCTTAAATATACTCACAAGCCAGCAGATATTTGTGATTTAAAATACCCGTATTGTTCAAAGAAATTTCTTTGAAGCGTCTTTTAGTGGGTGAGCAACTCACAATACAACTGACAATATAATTTTTCCAAGAAAACAAAAACAATTAGCGAATTTGTTAGAAAATATTCGTCACCTTTTAAGCACAAGTATACTCTGGAGTGGCACACAACAGTCAAGGTCACTAGGACGAGATAACTCGTCGGTGATGCGGAACGAGTTAACAACCCAGCACTGGTGGCTCCATCCAGAGTGGTGCCCTGCCCGAGAGTTGGTCTGTTCTTGAATGATCTCATATTGTGTTTAATGATGAATCCTGCTTTTGCCTTGCAGCAGATGATCACCATATCTGCACATAGAGGAGGAATGAATAGCACTCAAATCTTGGCAATATTGTCGAGAGGCACACAGCCATTACAGCAAATCCCTGCTCATGCTAATTCAAAGAACATGCACAGTGATAAGTGCAGGAGATCCTGCAACCCATTGTTTTGCCCTTCGTGTCACATCTGCTACGAACAATTTTCCAATAGGATAATGCACTTCCACATACTGCACATCGTTTTCCAGCATTGCCTCCAAGCAATTCAAACCCTTCCTTGGGCAGCCAGATCCTCATCAACTGCATCCATCATTGAACATCTGGCATTCACAGTTGTAGCAAGCTTCGCGTGCTCTGCCACAAGATAACATCAGGGTTTTGTTTCACTCCTTATCACCCCATATATCAGCATGCATTACAGCCAGAGATGGCTCAACAACGATTTTGCTGTTGTTCAATAAAAAGAAATCTGAGATGGATTGCAGGTACTATTTGATGCCCTCCTTCTGAACAGAAAGATTAAATCAAAGTTGGCTGAAAATAAAATCTGCTAAATTTGAAGCAAAAAAAAAAATGTTTCTTAATAGTTAAAATTCTGGGATTCTTAATGTCTGCTTAGTAACTAGCAGATTTGGTCTAGCTTTTGTATCATCCCTAAATATGCATAGAAGATAAAAATATTAGAACCAAAAAGTTTTAAAATACAATTTTAAGTAGAAATATGCAATGACCATTCATGTGTGATAACAATAACTCAAAAACTGCAGTTTAGAAAGCTGAAAATTTAGAGGCAGAATTAGGTTGTTACAAGAAAGATCCGTGTAGCTTTTGGTACACATCAAGACCAAGAGATATCTACATTTGGACAAAAACAAAACTTAAAATATGTTGCTAAAACACAATAATCATGGTAACTTAAAACCGCGAATCTAACTAAGCTGAAATTTTTAGGTAGATATAAGTTCTTACAAAAAAAGATCCCTATTGATTTTGGTATATATCCAACTACAGATGGACCCTAGGGTTTGCCCAACTCTCTGTCACATGAGTACCAGGTTTCCTCAATGAGTACTTGGAGGTTAAAGGCAAGCAGGCAACGAATGATCATCCAACCTCAACTAATCCCATTGGTTGAGAATCTCTAGAAGCTTAAAATCCCATGCACTCATGGACCTGAATGACTTGGAGTAGAACACCTTTACCTTTTTTTTTTACATATCCAAGCTAGGGACCAAAAACTGTCTTTCATCTGGATCAAGCTAACTTGAAAAGCTGAAAATTTTGTTAAGGATTTATTTGCTTATGAGGAAGATTTATTATTTTGGAGAAAATTGAACCAGTAGGGAAGGGTCTATTGTTAAAAAATTATCATATATCTGAATTGCCAATCCTTAGGAATGAGCAAATTTTTTTCCTTTTATCTTTTTAACAACTTTTTATACAATCTTGCCATCAAGTTTTGAAAGTTGCTTTAACAACTATATCTTATTACAGATGATTAGAACTTTATTGTTACTTTTTTCTTGGAGCCTACAAATCCTCTCAAATAAACAACCAATGTTTTAACTAGTGCCTTGCTTTGCTTTTCTTCTATTATATTAGGTTATTCTTTTAGAATTAAAGAAAAAGGTTTGTAAAAATGAACATTCAGTGTATTAAATACAAAGTAATTCATTATGTACAAGAAATATAAAGGTAGAAATAATGTCAAAAAAGAAAACACTAGAAAGAAGAAATAAAAAAAAAAACAAATTTATTGTAATTCCATATATTCCTAAAATTAACAATTGCATTGTGAAATTAACGCATGTTTATGATTTTTCTGTAATTAATTCTTACAAAAATTGTATCAGTTTCTTTCCAAAAAAATGAAGAGTGAAGTATTGGAAGAAAAGAATGTTATTTATTGAATCCCTTGCAAGGATTGTGAAACAGGTTATCATGGCATGACAACAAACCCTTAGGAGACAAACTGTCCAACACAAACAATTATTTGTTATAAAAGATAAAGAGAAATCCATTATTTTTCAGCACTTTTTAGAGATAGGGCACATTCCACTGTTCTCAGAGGTAAAGAGGGTTCATAAAGCAGATAGCACCACAGTGCTAGCTGTTAAAGAATCATATCACATACTGCATTTCCCCTCCATCAATAATGAAGATAAAAGCCCACTTAAGAGGACCTATAACTAGAAACCAAAGTGGAACCTGAGGATGGTTAACTCTTGAAATTTTAACTGTTTGTCTTTTACTGTAATGTGACAAGCAAATCATTGACTTTTTGAACAACAATAGCATTTTACTTGCAGCCATCCAAGAAACAAGATATACTGATGAGCTAACAATGGATAGTGAGAACTATCGAATCTTTAAGGGTAAACCCGCAATCAAACTTTCAAACTCAAATCTTAGAATTCTAGGAACAGCCTTCGTAATTCATAAAAGTATAATCAGAAATGTCATTGATTTTGAATCCTTCAGTGAAAGACTCTCTGTCTTAACAATTAAATGCAAGAATAAGTATTATTCAATATTCAATTGTCATGCACCAGTAAATGAAGATAATAAGAAGAAGCGAGAAAAAGTAGAAATCTTCTGGGAAGATCTAGAAAATAGGCTATCAAAAGTTCACAGGAATAACATAATAATCATGATGGGGGACTTCAATGCACAACTGGGTAAGGAAAAAGCATTCCAAAAAATTATCGGAAACTACCCAGCTCATAAGAGAACTAATACAAATGGCTCAAGATTAGTAGATTTATGCAGGTCATTCAACCTTAAAATCATGACAACTCACTTCAAAAAACTAGCTAGAAAACAAAAAACATGGATTTCACCAAATCCTATCTTAGGAGAATTTCAAATAGATCATGTCGCCATCTCCAAATATAATTATCAAGAAATTAAGAACATTAAAGTCAAAAGAGGAATGGAAGTTGATTCAGATCACTATCCAACCGAAATCCACATGCGATTTATTCCAAAATGTAAAATCAATAAACAAACCAGGACAATTAAGAGAATTAATAATGAAACTCTGAAGGAAAAGGAGTGCGATTTTCAAGAGAAGCTGAAGGAAGCGGGGATTGATGCCAACAACTTTACAGAAATGATTCAACATACTGCGTTTGAAATAGCTCCACAGAACCAACAGAGAAAGCACAGATGGTGGAATAATAAATGTGAAGAAGCTCTTAGACAAAAGAAGAAAGCTTGGAACAATTGGTATAGCAGGAAAACAAGTAGTAAGTGGAATAGCTATCAATCTGACAAAAAACAAGCGGATAAAACTATTAGGGCACAAAAGAGGTGCTTTGAAAAGGAACAACTTGTATCTATAGAAGAACATTTTAAAAAATATAATACAAGGGATTACTACAAAACATTCAATAATTGTATGTCTGGGTACGTTTTGCAATCTCTATGCTTCAGGAAAGAAAATGGAAAACTAGCACTTAATAATGACGAAAACTGTAAGCTATTAGCAGAATATTTTGAAAAGTTACTGAACTGTGAAAAACCGACCAAAAAACTAGAATTCCATGTTAGCATCCCTAATAAAGATTCAGAACCACCAAGTCTAGATATGATTAAAAAATACATCCAACAACTAAAAAACAACAAAGCCCCAGGTGAAGATGGCATCACAGCAGAGATTCTAAAAGCTAGTGGAGATTTAGGTGCCACTATTATAAAAGAAAAAATGGACAAGATCTGGAACACCGAGACAATTACAGAAAATTGAAAGGTTGCATTAATTCACCCACTTCATAAGAAAGGGAATAAAACAGATATTAATAATTACAGAGGAATCTCATTATTACCTGTAGAATACAAAATCTTATCCAAAGCTTTTTTGGACATACTAAATCCCCAACTGGATAAACATATTGGAGAATATCAAGCTGGGTTTAGGAGTAGTAGATCCTGTCCAGAGCAAATTCTAAACCTTAAACAAATAATTAGATATTTGAAAATATCAAATAAGAAGATAGTGCTAATATTTGTTGATTTTAAAAAGGCCTATGATTCGATTGACAGAGATTCTCTTTTTAAAACCCTAAAAGAATTTTCAGTAGATAAGAAAACTCTGGAAATATTAAAACAAACTTTGACAAACACGGTGTCTAAAGTTAAATTCCATGGAACTATTTCTAGTCCTTTCCAAATTGTATCAGGAGTCAGACAAGGAGATGGTTGTCCCCACTCCTATTTAATTGCGTGTTGGAAAAAGTTCATAGAGAATGGATATGTGAGGAAGAAAAACAAAAACTTAATAAATACATTATGTTGGGTAGATCTAAAGTATCAATTAACTGTTTGGCCTTTGCGGATGATCTAGTAATATTAGATGGAAACATAGAAAATGCAAAAAGAAGATTAGAACTCCTAAAGGAGACAGCAGAAAAGGTGGGATTGCAAATATCCTTTGAAAAAACAAAATACATGACCAATGAAGACAATTCACCAGGAATTCTTAAAACTAAGTACGGCAACATTGATAAAATGGATAACTTTAAATATTTGGGTGAAAATATAAATCTTAAAAGTGAAAAAGAAGCAATTAAAATTAGAATTGAAAAAATGAAAAGAGCATACATGAAAGTAAGAAATTTGTACAATAAAAGATGTTTATCTAAAGCCGTTAAATTGAGACACTATAATACAGTTGTAAAACCCGAAGTGCTTTATGGGTCAGAAACACTATTACTAACTGGATGCAAAATGGCACTAGAAGATTTGGAAAAGAAAGAAAGAAGAATCTTGCGAAAAATATTAGGTCCAATCAAGAATAAAGATGGCGATTGGGTTTTGAGACCAAACAGAGAAATTTACTTGCAATGCCCTAAAATAACGGATGATATCAGGAAAAGACGTATTACCCTTTATGGGCACTTAGAGAGAATGAATGAAGATAGATTAACAAAGAAAATCCATACTTTCTTCCAAAACAGGAAAACAGACAAAAAAAATGGGTGGAGTGGCAAAGCAATAAAGGACTTAGAAGAAATGCAGATTGATCGGGAGACCCTACTCAGCAGAGACAAATTCAGACTAAAAGTTAAGAAGTTCAAAGGTTTTCAGGAAGACGTAGGGAAAAGGAAAACAACTGGAGCCAAATGGTCGGATGAAAGGAAAAGAGTCCATTCGGAAAGGATGAAAGAGTTTTGGAGAAAGAGGAAGGAAGAGAGAAGAAAATAGTTATCTTAATGTGGTCCTCAGTTGGCCTGAAACGATTATATATATATAAAATGCTATTGTATTGAACTTAATGCTTTATTTTTAAATAACACACTTGGCATGTTTTTAAGCCCAGATCCTGAGTAATATATGAAATGTTGATTCTGCAATCACTATCAATTTATTTCAGTGGAGGAGTACATAAAACAGCAAAAAAAAAGTAGCATTTTTAATTAATCTATTTTTAAGATATGTAAATAGACTTTGCCTAGCTACCACATCAACTACTTTATATTTTCTAATATTAAGTATTTTGTCAACCACTTTTTAATAATATTTTCAGAAAAATTTCCTTTTCGTCAATACTGTTATTTATATTTTCAATAATTAAATTAAATACATTTAATTAAAAGTGAGCCCAGTTATTCAATTTGTAGGCAAATGTCTGCAGGCTAGAAAACGAGACAGTTGCAACTAGCAGAGACTTTAATTTGTAATTTACATTTATTCACTGTTATTGTTTTTTTAATGTAAAAATTTATTTTGTTAATGTACTTTTTTTGTACAATTTATGTCTTTTTATGTATATTTAACCAGTTGCATTTGAAAAATATCAATCAGTTCCAGATGAAACATAAAGGCCAATGGGTCCCTCTATGTAATAAGTGTTAATGAAACTCAAACACATTTTGTAGAGCTCGATTAAAAAATAAAATGAGGCGTAAAGTAAATTGTCTTTTTAATTTTAAATTCTAATATATTTTATGAAAATAAAAATAAAAAAACTACTCTTTGAAACCTTCTTAAATGGACGGGCCAAAAGTTAAAATTCTGCAAAAAATTTAAGTTAACATGACCTCTGAGCCTACAAGTGACAATCTAGTGCAGCTTTTTTATATTCAGTTGTCATCGTCTGACAGGATTAGTCAATTAATAAAGAGTTCTAAGTTCCAGATGAAAAATAAGGTGCAGAAATGATAAAAGACTTTATCCCAATTTAAACTCATATAAAATCTACAACTACATCAATAAAATGATTAATAATATACATGACATACCTATATTAGGATGTAACTGAAAAAAGCTCGTAGATCACATTATTATTAATATTTTTTTTTTAATCTATTAATTTGCTTTTAAAGGTTAGCAAGTAACCTACTAGGAACTTTTTTATTATTTTCTTATAAATACAGGTAGAGAATCTATAACAATTTCTGAATGAAATATAAAGTATATAATTTTTCAATTTTTTATTATGAATATTTTAAAATTATCTTAAAAACTTTTAATTAATTAGCATTTTAAAGTTAGGAAGATACTGTAAAAAAAGAAAGTATCATCTTGATTTATCATTAAAAAAGATAACCAAGACTAATTATTTATACAATTACAAATATTTTATTAAACTAAGTACTTGCAAATATTATTTTTACAAATTTAGTTAAGATATTTACACTGAAAAACTCTGAACAGAGCTTTGGCATCCAAATTCTGGAGATTCAGTATCTTAATTAGCATATTTTACAGAAGATATAAAACAAATGATAATTAAAACTTCTTAAATGTAAAATGAATGAAAATGCATGAAATTAATAAGGTGACAAGCAGCAATACTGAAAAACAAAATGACCTGGTTTAACAAACTATTAATAGTAAGGGCTGAATTTCTTTCTAAGAATTTTAATGTTTAAGTTAAATTTTGATGACTTAATAGTGTAAAATTAAAGATCATTTTAAAAATATATTCAGAATACAAAAGATGACAGCTAGAGATTTAAAATATATTCTCTGCAATATTCTTATCCATCTCTATATATTAGTTGTCTAGAGCTAATAAATTGTAGCTATCAAACTAAGAGATAATTTGCAATGTTTTTTAATTTTTTTGGTTATAAAAATTGAGATAATCATGTTATCTATTTCATCATTATGGTCTGCATTTTTATAAACTAAGGACCTTGTATAAATGCATGCACTCATGATGAAGGAAAAAAAAATTGGCTAAATAACACCTTGGCTGGCTTACTCATAAAATATTAAATAAATAAATAAAATATGAAATTTACAAGAACCTGTTCTGTAAATGTATCTTCTAATACTATGTATGAAATACCCCTAACATGATGAAAATATGCATTTATATTCATAATAAAACCTATATAATTTTAATCAGAATAACTGGAAGCATATTTATACCAATCTAAAAGTGGAAAGATCAGGAAAAAAAAATATGACATCATGAAAACTTCAGTCCTAATCATTATCAACAATAGATTTTAACTGATCAAATTTTCTTCTGTTTACAGTATCCAATAAATTTTAAAATTAATTAATTTATTTTTAGCAAAATAATCTATGCTAGTCTAGCTGTCAGATATTATTGTAACACAGTTTCCTTACTTACAGATTAAAATAACTGAACAAATTCTTTTATAATTCTCTACCACTTTGTTTTTCCTTTTAAGAAAATATTTGTGAACTTACAGAAAGTTTTTAATAATAATAATAATAAGGTTCTCATTTACAAACATCAGCACAATACCAAATAAAACAGTATGGCACCAAATTTATTAGCAAAAAAGTCAATTAATTGGAAAACAAAAATTTCTTTATATTGACATGACATTCCAGTTTTAAAATGAGTTTTGAGATAATATAAACATAACATTTTGAGGTAAAATGAATCGGCAAGCTTAAATATTTATCTTCTATTTATACTGGCACTGCATCTTCAAAATTTTCTTAATGAATACTGGAAAGTTTTAACTAGGATTTAAATACTAGTTTGATGGAGTTATAGATGCATATTGATTGATAATTCAAATAATAACTGTATTGGTATTTTTTTTTAATTCCAAATGAAATAATGTATTAAATGTATCATGGATACAAAGCAAGTATGAGCTTTCATCATAAATACATTAATAGCATATTTGTTAATTGTAATGGGTTTACTCGTACCCTAAACTTAAGTAAAAAATAATAATTTTGATAAATCTGTTGATGTTATTAAATAATTTTTACTTAAAATGCAAATCAGAAGTGGAAATTTTAAGAAAATGTGCACACATGGACAGATATTTGTAGACTGAAGTTTAATCAAACATAATTAAATTTAATTCTTTTGTTTTTATATTCTTTAGTAATTTTATTAGACTTTGTGAATGGCTACTTATTGCAAAGTGGAAGACTGAATGAAAGTCATGGACTTAATATTTTATTTCATCAATTTAAAAGTATTTTGATATGACTTTGCTTATCAGTATTTTATTAAAGATATACAGTCAGAATCAGCATTTTAATGAAAGATATACAATCAGATCCCCTTAAATAAATAAATAAATTGCTTTCCATTACCAAAACAAATTTCTTCTACAATAAAATGAGTATATGAAAGAAAAATAAGAAATAAGAGCATATGAAAAAAAAATGTTGTTGTACACACGTTAATTTTATGCATTGTATAAAATGAGTATGTTTGCATAATGTAATTGCAATATTTTCACTTTTTGCTCACCAAATTTTAAGGCAAATCTCATAAATTTGCTTGGTTGAAGCAAGTAATCCATAGTAATCATACTATTTTTTTATCCCCAATTCATGCTGAGTGCAATTAACTATAGGTTCCTACAATTATACATAGGTTTCATTAAAAGAACTTCGTATGGGATTGGTTTCATCACTGTGTGGTCTATGGTGAATCATATCCTGAAATAAAGTAATTTAGAACTTCTGATTTCTGCAAGGTGACAAGAGCTGATTAGTAATTCCTGATTACAGGAATTGTTGAGAATTCTGTTGTTAAGAATTAATACTTTGATGTCAAGTATTTTTTTGTGTTTGCTGCCAATGAATTATTTTTTTTATCAAATTTTGTTTTTGTTTTTTCATTTAGAATTATGAGCCTGTCTTATCTATGTCTCTTCAAGCCAAACATCAAGTCAGGGCTGCTGCTATTATAACTCTGATATATTAGATACATAAATCATCCTATGTTGTAAAATTAATCATACCAAAATAATTGTATATGGACTTCCATGAAATAAAATATCCAGTGGTTTTGCCTTTTACTCCTTTCAAAAGCTGAGACTTAAAAGAAATAAAGCTCTTTGAAGTAGTCAAAGGATGTAGAGAAATTTCTATACAAGTCATTTTTAAAATTTTTCTTTTACTGGAAAATTTCCTACATTTACCAAATTTGACAATCGGGGACAATAACATTTTATAAAATAAACAAGCTGTTAAGACCAGAAAAAAATATATATACAGTCTCCCTCCTGCCCTTGTACTCTTATCTAACTCTTAATCTAAACAGCAAACCATCATACTGAATTAAGTGATAAACAGCACACATGTAAAATAAGTATCAAGACTTCATTACGTTAAGTGTAGGAAAAAATTTCAGTTTTGTAGAATGAGAAGATAAATATTGCCTCATATCAACAACCCATTTATTTGGAAATCTGATCTTACATCAGTAAAGAACAAACATCGAATATGCTTGTAGTACAGCAAGATTCAAAATAAAAATTACAAAAGAAACAGTAAAAAAAAAAAGGACACCAAATTGGAAATTTCATCAAAATAACTTGAACCCTGTTAAAAAACAACAACAACAACAACAAAAAAAAAAACGAGCCATCTTGAAGGAGTTAAGGAAGATCAAAACAGATACCCGAGTTCTTAAAAAGTATGGATATAATCATTGAACAATGAAATCCAAGGAAACTAAAAAGCAACAGTACATACTTTAACAAAATAAGAAAACGAGGCTAAGTCAAATTGTAAAATAAAGCAACTAAAATAGATGAGGAGAAACCTAAAGAATAACTAAAAAAACAATCTGGAAAATAAAAATGAATAAATCAATATCAAAATGATAATCTAACAAAATAACTTACTTATGGACAGAAAATCAGATCAATTAAGTATATTACTTTGAAGCTATGAACATAATACAAACCTTCCATAAAAGTAAGACCAATTATTATAAAACTTGCATCATAAAAAGCAAAGTCTGTGTAAATCAACAAAATGAAGCAATGATGAGATATATGACAGAGATTACAAACTAAAATATAACATCACAAATTCATATGGTAAAAAGGTCATGGCTGAGACTGAATCTAAGAACTCTTCACAATAAGAAACAAATATCAAAATTTCTCACAATGCAAAGTACATTGATTTACTCTTAAATGTAAGCACAAATAAGAATATTACAATGAAGAGATATTAACATTTCCAAAACAAGCAAAAAAACAAAAAAAACAAAGCTATTAAACATGAAAGGCAATTGTTTCATGTATCAAGAAATACACAGAACTATAACCTGCAACTCAGATAAGCTAACAAGAATTGACTGAAAGCATAACAATTTCAATAAGGGATGCTTTTGACTTCAACTCATTAAAAGGTTGCTAAAAGAAATAATCTCTGCCCATTAAATGTTTTTATAGATTCATTAACTATTAAATTAAACATTTACATTTACTAAGATATAACAATCTTTTTCTTTCTTTGCCAGTTGAAATGCAATGTTTCTAGCTCAAGTCTTATAACCAGATAACTTACAATAAGCTATCCATGCTCATCAGTCTGTGTCTGCAACTGATGATTTGACACAAACACAGGCTTTAAACAAGATATACAACAAGTAAAATATTTACAAAAAAAAAAAAAAAATCACTTTTCTACTCTACTCGAGATAGTTCAGCATAATACAGCTGTTTTGGTAAGAAAGGAATCACATTTAGAAGAGCTGAGAAAGCACTTGTTATTAAATAATAAACAAGTACTTATTGCAGTTATTGTAAAGCATGAACTATATAGTCCAGATGACTTCAAAAGTTCTTAAAACATTGGGCCTGACTCTTTAAGAGTATATGAGATTTAAGTAATGGCCTAATATACTTATGAAGAAATAGCAGCATGAAAAATGTCCTCCTACTCTAGAAACAAAAATAAAGAATGAGTTTTTTTTAAAAGGTGTGACAATGGTACATACTCAAATAAGGAATGACTTCTGCTAGAATACTAAACCAATTTGGTACTCAACAAATCTCTAAAAGACAAAGGATATCAAGCAGATCTATGTATTTTATACATAAAACTTGAAAAAGATTGGACGGATATGCCCACTTCAGGGTAGATTATGTTGATGAAGATATCATATTTCAGCAATCTGTTTTTCTTTCAAAAAGTTGTCAAAAAGGGAGAAAAAAAAAGACACACAAAAAAATACAAAACAAAACAGGAAAATTTCCGAGAAAATATGTGACACCTCGTTAAAGGGATATTTATTATTAGGAGACTGTATAATTTTTAATTATTAGGAGTGCTCAAGATGGACTGTCAGACAAATGGGTGACTGTAACATGAAGAATAATTATTTATTATAGGCATTATTTATTTCTAGTGTAAGCATACATTCCAGAAAAGTTCATATAAAAGACTTTGATCTATATTCTGCTGTTTAGAAGATGTTCATATTCTCCTCCTTGTCTTGAGGGAGATTACTGGACAGTAACTGTTATAGCAATCATATATAAAGAAAAAGCTTTCTGTCAAAGGTATTTCTGAAGAGCTCTGTTCATAGTTGGTGGAAAGTTGATCATTTCATGTTGAACAGCATATCTGTAGTTGATGTAAAAAAAGAAGTCACCAAAGGAAGACGAGAACAACTTGCCATGCTGTAAACAAAGCTGCAATGAGAAGTTCAACATCAGAAGACTGTAACAGAAAATGAATCAATCAGGATACATCAACCAACCTTTGCAGGCAGAACAAATTCTAAAACCATGAAGTGAAACCACATAACATGAAACAAAATCAATTGTGTAGACAGCACTAAGCACCAGCAAGATTGATTTTGGACTGGTTTAATGAGATCAGAACATTACTGAGATCAGGTGGAGACTATGGCAGCCTATCACAGAAGGGAAATGGAACTTGATTTTTTTCAGATTGTCTCATGAAAAATTATACAAAAAAAAAAAAAAAAAGAAAAAGTGCTTTTTCAACTTTGAAAGCATTCTGATGTGCAAACATCAAAGGATTTGTGGATATGATCCTTATCAAAATACAATGTTCCTAGGCCCAATTTGCAAAACTTTTCTCTTTGATTTTCTTTATAATTGCTTTGTCAACTGAACTTCAAAATCAACAAAGATATAAAGACAGGCCTGAAGATCTGCAATAACTAATTTGAAAGCATGAAAATTACAAATAATTGAATGAGAAATACATAAATAAATAAATATGGCTGAACTTTGTAAAGAGAAATGCCCACTATATGAATCCAACCAAAATTCAGTAACTTGCATGGGGAAATCGTTTTTTGAAAATTAAGAAAAAATTATGAAATTACTATGAAAGTTGAATAACACCAAACTAAAATAAAATAATAAAAAGAACAGTACTATGCAGTAACATTTGCATATGACTGAAACAGTATTTTTTTCTGCTTTGTACTTGTATATATAGTGAAAGAGATAGGGTCACCTGACTAAGAGTAGAATTTAGGCACCAGGTGAAATATAGTAGAAGTCTCATCCTTAACTTTGGACGTGGAAAAATTAACCATTACAAATATAAGTTATACACATGTACATGGATTTTCTGTGTTTTTGCTGCCTATATATGGGTTTAAAGATATATGTATAATTACCAGATTTGATGTGGTCTTACATGTAAATGCTTTATCATTTTGTTTTAACAGATGTTTCAAATTACATCTTTCAGTAAAATCTCATTTTTACTGAAGGCTCTATGTTTTCAAAGATGGACTTTTCCTAATGAGTAACAAGGTGAGGGAGATGGATAAAAGAACAGTGATCTGAAAATGCTCTTCTGGCTTGACATTGTAACATTCTTAAGAACTACTTTGCTTATTATAAGCAAGGCAAACATAAAACTCTCGAAAGACCAGTGATATAGTCTCTGGACAGCTTGCAATCCCATAATAGTTCATTATTTTTTTATCTATCTATTCAATCTGTCCTTCCTGCTGCTAATTCTTACTTACACCATTCATTAAAGCACCCTTCCAATAACAGATATTTTTCACACACATTCTTTAACTTCTAAGTTTAGCTGTTACCAAAATGCCTTTGTACCAAAAAATACAAAACAATATGTACTTACTATTACAAAGATTTTTATCAAGGATCTTTATTTAATTTCTTTTTTATCACATCACTCTTTTAAATGAACACTGTGAGAAAGTAATTCATTTTTTTAAAAATTATAAATATTGTAAAGTACTTAAATACGACTAAGGAGATCTGACTGTAGTAATGTTTGTATGTATGTTTTGTTCGTTTTGAATAAACATGAGTAAACATGCTACATTTCTACAAGAATATAATTATTACATATTTATGAAATATTGATGTTATATTTTAAATTGGATTTCTGAGATTCTATATACAGTTATCATTAGGAAATATTTAAACAGCAGAAATTCTTCACTTATTTTATGATTAACATACAAAAATAACCTTGTGTATACATTGATGAAAAATTAATTTCTAGGTGTAGTTACACCATTAAATAAAAATACCCTTCCAATTACAGATATTCTTTACACGTATTCCTGAACTTTCTAAGTTTAGCTCTTCTCAAAACACCACTGTATCAGGGCCTAAAGTTTTCTGGAATACAAAACAAATAAGTACCATTCATATTATGATAAGCATCTGATTATCATTATTTCTTGATATTTACTTCTTGTCCCCATTATAACAATTTAGATCATCACCCCTCTCTGAAACACACCATTTTTAATATGCTAAGTTATCACTTTGTAGAGTAGAAATACCTAACGCTTACACAAAGCTGATTCCTTTTGAGTTTTTAAATTTGTTCAGAGACAACACTACTGAGCTTATATTTATGAAGACAAAGATATACAGATAGTATAATACAATGGCGTTACTGCATATATCTCACCAATGATGCTATATACTTCTGTGAAAGACTTTGTTGAATAGTGTGACAGTGAAAGGGCTAAAACAAAAAAAATGAAATGTTTTCATGAGGCTAATCAAGAATCAAAAATAAATTAACAATTTTCTTTTTCAGAGTTCTTAAATACCTTTTAAATAGCAATTTTCTTAAGGAGAAAAATAGACATATTTATGTACATGGCAAATCAGGAAAACAAAAGCTGCTATTAAATTGGAAGTCATAAATACTTGTAATTCATGAAAAACATATTTTGATATCAAATAACTACTGATATGTACATTTAAAATAGTAATTACATCTATTAATTGGTTGAGTGTTAAAAATACAAGCTTAGAGAGCACTCACGAAATGAAAAGTAGCTTAGCAAACCCAACATGTAGTAGTAGAACTACTCTGAATTGTTGCCCTTGTTACTGAAATGATCTTCTGAGATGAAAAAATCTATCAAAAACAATATGGTAAAAATGGTACCTTTAGTATAAATTAACACTGATAAATAATTAGAAAACAATTTTTTTCCATTCTTTTAATGAGTATATATGAGTGGGAAAGAGTTGAATTATTACTTTTTGGACCTTCATTGTTGTAGGACTTATTTCATTATGAAATATGAGTTTAAAAAACAAAACAAAAACAAGAATAATAAGTACAATGCTATTGCAATGACTCTTTGTCAAACTAAGACTTCACATTTTCTATAAGGATTTGCCTTTTCAAAGGCAAATATATTTTTTCTCTCTGAATATTCTGTGGCACTTATAGAATGAAATTCAAGATAAAAAAGATTATATATGAATCTTTTTTATATGAACCAGGCAGTGTTATTCAAATATTAAATAATAATAATAATAATAATAATTTATAAATTTACATTTAAGAATTGATATAGAATGTAAGTCAATGTGTGATATTTACATATAATAACATATTATTAACAGAAACTGCAGACAATATCACTATCAGATAAGATGGATATAAAAATTTTAAAGGCAATAATTTTACAAATTCAAACTAACTTAGTCAAATGACTGCTCAAATGACTAAACAATTCATCTTTCTTAATGGTTTCAATACTTTAAAATGTTACTTCAATAACAACAACTATATAACTATTTTCAATTCTAAAAATTCAAGAAACAGAATTACTGTACATGCTTGCTGACAGGGTGCAAGAATCCAATACATTAAGAAAGACACTGGAAACAAATCAGCAAATAACACAAGCTATGAGGAAAGATGAAGATCATCAAAGGCTTTGAAAACATGATGTCCTATTATTTGAAAATGACTGAATTAGTTATCATCAGGGACATCACTGATCATGAGGCTAATGCAATCATTTACACAGTGGTAGGAGATAGCAATATCTCTTACTAATCATGATCTGTGGCAAACGTGAAAGGCATATGGAAAATGGTAACACAGAGAGCACTGCAGGACTTGATGTATACTACATGTTAATGATTTAGTTAACGTTAACTACAATGATAAATATTCTTTTCCCTATTCAAGAAATAAATCATAAAGCAGATAATCATTCCACCAAGTGTTTTCACAGAAGCTGTGAGGTGAAAAAAATAAATAATAATAACAGCAATCTTTCTAGAATCCTCACAAAAAGAGATGAGACCAAGTGAATCCTGAAGTCTGAGAAAACTTCTACAAACTATCTACAAGAAAAATCTACAACAAATATGAAATGGGCCCGAATATTAACAGTGAAGGATCTAAATTGTCAAGATAGGACTAATTTGCAAAACTTATCAGAGTATCCAAATTTATGTGAGGATGCACATAGGGAGGCTAAGAAATTATTGTTTAATGGAAGTTAAACAAATATGCCATATTTTACCCCTTGTGATGAAACACATTTGCCTTTCTAGTGCTGTGTATAGTTGAAGCTCTATTTGGTCAGAGTATGGGAGAGAGAGAATGGAAGCAATGCTCAGAAATCTTAACAAAATAAGCTTTAGAATATATGTAGCATATGAACATATATAAAAATGAGTGATTAATTCTACCTTAACCTATAGTATTAAGATGTAGTAAGGGAAGAAACCATTTTAATTAAGGGGGTTCCTGATTGGTGTGTCAGCTTATGAATCTTTATTCCCATTAATTCAGAATGAAATTAAGCAATTATGAGGCTCTGGGTTAATACATTGCATCTCTTTTTTTTTTCTTAATCATTATAAACAGATATTTAGAATGTAGAAGAAACGCAAAGTAAATGAAATATAATGTTTGTGTTTATTTCATATTTTTGCACACTGACACAGTTTAAATATTAACTAGTTTCAATGAATCAAATCTTTATACCATTTTTTTTGTTCTCATTTTTAACAAATGTTTAAAGGAGAAATTTTAATTTCCTGTATGTGAACAAACACTTCACAGTGGCTGTTTTAAGTGGCAGTTAGTTGTTACTTTTTTATAAGAAGGCTAATAATTGGAGGGAAGGAAAGTGCTTAAAAGCAAAATCCATCAATCACTTGCCAGTGGTTTTTAGAAAATAAACAATTAACTCAAGAAGAATACAATATTTGACCACTGCCAAGAATGTAAGTTTTCTTGTACAAGTCAAGGTATATGTATCATGAATTTAAGTTCATGGTAACATGGCTTCGCTTGATACAATAATCAGACAAAAAATTATTTCAACTTGTCCATAAGTATCACCATCAAACCACTTAGTAAAAAAAAAAAAATGATCAAGCTTTTTTACTAAAATTATCTACCTCTGATAAAAAGTCTTTTCTAGGGCATGACTAAACATAATTATTAATAGATTCTACCAACCACTTCAATACACATAGATAAGTACTAAAATTATATCTAATAGAAATCATTAAGACATTTTTAAAAATATTTTTTATTAATTTTTGAAGTATAGAACTGATAATATTCAAATTAAATTAGCCCAAAATCTTCTTTTTCTTTAAATAAAAAATAAAAAAAAAGATTCTTTCTGAAATGATTCACTTCCCAAAAATTTCCATAGTGACATTACATATCAGTAAGCCCAAAAACAAAAATGCTGTTTTATAAAGACAGCATAAATACTGCAGTTTAACAGTACAAATTAATAGGTGTCTATACAAAGAAGACACACAAAAAATCCAAATGATGCAGTCATAGTTCAGCATTATAGGAAAGGCAATGATAAAGACTTTCTATTAATAACTAAAATTTTATATCACACCTTTTCTGAATTGTCCAGTGATATTGCCAACCAATGTGATTACTATCCATTTAGAAGCAAGCACATAGCTATAGGTCAGGTCCAGAAGTAATAGAAGCCTCAATGCTTTTCTTAAGACAATTTTAGCAGAAGTCATTAAATTAATCTTCTTAGTCCATTAATAATTTTATTTATAGGAGTATTTCTTTTTATTACTAAGTTCAATTGATGCTTGTCATTCTGGTCTTATGTCCAGCAGAAATTAACCAATTGATCAAGCTACCAATAAACATTAATTAAAAATTGTAGCTACTCAAAATATTTTAAGAAAAGCATATCTTTTTCATTAATTACTAAGGTGCTTTGCAAATCAAAACTACCTTCTGATTCTTGTTAAAAATGAATATCCTGAAGTTTTAGGAATTAAAAACAATCAAATTTAGAATAAATAAACACAATGAAATTTCATAATAATAATAATAATAATAATATGTATAAAATATTTAGATTAGAGCTGTTCTAAAAGTGTCAAGTTTTCTTTAACTATTAGCAATTAGAAGAATGGGTTTCGTTAAGATTTTTAATTCAAAGATTTTTGGATAAGCATTTAGCAGTATTTTACTGTAATTCACTGTCCAAATAAAAATATCAATGTTCTTCTTTCATTTACGTCTTACTTTTTTTTTTTTAATTATTTATCTGTCTCAACTGTCATTCCATGAAATGACATTTATCAATGATTTTTTTTTTTTTTACCATTCAATTCTCAAAAATGATAAAAGCTGAAAAATTAAAATAAAGGATTTTTTAAAAGCATAAGAAATAAATTAGCAAAAACCTGAATAAAAACCAAGAGTGTTAACATTTTTTTAAGATTTGCTTTAAATTTGATATATTTGCCATTAAATTCTGGAGAAAAAAAAGTTGGCTTGTTTTTATTATCTTAGTTAATTAATATCTAGTATGATTAATTAACTTCTATAAAATGAAATGCTATTTTCTCATTTACTGTTACACCCTCCCCCTCAAAACAAAAAAATTAAAAAAAAGGCATCCAGAAAAGCTAAGACTGAAAAATATTGCTAATAGATAATTTTAAATCTTTGAAGGAACAAAGAAAATAACTCTCAAGATATTTTGATAATTATGATCATTTAGTTAAAATCAATTTTATGAAGCACAAAAATATATTTATGAAAAATGGGCAATTATATAACATTTAACAGCAGATCATTGGGAATACTTCTTGTATTTTTAACACCAGAAGTTTCTTCTTAAAAAAATATTAATTTAAATGGCCATCTGTTCACAAAACGCACCAATTTATTTTAGCTGATGCTACTTCAATGTGCTTATGCTTTTTAGTTATTTAATGCTAAGTTCCTTTGAACAAAAGCAAAACGCAAAAATAAATATTGGACAGTTATTTTTAACTGGAGGGTAAAGCTGTTTAAAATCAGCCATCTTCAAAGGTAGTTATAGTCTCTTATAAAATGTCAAACAGACATTCTGACTAATTTCTGTCCGTGTTGATTGCACACAAATGGAAGGAGGGAAGAACTCAGTATGAAACAATGTCAATACTATAAACCCTGTTGACTTCATTCAAACTCTTGCTTTTTTATTTTAATCAGACATTTTTTTAATATAAGGGCTTGACTTATTGAGCATATTTAAATGAATTTCTTCATTTTCCTTTTCGTTATTTCTGTTTCTCTCAATTCAACCAGCTCAGATATCTGGATGAAAAATGTTCAGGACAAATAAAAAAACTTAAACTTAAAGCACCATTTACTTTCATTCAGACTCACTTAGATGATTTATTATAATATTTGGCCTTAAAGGAGGTAAAGATTCAGGTCCACCATTAACAGTATTGGGAGGCTGCTGTGCAGTTCCTGGTTCTCCCCCAGGTGGTGGCTGCTGAGGTTGATTTAAGTTGTCTGTACTTCGATAAGGAGGAGGAGGTCCTTCAGGAGGTGGAAGTTCTGAGACAATCTCCGAATAAGATGGTGGCTTTACAAGTCGACCTACAAAGTGGATTCCACTGTTTATATTATATGCAACAAGTAGATTAGCGGAGTTGGGTGGTGTAGGTGGAGGTGCTCCATAAAGAAATGGTTCATTAGCATCACCAAAAAAGACATTTTCATGATGTCGTATATCCCAAGCTCCACTGACATGTCCATGGGCAGGAGTAGTCCTTGCACGTGGATGAGGAGTCATGGCAGAACGTTTCATATGAACACGGCACACAGCAATGACCATTATGGTGACTATAAAGACGAAAGCAACAGCACAGCCAATAACTGTATATATAGTTGACTGAAGAAAGCCTAAATCACCTTCATATCTTCGCTGCTGCTCGATTCCTTGGTTATAGGCTATAGAAGAAAAGAAGATAAGAAAACAACAATCAGTTCCTCTGTTATAATTAACATACTTATTATAATCCTAAGGATTTTACAAACTGAATCATTAAATATGTTATTACAAGTGTTACTGATTACAAATTCAGTCATTTCATTATACAATAATATAAACACTAAATGGTACCAGAACAACATTAAAATAAGAAAACTAATGAAAATAAACACAAAACCTTGCTGTATATAAGTAATATCTGTAACTGAATTGATTAATAAAAAAGATATTACTGAAACACACCTTTAAAATTTTGTTGAACGTTCATTTATTGCTTTGTTCTTTGATGCTTTCTTTGTCAAAATATAAAATGTTAATCTTAGAAACTCCAACAGACAAAATGAAAAATATATTCTGCATTATGTTCCCAAAAAATCTAATATTTATCTAAGCCTTATATTTAACAATAACATTTCATTTTTACTTCCATGAAGAAATAATAAAAAAACAAAAAAACAAAAGTAAGGCAAAAAGGAAGAGAAAGTTGTGGCTGTAATCTACAAATTAACTTAAATTGATTATGCGATCTCAACTGATTGAAAATGAAGTAATAAGGGAAAAGTTTCTAAATGTTATGTATGATATGAAAACCTGGATATTTCATTTCAGATCTTGTAATATGTGTTATTAAGTATTAATGTTTCAAAAATGCACTTAAGATTACATAATAATTTTTAGCCCTTTAAGAATTATATAAAATGGGCAATTCAGTTGCCTACAGTAGCTACCTGATATTGTTACTATTTAAATTAGTTAACAGTAGTATAAATGTTAACTGTTTACTAAACAGTTCAATAAAAATTAGGAAAAAAATTAGCAAAAAAAAAAAAAAAAA
>JAFIDM010009631.1:127703871-127757408 GCA_023159025.1 Thereuonema tuberculata | reverse complement strand
AAATAAAGAATTTCTGGGATTTAACCCACATAAATGAAGGTGAAAGAGACGAGGCCTTTCCTGTTCCACTTTAGAAATCGTTATCAGATCTAAAGGAAATAAGAAGAGTAGTAGGATGTATAGAAATGAAAAAGTGGATGTAGGTGAGAACAATATCTAACATTCGGAGAACTAGAGGCAGGGAAGAGCAGCTGTTTCCATATACTGAATATAATTTTAATTTACAATCTTGGCCCTTGCTTTTATTTAGGTTGGTATCAAAAGATCCAGCTTTGAGAATTTTGATGTGTTCTTCAATGCTTCTATTGATAAAGGTATTAGGTTGACTAATGTTTATGGCATTATCCCAATTAAAACAGTATCCATGGAACAGAGGCATGGAAGATAATGTCAATTTGTTTCTTATTTTTAATGTCAGTCTGATGTTTTGAGAGGTATTAGTTTAAACGGAATTTGGCTTGTTCAATGTATTCACAACCATGAAATAATGGATGGAATAAATACCATGTTCTTAACCAATGGGATGGGACTTTTAGAGTGAA
The DNA here is from genome assembly GCA_023159025.1 of Thereuonema tuberculata. Lineage (NCBI taxonomy): Eukaryota > Metazoa > Arthropoda > Chilopoda > Scutigeromorpha > Scutigeridae > Thereuonema > Thereuonema tuberculata. The sequence goes on along the minus strand of JAFIDM010009631.1, from coordinate 127,756,866 downwards.
AGACAATATCCTTGATTTTTATTGGAGGAAGAAAGATGGGCTGTGTATGGTGTGACTCTAAAATGTGGCCGATTTTGAAGGAGAGTGTGGGAATAAATACAACATAAAAGTACTTTAAGTAAGTTAACAATAGTTGTAAGAAGGTCTATCAGAAAGATATCCAAGTCTTGAAGGCTATGCTGAGAATGATTTAATCCATCAACTTAAAAAATTATAAACTTTTAAACAGGCTTCTGTTAAACGAACCTTGTATAAAAAGTATATGACTTTAGGAATCGATTAACAAATTGCTTTCTAATGAATGATGTAGCTCAATACACTGTATAAATCAACATATTAAAACATCACAGACATTGATTTCATGGCATTTCATTGATTTCATGGCACTGAAAACAATTACTAAATTTAAACTTTTCTATAAATGTAACAGGAGCTAGAACAGAGACAAAAGAACTTTTCAGGGAAAAATAATTGTGGAATAATGACATCAGAGCCATTCTTTAAATAATAAGGATTAACGGCAATTAGTATATTATAACTGTTAGTATGCTAAACTGCAACCAGCATGAGTAAGGTTTCAATGTGCTGCGATAGTTTCTAAAAAATTTTAAAAGCTTATATCTTCCTCTAATAAAATACATTCACCATAACTTATTCTTTGAAAATGTCATTTCTCTGCAGTTTTTATAGTTAAACAGAATGCTACAAAAGTTATGCATAAATGGGTCTCAAAATCAATTTGGATGTGATATGAAATGCAATTACATTTAGATATGTACATATATTCTTATTAAAGTGATTATTAATCTGATTAACAATAATGAATAGAAAAAGGAAAGTAAACAGCTACAAATTCCATACTGTTTGGTACAAAATCAAAATTATTGTATTATTGAATCACATTAATTTTTTACAGAACTTTTCACTATCCATCATCAAGGCATTGCAAATAAAAGACAAAATATGAGCAACAGTCTTGATATAGATTTTAAAATTATCTTTCTATTTGATTTTATTCTGTTCTCATCTTATGACATGTCCAAGAGATAATCTGTCTATCCAAACCCAAATCAATATTTAAGATGAAGGTAAACTGAATAATTAAATAATGTATTGTATTAAATAAGGTATGAATGTTTTAACTGTTATTATTGTGCGTTTTTGTCTTGTTTTCTTTGAAGTTTTAACTTGGTCCGCACGTTAATGTTGATTTAACTGTTATTATTATGTAAAAGTTTCAAACCTTGGGTTTCCCCAGCAAACACAACATGGCGGGTCAAGTACCAAAGCACATATTGCCAAGTGTAAAGACGTGTGCAAGAATGATTAGGGATGTGTGGTAGTGTCCATAAATTTCCTAACTATGCGTGTTGTGTTGAGTATTACAGCCTTCTGGAGTTGTGCAGAAGTGTTTTTGTGAAGTCCTAGTGTGCTGAGACTGTGGTGCAATGTGTCAGGCACCAGACCAGTGGCGGACAGGATGATGGGTACAACACGTACTCGGTCCTGCCTCCACTGCTTCTGGAGCTCGTGTGCTAGATCGGTGTATTTACTGATCTTGTCTGCATGAGTTTTCTGCATGTTCTTGCTGATAGGCACAGCAATATCAATGAGATAGGTCTGTTTGTTGACCTTATCAACAAGTGTGATGTCAGGTACAATGTATGTTGTGATGTTGTGATGTATGGTTTTGTCCATATGAATGGGACGGTCCCAGTACAGCTTATGTGAGGATGACTCTAATACGCTTCGTGGTATGTGTGTTCTTAATAAGTGAATGTTTGTGTGTTAGTGTGTGATGAACAATCGATGCTACCTGATTGTGTCGGTGGAGGTAGTCTGTTTGGGAGAGAAGGGGACAGCCTGATATAATGTGGTCGATCGTCTCATGCGTAGTGTGGTATTTCCTGCATGTGTCGTCATGCATGTTTGCGTTGTGTAGAATGTGTTTCTTGTAGTTGTGTGTGGGGATGACTTGGTCCTGTATCGCAAACATGAACCCTTCGGTCTCCCCAAACAGCTCACCACTCGTCAGCCATCTGTTCGACGCTTCCATGTCGACATGAGGCTGGCTGAGTTTGTGGTGATGTCTGTCATGGAGTTCCTTACAAGCCCATGATTCATGCAGCTGCTGAATTAATCTGTGCATAAATCTTGAGGTTTATGCTTGTCATGAAATTCTAACTTTTATATAAGCCTCAAATGAAACTGAGAATTTCATGACAACTGTATTAATATCTCATTGACTGACTTGAATGTTTTGGATAATATCATCTTTAATTAATTTCAAATTAAATTAATTTTAATTTGACTTCCTATGAAGTGACTTTAGATGTATAGTACATTTATTTTTCTTTAACTCAAAGCTATAGGCCTACTTTACAAAGAAGATGAAGCCATCAGAATAATGATTTACATCATAACTAAAACAGTTGAATCGCTAATAAAAATCACATTCTTATCTAAATGCCACCACCAAATTCTTATTTTTGAGCTACTTTGCCTACATTCTTGTCAATTATATAGTGAACTTTGCTCAATAAGATACATATTATGCAAATACCAGTAATTATTAAAAGGTTATGATAGTGTAAAATTAGAAATGGCTTCAAACTATGTGACAGGACAGGAGCCAGTATTTATGAAATGGTGAAACAGCTAAATATATTGCTGGCCATTAAAAGTGCAACACTACAAAAGACAAGAGATATAGCCATATTTATTTTACAGATAACTTATGGCACAAGGGTGAATGATTACAATTCCAGCTCAGTGCGACTTGCGGAACGTAAAGAAATCAGTATCTCATGTAGCCACTATGGGTGGCAATAACGTCTGCTATACGGCCCGGCATAGAGAGGAAGAGATGTTGGATGTGCTTTTGCAGAATGTCAGTCCATGTGGTTTCGTCATGGTGCCAAGTTCATCTGCTGTAGCCATGGGTGGTCTGTTGGGTGCCAGTCATTGTATGATCATGGACCAGACATGTTCAATAGGCAACAGATCCAGTGAAAGTGTTGGACACAGAAGAAGTTGAATATGGTGGCCATCCAGGAATTGTTAGATGTTGCGTGCCATGTGTGGACGTGCACTGTCCTGTTGGTAAGTAGCTCAAGACAAGCCCTTAGGTAAGGAACAACATGCTCCAACCCCTCCGAGATGTAATGGTGGCTATTCAATGTACCGGGAATAGGCATGAGAGGGACTGGAATCCAATTGCACATCATATCATAAAGCCAGGTATGATACGTAATGCAGGACGCACTCATGGTGCTGAAGACAAAAGCGGGATTCATCGGAAAAAACGATATCAAGCCATTTGTCCCTTTAAGTGCGACGTTCTAGATGCCAATGCAGCTGCAGACACCTGTGATGTGCAGACAAAGGTAACCGAAGCAATGGGCACCTTACAAAAATTTCCTGATACTGTAGATGACATCTAACCGTATTTGCGGAAACTGGTTGCTGTGCAACATAACCTAATTCTTGAGCTAGGGTTGCGATGTGGTTAATCGATTCATAACAGCCATGCACACACGATCCTGTCCTCTCATTCGGTGGTGTGATGGGCTGTTGGGATCCTTCACATCGGTGAGTTTGTCCCTCCTCGACCCACCGATTCCACATTCACATCACTGTGACCACATTTCATCCAACAAGAGCACCAATGTCTCAGAAGAAAAATCAGCAGTCTCGATATGCCACAATTCTCCGGCGATCAAAGTCAGAAACCTACTGGTATGGATGCCATATTCTTTGACGAGGCATACTGAAGCCATCTGAGCACAAGAACAGCGAGCAAACACAATTCCAATACTGGACAGTGGCTCTCTGTTTTCTCTCTTATACTGCTTGCAGGGGGCATTACTCGCTCACAATATTTGCATATGTGTTGCATTGTTAATCATCTGCACGTGTTCCCATGATCTACGCATCATGCAAATTTCGGGTTGATTGGATGATTTATTCCTGGTGTTGCACTTTTAATGGCCAGCAGTGTATTTTTTTAGCTCTATAAGTCTTTCGCAACATGTTTCTGGCAAACTTTTTTATTTGCTCTCAGTGCCAGATCTAGGAAATTTATCAGAGGGGCAAGTCAGCTCCATGCCGCTGTTTTTCACTATTTAATGCAATAATAAACATCTGTTTCAATCCCATTTTGCTGCGCCCCGGGGCAGTTGCCCCCTTTTGCCCCTCCCCTCAACCTGGTACTGTTTGCTCTTAGTATTTTTGATAATTCGTCTGAGCTTACTGCTTAATATAGAAGTAACTTGATAAATTTAGACAGTTTATTCTGGATTCCTAGCAATTTTTGTATTGATGCAAATGAAAACATGGATAGTTGGCCAAACTTCGCTCTCCTAAAACTCCAATTGGCCTGGAACTTTTATCTTTAATTGTTGAATTTTGCAAATGACTGTTCACTGAACAATTCCAAACCAGACTATCTCATTTGATATAAGAAGAGCTGAATTATGGTTAAAAGGTCTGATCATAGGTTATCTAACTCAAACAGTGTTATATCTACAGAACAATATCGGACTCCCTACAGGATTTTGTCATCTCAATACATCTGCATTAACTTGGCATTTAGCAAAGTAATAACTTCTGGAAATAGAGTCTGGATATGGAAAAGGCATCACTAACAAGGCAATGTTAAATTTATAGAAAATTTGCAATAAAAAAAAATGTTCATTCATTCAACAAAGGGAATAATAATAATAAAAAAAGAGGATGAAAATATTAATTATATGTGTTAGAGAATTAATTAACAACACTACTAATTTTATTCAGGCACAGAAAGTAGTTCTTTGAACTAACTTTCAGTAAATGTAAATAAGCAGTTTCGTTATAAATTTTAAAATGAAAATCATTCTATCTTGTAAACAATAATTTACACTATCAATAGATGGATATCATTTTTGTTCATAATCAAAAACCACTTCAGGGATTGAAATGAAAATTCCATCATTTATTACTATTTTATTAAATGTAAATAACGACAATCTTTGTAGGCATCATAGTTTCATATTTACATGATGATTTTTAGTAAAAAGCGTCATATAAATATGATATAAATCTAGTAAAAGTGAATCTTTAAACTTGTCAAAACCCCATTGCTTTTTAATTGAATGTTTAAAGATGAAAATTCAGAAAAGTGTTGTTTAATAAGAAAAGAGTAATATTAGGCGCGTTTAAATAAATAAAATTAAGTGTTATTGTAAATTGATGATGTTAAAATAATTAGTTCTTTGTTATATATATGTATATATATATATATATTAACTAAATAGGCTTAACGTGCGTGGAATGAAATAGAATAAAATGGAAATAAATAAAACGCACTTATTTATGAAAGGTTGAATATAAAGATTTACATGGAAATAATCCGACAGTTTCGGAATACTAAGCGTATTCCTTCATCAGGGACGGCACAAACATATAGGACAGAGGACAACATTTAGGACGACATGATGGGTGAAGGGTATGTTTAAAGTGAGGGAATTAAGAGGATCAAGAAAGTTTAGCAATAGTGACGGGCGTTTTGCCCGCCGTTTATAGGGTTGTAAGCTTTCAGCTGTATTATATGGAAAGATTCAGCAAGGAGACGGTGGGATAGTCTATTATGGTGGGAAAGGGGTTTAGCTGCTGGGAAGTTGGGGGTGTGTCCTGTCTCTTTAAAGTGAGTCACAGTGTATGAGCCTGCGGGATCGTTATTTTTGAAAGCTTGTTTATGTTCATTGATGCGTTTTGATAGGGGTCGGGATGTTTGTCCCACGTAGCCAGAGGAGCATTGGCCACATGGGATCCAGTATACTGTGTTTGAAGGCGGTATACACAACCGCCTCAATATACTAACACATAAACACAACAAAAAACCAAACAGTACCAACCCCAAATCCCCCATCAAATACATCCCCTTCCCTTACTATCCTCCCCTAGAAAGCTTCATTAGAAAATTCCTCTACCAACACCAATACGCCCCTGCATTCAAATCCCACAACATAAACATTACAAAAACAAAGAAACCTAACAACCCTTCAAACACAGTATACTGGATCCCATGTGGCCAATGCTCCTCTGGCTACGTGGGACAAACATCCCGACCCCTATCAAAACGCATCAATGAACATAAACAAGCTTTCAAAAATAACGATCCTGCAGGCTCATACACTGTGACTCACTTTAAAGAGACAGGACACACCCCCAACTTCCCAGCAGCTAAACCCCTTTCCCACCATAATAGACTATCCCACCGACTCCTTGCTGAATCTTTCCATATAATACAGCTGAAAGCTTACAACCCTATAATCGGCGGGCAAAACGCCCGTCACTATTGCTAAACTTTCTTAATCCTCTTAATTCCCTCACTTTCAACATACCCTTCACCCATCATGTCGTCCTAAATGTTGTCCTCTGTCCTATATGTTTGTGCCGTCCCTGATGAAGGAATACGCGTAGTATTCCGAAACTGTCGGATTATTTCCATGTAAATCTTTATATTCAACCTTTCATAAGTAAGTGTGCTTTATTTATTTCCATTTTATTCTAGATATATATATTATTCAATTGTATAGTTTATATTGTTACATTAAACTTACTTTATTAAAAGAATGTTTTATCCTATATTTATTACTTTCTCTTAATTCTGCTAGCTAGTTTTAAGTGATAAGTTTATAAGTAATGATGGATGTTTTTTTTTCTTTATCATAGTGTAATTATATTTCATATGATTAATGGCAATTGTCAAATAAACATCATTTGTTATAGATAGTCATTATCAAAAAGAACAATTATTTAATCCAGATATTGAATCCTTGATGGAAATGTAAAAATAGAAATTAAAAGTTTAGACTATCATATGTATAACAGAATAATATCAAAAGAACTAAAAGAAATATTATTTGGGCTAGCAAAAGATACTTACTGCCTTTCATTATCGATAGAATGAATCTCAACATTAGAAGCTTAAGGATAATCCTTTACTAAGTCCACATTTTATAAAATATGTATGGATTGTCAGATGGTTTTTATTCATCTGATCCAAAATGACTAGTATAAAAATTAAATTGGTTTTGATGCAAATAATTAATAAAAGAAATATTGGAGTTGATTTTTAGGTCGCTATTCATAAAATTAAGCAATATATTCTAAGATCAAAATTATTAATAATCAAATAAAAAACAAGGCCATATTGATTTCACAATGCCAAAATGAAGCAATTACCAATTATAAAAATGCCTACTGGTATTAGGTTTCTTATGGCCAAATAAGAAAATTTGAACAATATTTCATTTTAAACTGTTTCAATATGTATGTATATGTATGTATGCATGTTTTTTTTTTAAAAAAAGAAGAAGAAATCCTTTCTTGGAACTTTTCTATTATTGTTAAGCAATGGTAAATCCTGGATCAAATATAATTTTTAAAAACTCATGCATGACTTTTGTGCATCCTGAAGGAAAAGATTAAAACTATTTTGTTAAAAGATTAATCAATAATTCAATCATCACAGGAACTTAAATCTTAAGAATAAAAGACCTTTAACAAAATGGGAAACTTAATGCAATAATAAATAAATGCAGCAATTTCTTTCAAAAACAAGGAGGATAGGTTTGGGTATTCTTACAGCTCTGGTGGATGAAGCGCATGCAGCAGCTGGGCAGGAGGGACATGTGGCAACTTGGCTCTTCAAATGGGTAACAACACAATTGCTGGTCCATGCAACGCCCGTCCTCACATCGGATCTTTCCTTCACAGGGGTCAGGGCCTGCAAGCACTTCAGTGTCAACTGCAGCTTACGGGGGATGAGAATAGATCATCCCCCACAACGTGCAGTAACAGCGATAAGATTGTGACAATCATTCAAAACAAAATAATAAAACTTCACAATAGAATTTTGCCATGCAATACTAAACAGTGTTGTTAGACCCAAAATTTAATTAGAAATACACTAACTTTTTAAATTGATACAACATTCAAGAATGATTCAAAAACATTTCTATTTTCCTTTTTAACAATTATAACTTTTGAAAACAAAAACGAAAACAATAAAACATTTTATTCGAAGAATTCATTATTATTATTTCCTAAATCTTTAAAGCCTTTCAGTAGCTGTCTTTTAAATTTGCTCATATATTTATATTAACACCAGATGCAATTACAAGATAAAAATCGGAGGTTTATCTAAACTGACTCCGACAAGAAACTTGATATTCTGCTTCCCTGGAATTAAGACAGAGCTTATTCTCTGCAAAGAATATAAATAATACATTTTTAGCTGCCATGCTTAGCTTAGCTTAGATTGCTTAGGATTAATGATGATGCAGTGGTAAGACAATATTTATTGAGAAGTGATTAAAATTACAGTGCTGCTAGGAGAAGGGTGAATGTGAATGTAAGTACTGAGCATCCTATTCAAGAACAGGCTGCTGACTCTATTCCAGGATACTGATCAATTATTCAGTATTATTAAGAACTTTTCTTTAAAATCATATAAAAAAAAATTACACAATTTTATAAGATATAACGTGAATTATGAAATCTAGTTTACATGTTTTTCAATCATTCTTGTATTAAGGAAGGAATTTCAACAAGTCCAATAAATATTAATTTTAATTAGTAGAACTGTTTATATTTTTATTTATTCTTTTTTTTTTCCCCATGTAGAATCACATTATTAGTGAAATAGTTGGCCTCTCACTTTTTATAACAGATTTAATTAACCCTTGATTATAAATAGTTTTGTATCTATCCCAAGGAGTACATCCAAATTACCAAGTTCAATGTAACTTGTCACATTGTTTGTAGGCTGTGCAATGTAGAAAAACACAGGACTGAAGGGATGGGCTGAAATAAAAACATCCATTTATATAAAAAGAGTAATGGATTATGTCATCCTACCTACTTTCCAACATTTTTGACAACCTTGAAAGCTGAAATTTGGAAATGTATATTCTGTGGAAAGAAAACTAAAGGTTCTTTCATGATTGTATCAAAAAATGAGTAAATGGGAAGGCATCTTAACAAGAAAATATGGTCTTTGTGAAAAGACAGTGATACATTTGTTAATAAAGCTTAAAAAATCATGCTGTTGACTTGCTCTACATACATGAATCCAGTGAAGGACTGAACAGATACGTCTCCTGACAGAAGACATTGGTACAAAAACTAGAGAAGATGACACAGAACGAACACTTTAAAATTTTTTAGAGGTGATAAATAATAAAAATAATCAATAAAGCAACCATTTCACAGACAATGAAAGTTGTCTTCAAGAGAAAAAAGGTGCATGAACAAAGGAATGGAAGACTTCTGCCAAGTTCCAAGAAAGCACTAAGCTATTAAACAAAAAGAGCATTCAAATTCACAAGAGCAGAAATATGAAATGTAATATGATAATCTCCAGAATAAACAGATAAGGCTCTTGTTGGAATATTAGAATGTATGATTATAAAGGATCTAACATGAAAATATGCCATGAAATAAACCAAGAATAAAACTATTCTGTCTAAAAGGATTTGACCAAAGTGAAAAACTGAAAGCCACAATCTCTTGCTATTGGGTAGATGATGGCTAATTGTTAATTTGGACATGCTGCAGAGAAACATGATACTAACATAGTTGAAATTTACAGCTCCTGAAGAAAATCCAAGTTATGATTTATGGATGAGACAACCATATATGATCTTAGAGAACAATGGTCTACTGATTCCAAATCAGAAATAATGATGAGCCATCTTGACCAATAATCTAAAACAATGAGAGAGTGAGAGTGAGAGAAACCTCTCAAGACTATTTTAGAAAATATTATCACTGGAAGGATATTATCTTAAGGAAAGAGTCTCTTTCAATGATAACAAAGATTATATGATTAACATTCCTTAAAATTCAGAAGACATTTTTGCAGGAGAAGCAGAGACAAAGGCTGTTTGTATTAAAAAAGATTTCACATCATTTAATTTAAAGCTTAATCTGTAAAATTTCATTTGAATCTGCGCGCACATTCAGCAGATTTTATAGGATGAGAGACACAAAGAGAGAAGAAAAAAATTATTCTCATGGGTGAGCACTGTGGAAAGAATGGCATCATAACTACATGAAAGTAAAATATTTTAGTAAATATAAATATCTACTGATATTGCTAAAGACTACAGAGTTCTCCACTAATTATTTGACAATCTACAGAGGAGAATCTTCATTGATCACAAAGTTTTTCTTTGTAATTATTAAGTCTGTCTGATTGAAAAGATATCTAGTCAAACTAAAAACAATATTAAAAATATGAAGACAATCAGCTGTACACAGAACAGCTGCAATCTATAAATGATTCTTCCATCTTAAAATAACTTATTAGCATGCAAGCACACTCAAGGCTAAAGAGCAGCTTACGGAAATTAATATAACAAAATTTGAAATGCAACTAAGCTGATACTGAAATCTACAAAAAAAAACAAAAACAAAAAAAAATCACTATTACTGTAAAAGGAAGGAAAAATATAAACTACAATGCATTCTAACGATTACTAATAATATTTGTTACTTTACATTTCCTTACTACAAAAACCCAATTTCTTAATGGAAAGATATCCAAATATAACTAATGCTTTCAATTATTAACATTACTTTTACCTATTAAATCAATATACAAGCTAACATTTTTTTGAACATACATCTATCATGATTATTGGTTAACATCTGCTCTACATAAGAAACAGAATGTAAATTGATTGAACAGTTTTTAATCAAACATATATACTTTTACACATATGTAAGTTCTAGGAAATTAAGTTAGAAGATAATGAGAAAGAATACTTTAGTGCATGCATCATTTATCTGTTGTTATCTTTTTAAGCTTATGTAAAAGTAAAAGTTAGGATACAAAGATAGACTTTTATGATCAATTTTATATGATATTTATTTCATATCTGAGGATCAGGCTTTATCAGGCTGTGAGGTTTTATTTAAAACCAAATCTATTTATCAAGTAAAAATGATTTTTTTTTAAAAATATTTATTTACTTATTTGCACAGGTTACATATGGTAGAATTTAAAGAAAAGAAAAAAAAAAAAGTTTTGTAACAAATAAGTAAAATTTATCAATTTTTAGTTTTGGATTTTCTCACTATGACAAGATGTCATTTTTCAACATATTTCTTACTGTTAATCACAACATTAATTGTATGTTCTACTTCTCAGCATATTATATTATATTCTCAGATTTCCCCAACATACTTGATAAAATATTTGTACTAATGTAAAATGGTATCTTTGAGTTTAGAAATGGAACTGGCAACAAGCAGTCAAAGAAACGATGGCTTCTGATAAGTAAAGGCAGAAGATAATAATAATAAAGCGTAAGTCTTTAGAATTCATATGTAATTTTATTGGAAGATGGAATAATCATTAACAGATTAGTGGTTTTCTATAATAAATAGACCTTAATTGTAAGGAGAATGAATTATAGAACAGTATTACAGTGTAAACTGTAACAACTTAATTCAACAAAAGAAATATTAACAGACTGATATGTAATTGATTCTCTGTTGGAATTAGCAAAATTAATCTGTAGTAATTACTGAAGGACTGGAATAATAAAGGTTCCTAAAAAAATGCAAAGGAGACAAAAAAAGAAAGAAGAATTGAAAAAAAAAAAAAAAACTCATTTAAAAACAATTACTTTGAATAAATTTCATAGTTTCAACAACTGCCTGAGCTGCAAAGTTCACAAATTGAAAAGTAGACCTACATCACTGGTTAAATAAAAAAGAAGTTATAAACATGGTCTAAATCCAATCTATGGCTTGCCTAAGAGGAAAGAAACCTGTATTAGTATGCAATCTTAGCATTATTCTGCCAAGTGACTTTCTCATGCCCAAACCTAAAACAAAAGACAGAGGAATATAAATGACCATAAAAGATTGAAGGAATACTTAAAAGGGAAACTGATGACCTGTGAAAACCTGCTTCCACTACAGTACAGCTATTTGAGATAAATTGCATGGATAGAAACTAGGTTGCAAACTTTGGACACAGCACTACAGCAATAAACTTTGTGTTATGAATTAAACCACCTGTGCAATCTGATAATTAACACTATCTGAATAATGCTAATTCAAATTTCAAAAGCTAATATTTACATAAAATCATCTAAAAGTACTTAAACAACTACTTATTCAGAAAACGTCATTGAAAATGTGTAAATACTTCATCCATACTAAAAGGAAAAATATTTCTTAGAGAGACAAGTGGATACAATTATAATAACATTGTACACGATCCTCACCATTAATTAGTCAGTTTAGATTTGAGTCTATTTATTTTGAAAATATTTGTTAGAAACTAATTCATTCTGAATAATCATCAAACACTAGATTGAGATTCCAACCTGTTCATAGTGTATTTATTGTTACTATTATTATTTAGACTTAAATTCTGGGTCTATTCAAATTGAAAATAGATATATAAAACATTGCAAAAATAATAATAAAACAATAATAATGTAACTTTTGAAATGCAAATTACCAGAAATCAAATAAATATAACATTTAAGAAACATGATCAAAAAAATGCTTAAACAGAGCAATCATTAAGGCATGATTTCTTTCTTTAGAGACTTAAAAAAAAATTACTTTTAATCATTAATTAATGGATCATAAAATAGAGATTCAATCAGTCAATAAAGTAATTTTTAGAGCAATCAGCAAAACCTTACTGACAATCTTACCACATTTCAAGGGATTTTCATCTGTACCATCTGGACAATCTTCAAATCCATCACATACATAACGATGGGGTATGCAATACCCTAAAACACTGCAGCGAAATTGACTATCTTGGCAATTTCTTTTTTCTACAGTACAAAAAAAAAAAAAAACCAACAAAAAAACACATGAATTATACTAAGTCCTCAATAAATATTTTGTAGCTTTCTTTTTTTAAAGTGGGGGTGGAATGGGAACAAAAAAAAAGAAACAGGAAAAAGAAACGAAGAAGCAGTCATTGTTAATTAATCAGAAATTGATGAAGCAATCAGCAATCATAAGTTTTCAATATTTATAATATTTAAAAATATTTTTAAATACTATAAATAATTAAAATTTAAGTTTTATATTATTGGCATTTATGGAGGCTTGATTCATGTTTATTCGGTCGATTTTGATCACGTCATAGACTTAGCAGAACCCTTTTCTCCACCACCGGTTGTGTTCAATGGGGTGCCCTTGCATTCTGGCAATGGCTTTGCATCGCAATTTCCATTGAAGAAGGCTGCGTTGGAGATACACGAGGGGATGTTGTTCCACTCTTTGCAAGCTTTCCAAAGCCCTTCTACTTTTTACAGTCGTCGTGTTCCCAGAGCCCGTTTAAGTAATCCGAACCAGTAGAAGTCCACTGGAGATGCATTGTGGGGTTTTACAGGAATCATACTGTATGAGATTGCTCGTAATCCGGTTTCAGTCGCCAAATTGGCCATATACAGCTGGGTCGCTCTAGCTGTATGGCTCGACGCCTTGTCCTGATGAATCCACACTTTCCTTTTGTTGCTGCCTTACAATGTGGGAATATCGTCATGATACAAGAGTTCCAGGACATGCTCTCGGTAAAAGGCAGTATTAATCTTGACCTTTGCAGGCACCTTCCTCAGTGGCAACTTTCCTCTGGCATCAAAAGGGCGATAAAATATTGCCCTTGGTTTCTTGGTATCACTAAGGTAGACCCATGCCTCATCCAAAGTAGTGACGTACTTCCATTTTTCTCCTGATAAGTGGTGCTCGTAAAGCTTTCGGCTATTGGTCTTCCTTTGAGAAATGTGTTGAGGAAGTAGGCGAAGATGAACGCGAGCTTTATGATGCTTTGTAATTGCAGATCAAGCCTAATGATCCGTGCAACCGTTGGCTGATAAACTTCTACAGCCTGGGCAACTGCCCTTTGGGTGCTAGGGTTCTCGCCGACAATCATAGCCTTCACTTTCTTAGTGCGTTAGGAGTTGCTGCCCGTCGTGGGTGTTGTTTTCGGGCCTGTGGCTTATCCCGCTCTTGGCTGATGGGCTTCATACGACTCTGCTATTACCCGGTTGACGATGGACTTGCAAACATGAAAATTAAAAATTGCACATGTCCACAATTTTTGAAGCGGCATATTTAGCATTGGAAAAGGCAACTACGTACCCCTCCCACAAATTTGGGATTTTTGGCAGCATATTTAGCATGCAACACAATTCCAGCTATCAGATAATCAACTACAGGCTTATGACCTCTGATTCAAATGCAACAATGCTTCTTCAGATCCAAATTACCAAGCTCTACAGTTTATTGAAATTCATGCAATTTTCTTTTGCTTTTTTGTCCCTAATTACTCTTCAATAACTGCTAAATAAATTTTACAGGAAATAAAAAAGAAATAAGTCTGCAATGAATACAAGCAAGCTGATCTAGTTTCTGAAATAAATATTAGCTTTCAGACTTCAGTTTGTCAATCTATGAAATCTCTATTTTTACAAACTGGAATGGAAAAGGTCCATAGCAAAACTTTACTCTTGGGAAATTCCTATATTTTTGATTTTGATGTGACATGAGTCAGATTTTGAGTGGGTCTCCAAAGCCCTATGTCCACTGGCATTTTTCCATTTTACCAAAATATTAAGTAGAGTTACTTCAGAGTTCTTGAAAACTAGAAAAGTAGAAGGCTCAAACCTATATTAGGTACTTCCAATTGAGAAAAATTATGATCAAGATATCATGATTAAGATAACATCAGATCTAATTTATAACTCTTGAAATGAAAGCATCATGATCTAAGTAAAAAAAGTAAAAAATGTAAAATTGCAATTCATATGCAGTAGCCTCTTAGTAAAGTTATATAGTGGCAAAAGAGTATACTGGGTAGAAAAGGAAGAAATTTGAAGATTAAGCAGGAATGATTGACTACTTAAAACAAGAAAGAACATTACTATAGTTGAATGGAAAATATTTTTTTCTGAGTCTAATTTTGGTTGGCCATGGATAAACTTAACTTCTGGATTAAACTGCTTGACTAAATTAAAGATCATTAAAACTCTTTTTTTTTATAACAAAGTATAGCAATACCAAAAGCAATTGCCATATTGCTTTTGAATGAAAGGTGGCTGAGAAATTAACTGAGAAGCAAATTGTAAAAATGTAGAATGATGGAAGAAGTCCTATGAGGGATTTTATGAGCAACAGTTAAGGAGAAACAATGTCACACCAACTGTAGGAAATGGAAGCTGGAAACAAGCTTAGTCTCATTCATTAAGTCATCTGTAAATGGGTGCAGCAAAGTTAAAATCAGCATTAATCACAGATAGTTGCAGTGACCAGTAAGTAGTCAGTTCAGATCTTTGAGACCATGAATGAATATGTTATTCAGAAGGACAATAAATACATAGGAAGTGACTCCATGACTTGTGATTTTCATGGCTCAATCAAAGTAAATGAAAGGTAAGCATGAAAAAACTAGTTGAGGTGAAACTGCAATGAAACTAACAACATACGCAACATCTTCATTTGTTTTGAGAGAGGAGCGAAAAGAAAATTAATGCCTCATTGCTATGGTAGAGAAATCAATCTGTCAGTGCCCCATTGATCACTTTGTTAATTACAAATTTTATCAAATTCTTAAATTCATCTTCATCAAATCAAGCATAGATTCTAGATTTTGGGCTATAGGAGTAAGGAAAAGGTGAAAATGAAAATAAATGAAAATAATACAAGGGAAGATAAACAATGAATCAGCGGTGGAGGGTTTTTTTTTTTTTGCTTATCTATATTTTATTGTTAAAACTATTGAGTAAGATTTCAAATGACAAATCAAGTTTCATAGTGATTGAATTACCAATTTGTATAATGAAATGAATCTAATATTTTTGTTAACAGTTAATGAAAAGAAAAGAAGGATTCTAGTTAAAATTCTTGCTAAAGAATTATGAATTTGTGAAGGAATTACTGAAAGACTGGGTGTTTTATTTCAAAGAACTTAATGTACAAATCATTTTGTCTAACTCACTTGACTTGACAATCACTGTGACATTCTTTCGAATGCTACCGTGGTCTTCATGGGAAGCTTCACAAATGTATTGACCTGCATCACGTTCTTGTAGACTAGTTATTTGCAAAAGAATTTCATTATAACCTTCCTGGATAGTTATACGTTCCCTAAAAATTAAAACAGAAAATAAAAGTAAGCATATGATTATTTTGAAAAATTAGATTAACTTTTAACCTTGCCTTCATTTGGGATGATAAAATTACTCAATACAGGAATTTTGGATCACGATTGAAAAAAATAAAACTTATTTATAAAGGCTTAATTGAAATAAAAATCCTATGTATTTAAACTTCTATAAAAATACTTATCCTATGTTCAACAATTGATTCTTAAACAAATGAATATGAGAGACAATTTACTGCAATGTTTCAAATTGTCATATGAATACTTCCAGAATGGTAAATGTCAGAAGTATATTATTAATCGAAAAAATCTGGTAAATTAATCCAATATCTGGGATTTTTTACTAATATTCTGATCTGTACTTATTTATAATTTTCCCTATTTAATTTGAAATTAAGCAAGTTGCAAACAAACTTCACAGATAAATAACCAAATCTAAATGATTTTGATGTAATTCAGCAATATAATACAATGTGATCCTGCAAGATTTAACAACCCTGGAGGGAGGTTTCGTTCTTCCTACTAGGGTACTACTCTAATCTACAATTGTAATCTAAAAACCTAAAGTTTAGACAGAATAAAGTTAACTAATCATGGTATAGTTCCCACTTTCACCACAACCAATCTTACAAGTTTGGCATCACTCTTTTATATCCCCTCTAAATTATTATTATTTCAGAATTGTTAGGTCACTTGGGGTAATGGAGTACCTAGTCATTTCATCATCTCCAATAAATTACAAATAATATTAGATTTCGAAAAATTAAATAACTCACTTTTCATTCTTACGTAGAGAGATGTTTAATAGAATTTTTGTTTCTCATCTCAATCTTCTATTGTAAAGTGTATTTCTTTTACAGAAAATCATAAAAATAACCATTCTAAGTAAGGTAAAGGCTCCAATTATGGACACTTTAAGGAGAAATTTGTACTATTTTTGAAATTGTAGTAATACCTGTGAAAGTTATAGCACTTGATATGCTAAAAATTAAGGTCCTGGTGTTTAATCGATATTTCTCCTATCTTAAAACTAAAATACTGAAGTAAATTACAGAGATATAACCAAATAAAGACTTCGTTACTTTCATCCAGTAGTGGACCACAAAAATCTAGTGATGGACACCCAGTAATGAACATGAATCTAGTCATGGATACCCAGTAATGAACATGAATCTAGTCATGGACACCTAGCATGATGAACCGCTAGCTATGGACGAAAAAAAAAATCCTAGAAATATTTGATAGTTCAGTTAAAGCAGAAACTCGGATAATTGGGGCTGGGATAATGGGGGTTTTACTGTACCTACATCATTTTTTTATTAAATGTCCTTTACTGGTAGGACTTATCAAAACAATTTTTTTCAACTTAGCTTGTGATACAGAAAAAGAAACACAACTAAACAAGTTCAAAATTTAATGAAATTTTAATAGAAATAAGTTTCGACTTTTCTCCATAACTGCATCCATTGAAGTTAGGTACACCAGTCATAAACATAGAATAAAATAATGTGAAACGTAACCTTTCTAGAGCAACAATATAGTCTATCGGCATCTTAATTTCATGATAAAACCAATAAAGCACGTTCTGGTTAAAATTAAGTAACTAAAACTGACAAGTCAAATTTTCTACTTACCTCACTACCAATTTCACTAAGAAAACCGCATAAAATATTTTTTCACCTGCATGAACATTTGTTATTTTTCATCATTTCTTTTCAAAATGGCCGATTTCAACAAAACGTCTAACTTTGATCATTCGATGTCTTTTGTCTATGACAGAGTGTTGCCAGTGTATAAAAACGATCATTCGATGTCTTTTGTCTATGCCAGTGTATAAAAACTAAGTCCAATTCTTATGTTAAATGATTTGTTTTTTTTCCGTCCATTACTAGCTCCTTGTCCATTATAAATGTCTTGACCTTATCATAATACAAAACAGAATATTCCCGTACAGACTTCTGATGATGCCAAGCCTCTTAGCAATGGATCTTTCCATCTTTTGTACAGTTCTAATAGAAAGGCTCATCTGAATACTGTTACTTCAAATAATTACTGAGATGATATAGAAAGAATTTCAGGATAGTATGATTTTTCAATAATAGGTTTTGATTATGAAAGTAACATTTCTTTAACGGAGAAACTCATTACAAAAAAAATTGACTCCTATGCTGCAAGAAGGAATGAGTAAACAATCAAATTAAAAAGGAAGAGGGAGGGGAAAAATATTTCTTAAAAAGACTATAAAAATTAATTATGCATCAGCAAAAAACAGTGGGGAATACTGTTGCTGGGCTTTAATGAGACTGTTAATTAATGGTATATTCAGTATGTGTCAGGTTCAATTAGTTGCAAAGACAATACCAGCTTGCTGAAAAATAGGAGTGGAAAGTTGCTCATTAGAGGAGGTATTGGCAACTTCTTACACATCCAAGTTTCAGCTGATAAAAATTGCATCAGAAAGCTCTCTTCCATCAGGGAGAGGAATACAGAGATTCATTTATATTCCTGAAAACAGCAACTCATTCCATGGATAGGATAGATAAATTCAGCTGACTGGTCTTTCAAATGTGTTTGGGTTACCATATGTATTCATCAAAAAACTTGTTAATTCATGCTATTCATTAATCTGGTAACACGGCAATTTAGAAATTCTGAAATGATAGTCATGGAAACATAAATAAATTGAACATCAGCATCTCTTGCAAACAACAAACAAACAGGAATGCAGTCAATATTCAGAGATGAAGCATGGATGGAAATATTCTTTAATAAGATTTAAAATGAAGTCTCATGAAGGAACAATAAATCCCAGCAAGGTTCCAAGAATATATTGAATAACAAAGAACAGAAATGACAAAGAAATGTAACAACATTGTCAGAAGTTGCAGAATACAGAATGCGTAAAAGTTCTACAAAGTGAAATCTGGCCAGTTGACCAAAGCTTTAGAACAAATATACCATGCGGTCAAAATATTATGACAACCTTCCTAATAGTTTGTCTTCTTGATTCTAGAACTGCACTGCACAGTGTGGCATGGGCTCTATAAAATGTTGGGAAATTTCAAGAGGAATTGTTCACCACATCATCAGGAATGTTTCCACAGATCTACAACTTGCTGAGATCGAGGATTCAAATATTAGATCTTTCCATTAATATATTCATAGATGTGATTTATGGGATTCAAATTCAGAAACTGTAAACATCTGAAGTAATTTTTATACTCCGCAAATCATTCTCAATCAATTTCAATAACATGGAATGGTGCATATACTGATAGAACCTACATCAGCAATCTGGGAAGGCAATTACAATGAAATGGTATACCAAACAACCAAACTTTATAACATTCACAGCACTGTCTATGAATGCTTGAGCTCCAAGAGACTGTAAGAAAGATATTTCCCATACCAAAATGCTGCCACTTCCAGCTTGTTTATATTGGACCATGACATAGGGGCAATTTCAGTATCCAGATTTCCATCTAATCTCCCATTTACCGTCAAATGGACATAACTGGACTCCATTTGACATAACTGGAAATGAAATGGCAACTTTTCTAGTCTTCAATGGTCCAATGAAAACTAAGAGACAGTAGCTGATGATTAGACAGTGCATCAACATCTTGCCTGATATTGATGAGGATTCTTTGGATTATGGTCTGGGAAACATTGCCATTTGTTTCCTGGTTAAATTCTGTAGTCAGTTATTTCACAATTTTTTTCTTTGGATTTGCATAAGGTACACACTGAACATCAAAAAGGATTGGGTGCCAACCACTGACCCTAGCAACTGTTATTCTTTCCAGTGTCCTTTCACTGTTGTAACACCTTAAGCTACAGTGCAGCAGTGGACGATTTTTGAACATTGCCACCCTTCATTTGGTATTTATCCTATTTTGATATTTATCCATGGGAAACACTGTCTTGATATTTTTTGTTCCCATGTTATTAACTCATGTATTTAAATATGTTCTATTTATAAACAATTAAAATAGAAAAACAAAAACAAAAAAACAAAAATAATAAAAAAACATATAAAACAGGATGGTTTCGACCTGTGCAAACTACAAGGTCATCCTCAGCTGAATAAATGCCAAGTTAGGAAAGAAATGTAAAGGAAAATCAAAAATATGATGAAAGGAGGCATAATTGGTCAAAGATTGGCCAAAAGATATAAAGATGAAGAGGAGTGGTTCTTCGTCAGACAAACATGTTTATACCGCGCCCTCTAACAGTGATAAAGAACACTAAACAAAAACAAAACAAATACACTGATGGAAATGGAAATCCCAACACCAAGACGGAGTTATGCTAGGTGAATAAAAATTATACAGAATATTTATCTACATGAGTTATTACACTGATACCAGTTTCAAAGTCACAACTCAAATAATGTGCATGTAGCAACCATGACGTATGAGTAATGGAATTTTCCATTAGACATATTGTTACCTGGTGATTTTTCCCAGTTTGTTTTCCCCCCGTAGGTGGACTCTTCCTTGCCCGGTGCTCGGTTTCCCCGTCACCTCTGAGGTTAGTAGACCGTTCCACAGCTGATGGCGAGGCCGGACGCCGGGATATAATGGAGCGTTCCACCTTGGAAAGGCAGTTCGTTTCCGCGGCTCGAAGCCGCAAAGTCGTCTCCAGTCTGGAGAACAGCAGAGACAGTGAGTTCGTTTCTGGGCAGAGGCCCAAAGCTAGCAGAGTTCGAGTGTGGCGGCAAGCCAGCCGCAGGAAGAAGCTCTCAGTCTTCAATCGAAGTCACCGAGAGAACAGTGAGTGTTCGGCCACGATTGGCCAAGGGGGAAGAGGTTACTTCCCGCAGTAGTACGTCCAAAATGTGTGCCTGGGCCTAGGCCCAAAAAGTACGTTAGAAGTACGAAGAACCGTTGTTAAGGGGAAGTGAGAGGACGAGGCCACCTCCAACGCGGACAGCAAAACTGCCCTCCCCGCATTGGAAGCCGAGAACCCGGCGTACGAAAGCCACATCGCCGGCAGCAGACGAGAAGTATTGCCGTCTAGTTCAGCGGAGATTGCCAGACTGCTCTCCCCGCTAAGCAGCGTTCAGAGCCGGCCAACGGAGGAGACGTTGCCGGCAAAACGAAGCCATCCGAAGTCCGGAGTTCCAGACGGGTTCCCCGCGGTCGAGGCGACCAAAGGACCGCCAGCTTCATCGAGCCATTCCCGGAGTCAACTTGAAGAGGATTTGCGAAGCCCGCAAGCCCCCCTTCCAGTTGACGAATCATTGAAGACGTCAGACGCTTGTTGAGAAGTCAACGCTGACCCCTCATCAGATCCCCACCCACCCCGTTGCTTACGATTTTGGCCGACGGCGAAATCTACAGGCAGCAATATGTGGAACATAAGCATTATTGTCACTGTGAAAGGCTATGGTAACAGGTGCTGCGATTATACAGAATGCCGCAAAGGCAACAACGAACTGCATATCAGCAATTAACCCACCTTGAACGAGGCCATTTCTATTTCATGGTCGAGAGGTCTCTACTGTGTTCAACTGTTGGCAGCAATGGTCCCGGGAAGGCACTGGTACCAGAAGACTAGGGCCCGAGCCCTCCTGTTCCACTGTAGAGAGAGAAGATCGGTGCATTCGCAGGATGGCCCTGGCGGATCCCAGGGCATCTGCAGTTGAAATTCAAGCTGCCATGAGAACTGGCATGACCACAAGAGCTCTTCTGAACCGTCTACTGGAGATTGGCCTCTACTCTAGGTGGCCAGTGGCATGTTTGTTGCCCACTCCTGCCCACAGTTCAATCGTCTTCAGTGGTTCATTGGAGGACAGAATGGAACTCAGTGGCATTTACAGACGAGAGCTGTTTCTGCCTCGACGTTCCATTTCTGCAGTGATGGACATACACGGAGATCTAGTTAACATTTCGATACCCCCAATGAAAAACATTGTAACTCAAAAAACATGATATTTGACTTTCAATGTTTATCGGACGATATCCTTGATGTCCTTGAATATCTAATGGATACAACACTTCTTGAAGTAGTTGCATACTGTGAACATATTTAGGAAGTGTTGTTTTGGTATTTTAAATCCTTACTTCTGGTAGATATTTAAACTTATTTTGATGCTCCTGAAAATTATTGAAATTAAGTTACAATGTTTTTCATTGGGGGTATCGATTTGTTGGCAAGCTGCATCTATCATCAACATATCAGACCAACCCCAGGCATTATAGTATGTTGAGAGATTTTGTATGATAACAGGACCTCTCTGGTAGTTATCCCTAACACCATGACAGCGAACCTTATATCAGTTGTTCAGCTGTTCATGAACAATATTGGGGGGGGGGGGGGGGGCTGTTTCAAGAGGATAACGCTCTGTCCCATATAGCAGCTGCAACCTTACATGCTTTTCGAGATGCAATTGTGTTACCCTGGCTGGCAAGATCCCCAGATCTTTCGCCAATAGAGCTTGTGTCAGATGTGATTGGATGACGGCTTCGGGCTTATCAGCATCTGACCAGATAGGTGCAGCAAGTTTAGAACAACATCCCACAGGATGACATCCAACACATCTATGATCGGATGCATGTGCATGTGAATGCTTGCGTTCAACTTGGCGGTGACTACAGTGTGTAATGAGGAGGAAGGCATTCAATTTTTATATGTTGATGCATGCACATCATATAAGCTGTGACATTGAAACTAATATCAATGTACTAACTCATGTTACTTATTCTGAAATATATTTTGTATAATTTTCATTCATCTAGCATAACTCTGTCTTGGTGTTGGAACTTCCATTTCTGTCATGTATATTTAATGACAAAATGTGGTGATGATCTTGGTCATTCTATTTTCTTTTCTTTTATCAGGTAATTTTAAAGATTCAAAATAAAATTTCATATTTTGGTTGGATATTTGCTGATTATAAGAGCTGGAAAAGTATGTCCAAAAACTCTGAATGCATTTAAGTTTAAAGCCATTATTACAGATCTTTAAAATTTTTGTATGATGGAATGGGCAGTATTGAAATTTTTACAAGCATAATGAAATAAATAATCACTCAATAAACTTTATTAATCTGTAATCTTTCAATTAAATGTTATAATTGTTAAGGTTAAATGTGAAATATTCACATAAATATTATATAGTATTACATAAATACTATTATTTCACAGTGAAGAGAATCAATCCAAGTAGTTTTCAAAAAAGGAAGTTAAAGAAGGCGAAGGCTGAGGAGGCTAAATTACTAGCTTCTCCATTGAAATATCTTATCGAAAGAGAATCTAATCGTAAAGAAGAACAGCAAAGAACATTGAGCCTTTAGAGCATAAGTATTAAAAGTATTGCGATATTAACTACAAACAATCTACACAACACAATAAAAGTACCTATGTTACGGTTAACAGGCGAAATTACTTATTATGTGTATTAGCCAGCTAGTCAGGTAATGAGTGGCAAGTTAATTTTAATAATTTATAAAAAAAATATGATTAATTGCCTAAATTTTTATAAAAATGAATCGATAAGTAAGGTCAGAGTAATAGAACCAGTTTATTAATATTATTTTCTTAATTTTCCACAAAATAATGACACTTAGTAATTAGGTAAGACCACCTCAATCATTAATAATAGCTTGGCATCTCCCATTCATGCTTAAAATTAATTCATTAAAGTCAGTTTTCATAAAATAATAAAAAAAAAAAACTATCATATCTCTAGACCATTTTGATGAGGTATTTCCTTATTAGATTTCCTAGAACAAACATACTATCCAGACTTGTATGCATTTGTAATACCTATACAGAGAGACATATTATGGAAATGTTGATACTCGTATAAACGTTTATACACATAACCTAATAATATAATTTAAATATTTGATTTTCTTTTGCTTCAGAAAAAGAACAAAGTCCAGAAGAAAAAGATTAAACAGTGGAAGTAAAGATAGACTGTGAAGAAATGGAAAGAAAAAACAAGTATTTATACTACGAAAGCAGGAATCAGTGACAAAAAGAAAAGAACAGAAGAAGTTTTAGACACTACTGAAGAAGAGAAAAATGAAAGCCAATGTTCTTCTTTAGAATCAAAAGCGGGAGCCAGTTCTTTGGAACTTAAAGCAAGAATCGGCTCTGAGAACATCTGTATCTATTCTAATGATGCTGAAAATGAGCCAATACCTGTTCCAGATAACATCTGACTTGAAATCATCAAGCAGAGTAGCGAGACATATCAACACAAAGAGGGGCCTTTTATTTATATTGAGAAACCTGGAGAACATGCTAAAGGATCACATCATAACCTAACATCTTCCTAGTTTTATTCTACTTTAGCAAATGGAACAAAATATGTTTGAAATTGAATGATATATTCTACATCAGAAAATAAGCTGTTTTGCTTTTGTTTTCGACTCTTTGCATCTATGGATGATATGAACAAAAAAAATGTTTCGGGTTTTCAACAGTAGTGGAAATTAAATCTGAAAATTTCAGAACATGAGTCTTCTTCTGAACACTTGTCGAATTTAGAAAAATGGAAAACCCTTGCAGTTGGGCTGAAAGTAAATAAATCCATTGACAAGGAAAATATTATCAACCAAGAGGCCAAGAAATGGCAGGACATTTTACACTGCCTTTTGGATATTACTCTATTTTTAGCTCAACAAAACCTTGCATTTAGAGGTCACAGAGAAGATGTTTTTTTCAGAAAACAGAGGCAATTTCTTAGAGTTGGTAAAGGTGATGGCAAAATATAATCCCGTACTGAAGGAACACTGGTTGAAACTTCAAGAATCTGCAGGTGGACCAAAGAGACTGCTTTCTTACTTATCAAAAGGAATCCAGAATGAGTTTATTTCTCTTTTAGGTGATCACGTAAAACAGAAAATTATCAAAGACATCAAAAAACCGCAGTATTTTGGAATAATATTTGATAGTTCTCCAGATATCAGCCACAATGATCCAATGGGCAAATAATAAGATATGTTCATATAGAAGCAAATATTGTAGAAGTTCGAGAATCTTTCTTAGTTTTTTTTTTTCTAGATATCAGGAAAGAGTGCAACTGATATATCAGAGAGCATCCTACAACAGCTGGCAAAAGATGGACTGAACATTCAATTTTGTAGAGCTCAGGGCTGTGATTATGTTGCCATGATGTTAGGTATACATGGTGGAGTTCAACAGAAAATCAAAGAGATCAACCCTAAAGCCTTGTTTACTCCGTGTGCAAATCACTCTTTAAATCTTTGTAGAGTACATTCATTGCGTACATTCCTTCAAGTGTAACCTGTTTTAGTACTTTAGAGAGAGATTATATTCTTTCTTTTCTGTCTCCACCCATAGATGGGAGGTACTTTTGCAAAAGGTTGGGAAGAGTTTAAAAAGATTATCTGATACTCGCTGGAGTGCTCATCACGATTCTGTCAAAGCTTTAAGAGACAACGTAGAACAACTAGTGAACCCATTACAAGAAATGTGTGATCCCTCTAAAGAAAATTTAGATACTAGATCAGCAGCAAGCATACTTATCCCCACATTGTGACTTCACATTTGTAAGTTATTTGGAATTTTGGAATACTATTATACAAGAAGTTAATATCACTCAACAATATTTGCAAATACTGAAAATTACACGGGACGTAGGTTTAACAAAAATAAAAGCCCTGCAAGCATTTCTTGTCAAAGAAAGAAGCACGCTCGTCGATAAGGCTATAAACTTTGGTACTCAAAAATGTGAATCAATGGACATTAATATTGAAAGACGAGGTAGACGAAAATTGAAAAAAAAATACAACCAAGAGAACTATCAGATGATGCAGACTTAACACTACAAGATGAAGTTCATAGATCGATGTTTCAGTGTCTAGATCGATTTATCCAAAAATTGTCCCAAAGGTCCCCTGCAATGAAAAAAATATCAAATACGTTTATCATTGTTCATTGTTCTTAATGAATGCCTCAGATAATGATTTAGAATCGGCTGTAGAAAAGCTCAACCATCTATATGGTGAGTTTGATAAAGAACAAGTGGTGCAAGAAGTAAAAAGATTTCAATGACATACAGGCGCTACTAATACTACCACAGAAGCAGCAGCATGGACAGCCAAAGAAGTTCTTCAATTTATCGTTAAATGGAACTTTCACTGAATCCATTCCAAACATATTTCTCATTTTACAGTATTTCATAACAACTTGTGTCTTTGTGGCCTCATACGAAAGAAGTTTCTCAAAACTTAAATTAATTTAAAATTATCTGAGATTAATGATGAGTGAAGAAAGACTGAAAACTTGGCCATATTGTCTATAGAAAAAAAAATTAACAACCACTTTGGACTTTGATGACGTAATTAATAAATTCAGTAAAGTGAAGGCTCGAAAACATGATTTAACTGTTTAATTACTTAGTTTTAATTGCATAAATTTCTTTTGTCTATGCAATTGTATTTCCTTTGTTATGCATAGTTATGTAAACCTCTGTCATAAGTAAAATTATTTGTTCAAAAGAAAGGCTGATTTTCTCATACGTTTTTTTTTTTTTTCTATTTTGTTAAATGTTATATGGTTAAATATTTTCTTGGTTCTTAAAAAGGACCCTCAAAATGAAAGGCTGCCCAGGGCCTCAATTAGCGTTAGTCCGCCACTGTATCTATGGAAACCTTTATCTCAGTTTCATCTATGTTTATCGATGAATATACAAATGTGAGAACTTCTTCGACTAAATTCCATGTGAGCGATGTATATAAGACTACTACATCAAAAGAAAAACAAGCTGTCATTGTCACAATCCAATTTTCTAACGTTTCTTGCAAACTCAACCCCATTCTTAATATAATTGCAAATTTAGGACTGAAATATATAATTTGACATGTTTTCGAAGGGACTATTTGTACCATTAATAATCGCCATAATTTTATAATAATTATTTACATCTTTTCCTTTGTGGATTTTTGGTAGGCCCCTTATGTGAGATTAGGCCCTGTTCTGGGGGTATTAGCCACCTGCATACCTTAGAGCTGTTGCTGCCCTTCACATAAATGTTATTCCCTTTCTCAAAATACTGTACTACCCAGGTCCTGGACTGAGGAAAGCTTTGGAAAAATCCGCTGGTGTACACTGTAACTACTAAAATTGTTCCAACAGAATAATTCATTAAGTCCAGTTTTACATGGCACAGATTCTTAAAATTAATTTATTCTATCCACCACTATTAAGTTTGATTCATTCATTCATTCATTCATTCATTCATTTGAATTGTTGCGAAGAAGCTACAATGAAATGGACTGCAAACAAAACTTCAATTAAAATAAACAAACTGTTACAAAAATGAAATGTCCTCTTTAAAATAATACAAGTAAAGCCATTCCCATAAAGTCAGGCTTCAGTAAACCTTGTTTTTTTTTTTTTTTTTTGAAAGAACTAAAACTGCACTCTTTTTGCTTTCTTTCTTCAAAGTCATCAATGATATTTCTAAGCATTCACATAATTCTTGTTCTATAGCAAATATCCCTAGATTGCGAAGTCTCTTTTGAGACATTGATGACCTTAAAAATGATTTGATGAGTTTTAGTTTTGAAAAGTTGCTTTCACTTGAAGCTGCTGTAGCTGGCAATAAGAATTCTTAAAGCTATGAAAATATTAGGAAATGATGCCATTAAGTTATTTTTTGGTACATACTCTAAATTTTTTATGGATCTGCAATTTCAGTGAAATTCTAAATGTCAACAATTCGTTATAAGAGCTCGTTGCCGTTGGTATCTTTAGAAAGTGTGGTGCCCTTAATAAATTTGAAAGGAAATATCAAACTCTAAACTTAAGTTTTTCTTTAATCCTTTTCAGACATTTCTCATAACTCATAGAGAAATCAGAATAAATCATTATACTTAATTAAACATTCAAGCCATCTTTGAATGAAATTTAATGTAATATCAACAATAGTTTCATATAACTGAATTTTGAACAACCCTTTTGAATTTTTGATTCATTCATCATGGCTTTCATATAGACAAAGAAAAGAACACTGGCTCTATTTCTTACCACAGGAAAGTCTGCCTCCACATTCATTTTTGAGGCTAAATCTTCCGCAGTGTTAATATATTTACTGAATGCTTCATCAGATCTTATAGCACTTAGGAATTTAATAAGCTCATTAAGAACCTTCAAATATTCATTTTTATTGGATTACGGACTCTGTAGCATTTTACTCACAACATCAATTTTTCACAAAATATCATCCCATATGACAACTGAGCACATGAACTTAAAACATGCAACCTGATCTCACAAGCATTGAGTTTTCTTGTCTCAGGAACTGCCCTCTGTTATGTCATTTTATTACATCATTTAATTGCAATCTCAAAGGCTTTTATTCAATTCTTCCACCTTAGTATCACTTATAGATTCAATGTTAATCAAATGACATTACTCTTTAGTAAGTCCCATCTGCAAGTGGATTTGGAAAAATGTGTACACAACTCCAGCACAATATTTAAAAAGTTACTTTGGCAGCATATTTACAGCTAAACTTAATGAAGTGGCTACACAAGATACAAATAGAACTAAAGGAATTGAATCTGGCGGAAGACTTTTCCACTGTTGAATTTCATGTTCTTGAAAGAAAAAATATTTTCAAATGATTTCAAGATGTATATTGTCCTCAAAATGAAAGATGACCGGCGGAAGTTTGAACTGCGCAGCCCTTCCGGTAGCTGATCAATTATGTTTTCCTGTCACAATGGACGCCCGTCGTCTGTTTTCACTGAGAAAGACATGTTGATAATGCCAAATTAAAACGTCTCTCGACTATTTACCGTTATTTCAATACCAGTTGCTAACAATAAGTATTTATATAAATAAATGAATATATATTATTTATAAATACAATGCTGTTTTGCAAATTAACAAGCGATTACCGTAATGGCGACGTCCTGTGATAAACTCATACGGAAGTGCCTGACCAGAGTAATCGATGATACATGCGCAGATCTCACAAAAACAGGGCGGCCATCATTCACTGGGAGGACTTTAGTGGGACGTAAAATTGCGTTTTTACATCGCACAGTCACATTAATGCATCTGATAACTCGAAATTGAATGAGCAGCAGAAAAAAGATGTACTTGTAAATATTTTGATTATAGTAAACGCATTGGTGAAAATTAAACAACTAGCATAACAATTGACCGGAAAATATCTGCTTTATGACATTCTTTTCAAAAACTGGATAATTATACACCAAATTATACAGTAGGCATGGCTGCTCTAAGGATACTATCGTAAGATTTGATTATCCGTAAAATAGTAGACAGACAAAAACAATGCATTTCCACATGCATCTTCTTCTTCTTTCTCTAAACCTTTTTCCACTTCTATATGGGGTTGGCATTCCCTTCTTTTATTCTTTTTCTCTCTGTTTAGGGCTTCCTCTCTCGCCCATCCTTTTTCCCTCAGATCTTCAGCCACCTTATCTCTCCATCTGAGCTTGGGTCTCCCATGCTTTCTCTTCCCTGGCACCTCCAACATCCTCACTCACTTTCCTATATAATCTTCATTCCTTCGTTCTACATGCCCAAACCATTTCACTCTACTTTCCTGAATATTCCTGCTCACCGGTCCCACCTTGTCTATACCTCTGATGTGTTCATTCCTAATCCTGTCTTCTCTCATTACACCACTCATCCATCTTAGCATTTTCATTTCTGCTACTTCTATTTTCCTTTCCTGGGCATTGGTGACTGCCCAAGACTCAGTACCATACATCATTGCAGGTCTTGCCACTTTCTTGTACAATTTTCCTTTCATTTTGCAGATTACTTTCATGTCGCACAACACTCCACTCAATATCCTCCAATTCATCCATCCACATTGGATTCTATGAGATACTTCAGCCTCTAATCCTCCATCTTTCTCCAAGTTTCACCCCAGGTACTTGAATTTTCTTACTGTTGGTAACCTTTCACCTTATAGTTTTATAAATATGTCTTCTTGCTCATCCTTTGATACCATATACTCTGTCTATAATTTTCATTTCACATGCATCTAACAATCATCAAAAAAGAAATAAAAATTCAAGATCATTGTTTCATATAAAACCCATTTATTTATATAATAAGGACATTCTGGCAGGATAATATTGAAAAAAAATTCAACACTGTCCTTGAACAATCATCCTTACAATTCTGATCTTTTGCCCCCAAAAATGAAGAAATCCCTTTAAAGCAAGCATTTTTCCAGAAAGAGAACCTCTACATAAAGTTATGTGCTCCTGACATGAAGAAAAACTGATCTGCTGATGCTGATGGCAACTGGTCCATAGTACCTTCCAAGGCACTGAACAATGTCAAGGAACTACACTGAAAGTAAGTGAGAGTCTAACAAACAATTTCTTTCCAGACTATCTTATTGCTAGTATTTCCTAATCAAGCCTTGTAAGTAAGACTCCTTCAACTTCTGGTGGATTCCTTTTCTTCTCTGGAAGTAACACATACTTTTATAATTTTTATTATTTTGTTTTAAGAAGAAATTATAAATGGTATAACAAAACAAAATTCTTACTTTGCTGTCAGTGAAACAGGTACAACCCATCCCATTCTGAAAGTAATACTTCGAGTGGTTTGTACTACAACTGTACACTTCAGATTCAGGTCTTCATCCACACGTTTTGGTATGGTACCTGTATCTGACCCATTGATGGTGATAGAAATGTGATCCAGGTCTCCCGCTATTGTAAAAGAGACAAGATAAAACAACTTTTTGTAATTAAAAATTGAAAGTTTGAATCATTAGCTAATTTAATTTTTAAGCAAATATATTTTTTTTAACAGCCAAAATTTACATATCACATCAAATAAGCAAACCAAGCAAAGATTTCAATCTTTCTACTTTTCCTCTTTTCAATTCTTCAGAATCTTAATCAAATTGGAAAGTTGCCAGCAAACATTATAGTCAGAAGACTGAAATAACTTGTTTTGTTGCTGCAAAGCTGTAATAATAATGTAAGCAGTCGCTTAAAACCAAATATATAATTAAATTCCTTTTTAGGCAAATACATATTCAAATACGAATACTTTAAGTTCTGAAAAATGTCAAGATGACAGGTGATGGACTTAAAAATCCAGTAAATTTGTACATTTTTGTAAATTTTTAACAAGATTTTTTAGACTTCCAAGAACAACAATTTCAGAGATTAGAATTATCAACTATTAACTAAAATTATTATAAAATAATTTCCTATTTAAAATTTAATATTCAATTTATCATACATGAAGGAAATTATTTTTAATTGTTAAAAATTACATTTTTAATGTAAGAGTTCTGTATTGCATAATATTAATTATCTCCAGATGCACTTTCAATTTTTGTATTTTAATCATTGAATAATTATTTTTAAACATCTTATTAATTAAATGATTTTTTGAAAATCCCTATATAGAATTTATATGATAAATCAAGATCAACCAACGAACCAAATTTTGTAAATAGCTTAAAAATTACACAAATATTATCTCCATCCTCAGAGTAAGATTCATTTCTTCTATTGGCAAGCAAACAGAAATATGAACTAGTTTATTCATAGTTCCAATATGAACATATATTGGATAAAAACACCTTAACCCCCACACCCTCATATATATTGGAACAATTTTAGAATTATGCTAAACTTATGAAAAGGGAATTAACTTGTGGGGAAAATACCCTTTGTTCAATTAAAAAGAAAAAGAAAGAAAGAAAGAAAAAAAATCAGTCTAGAAAAACTACAATTTCTGAAAGTATGCATTTCCAAAATTAAACGTACTGTAAATAATAAATATTTGAAATTCTTCAATAGCAAATAGTACCTCTCTTTTATTACAAGAATGTCACAATATAGCATGTCATGGTATTTACTACTATTTTCACTTTTTTTGAATCTTTGAAATTATCTGTTTACAGTATGAGTAATGACATCTAGCAGCCACATTGTGATTCAGCACAAGTAGACATGTTAGGTCACTTCTAGATACATTTAAAAGTTAAAGTATCCCACTAAGGCACCTGCAGGCCCTTGGTGTTGGGGGAGGTAAGGCTCCAGGTGTTTCATAAGTTGAGGTTGGGTGGTCAGTCAAATGCCAAGCCTGCCTTTAACCCCAGGAAAGAGACCCGGTAACCTTTCAGAAGGCTGGTAGACCTTAGGACCAAAATTTGTACAAATTATTTTTGGTACTTACATACTACCAGGACTCATTTTTTATAATCGATTTTTATAATCAGTGGATATTTTAAATTATTAACCTCTCCAAATCCTAAATATTATTATAAAAGCGAAAATCTGTAAGTTTGTTTGTTTATTTGTTATTCAATCACGCCTCAATGGTGCAATAGATTGAAATGAATTTTTGCATGCAGGTAGTCTAGGACAGCGTTCTGTAACTGGTGTGCCACGAACTTTTACCTATTGTTATAAATTAAATGTAAAGTTTTATTCATTTATTTACTCCCAGTTATGGTGTTTTATATGTTTATATTTCTCACTCCGCCGATGCACTGATTAAATAAGATGACCCTTCTTCCCTTTGAAGAGTATAGGTCCCGCATCTTATAATTTCAGTTTTATCACAGCTGTGCTCTGAAGTAGTCAGAAAATTGTGATTACGATTGGCTGACATCGGCTCCAATTGAAACCAACTCTTGTGATTTTGACGACGAATTAGAATTTGAATTAAAAGTTGAATTAATAAGCCTAACATATGCTTTTGAGGGGATTATCATTTTGATGTGCCATGTTCAGTCAAGTGTGTGCCACAAGAAGAAGGTTGCAGAACACTGGTCTAGGACAGAGTATGTTGTAGGTTACTTTTCATCCTGGTCGATCAAGTTGTTCCCGTGCAATGAATGAAAAGCTTCCCAAAACTACCCAGAATGAAAAACTTCCCAAAACTGGCGATAGATGGCACTCGTGCCATTTTAAATTGTGCTACAGATTTGAATAAATATATGATGAGGTTAATTAATACTTTGGATTTAAATATTGTACTGCATGTATTGTTTCAAATTTAAACTTTAATTTAGTTTCACTTCTAAGTTTCGGTTTTTACTTAACTTCATGTAATTTCGTTTTTCGAATAACTAATGCAAGGCTTCCAAAGCTAAACGACAGTAGTCGGTAGTGTGTAATAAAAATAGGCACTTATGTAATATCTGATATCACTTGGGGAAAAAAAAAAAAGCATTTTCCTTTTAATTAACACTAGGTTAGTTAAATTGAGGTGGGATCCTTTCCAGGATGTATCGTTTGGAAATACAATGGAAAAAAAATATATTTTCCATTTCGAAATGACCATCAGTATCATAAATAATGACAACTACAAGTTATGTTTTTTTTAAAAAAATAGAAAATAAATAAAAAGAAAACACCAGAAATCGATTATAAAAATCCCAATTTATGGGATCTATGGTCCCAATAGTGCCTCAGTACCTTATTTTTTTTTCCTTGAAAATTCAAATTTCTAAACAGCTAAGCTTGGCCTTCATAATCATTTAAATTTCATAAATGTGCCAATCATTCTTTTTAAGAAACTTCGTTTAATTTCAATCAAAAGTACTATATATGAGACTACCTAAAATAAGTAAGACATGGCATTCATTAATATAACAAATTGATTAAAAATATATATAGACTAGCCCAGGGCCGTCGCGTGGTTTGTTGGCACCCGGGGCAAGATTTCATCAGGCGCCCTACACTTGATATTTGCCCCCCCCCCCCCCCCACCCCAAAAAAATCACAACCAAAAAAAAAACAAAATTTCCAACCCCATGGCGCCCAGGAATTTCCAATTCAACAACCAAAAAAAATTTAAAAAAAACAGAATTTCCAATTCAACAATAAAAAAAAAACGGAATTTCCAAATTTTTTTATTTTTGCCATTGCTGCGGCACCCAGGGCAATCACCCCGGTCGCCCCGACACGCGACGGCTCTGGACTAGCCTGCTGCCATCACTTCACTCTGGAAGCCTTGCATATGTAACGTAAAAAATGCTTTATTTATTAAAAAAACACAAATTACATGAAGTAAACTAAAATCTGAAACTTAGAATTAAAAACATTCATGCTAAATTTCATGTTCCCAGCTAAATCAGTTTCAAAAAAATATGTATCCTTTAACAAAGCCCACCTCCCTGCCCGTTTACACATCTTAGAACGCTAATACCGAAAATTTGTCGAATTCGTATATTTTAGATATTTACAAAGAACACTCTCATCAAATTTCATGTTTCCAACTAAAGTGGTTTCAGAGATATGCATACCCTTCAACAAAGTTTGTCCCTCTGTTTACACCCCTTAGTCCGGGTTTTCGTTGCTCTTAAATTAAGAACATTGAAAAAATTATTTATTTCGAAATAAGAAAAAAAAAGAAAAAAAAATTCATTTTCATAAATAAAGAAGGAAAGTAAAAAAAACTGGAAAAAAAAAAAATAAAAGGAAAAAAAATAAATAAAATACAAAATAATAAAAACTTATTGCCTCCAAGCAGATTTGAACCCGTTAACCATACCTCTAAAGGCCAGCATTTAACAGCTGCGCCACACCAACACTTCCATCGTGGAGACAGACATGAGTTAAAAAGTCAATACTTGAAAATTATACAAAAATGTCAAGGGAATTAAATTAGGGGGAGGGGAGATATTTCCAGGTTTCTTTGTAGCCTGTTGTTTTTGCAGGGTTTAAAGAGTAATTCTGCAAAGTTTGATCCAGATCAGTCAAAGGGTCTAGGAGTGAATAGTGAATAAACAAACTTCCTCCTTTATTTATATATAGAAGATAAACTATGTTTAAATTGCTGGGGGAAACATAGTTGAATTCTAACGCACTTCCTCTGTGTTTGGGAAATAATTTTAATTTCCTGTGATAATAGAAATAATTTCTACAATGAAATGTCTGCAACAGGAATCAAACCTGCAACCTTCTGATCCGAAGTCAGACGTCTTATCCATTAGGCCATGGGACTACATTCAAATTATTGTTGTTAAATACCTCTTATCACTCCCTCTGCGTGTGTGATGCAATGCGATAAGAGCCTGAGAAAAAAATAAATAACTCATTATTTTTAGCCTACTAGATTAAAATTTAAATTTCATTGTTCACTTTTTAGCTTACTACAAGCGCAGGCCAGACTAGCATTTGATGCAGAAGCTCCCCCACAGCAACAAACTGAGGGGTTTTTATGAGACATTTCTCGATATGAATGAAGAAATTAAAAATAATATTTAAACAAAGAAAAAAACTTCTACTTAAAATTCTCTATCTCAACTAAAAGCCATCATATTATTCTCCCGTCAGGAGTATACGCTAGTTATATGATAGTTGTCAATTTTTCTGGAAAAGTTTAAAAATTTATTTTCAAAACATTTACATCCAATGAATTAAACATTGCAGTAGTCCATCCTTTTTTTATTATTTCTGCATGTTAAAAAATATGCAGTTGTAAAATTTTTAAGCTTGCAAAATGTAGTGCTACATATGTATCACTGTAAGGAAAAAGAAAAGAAATGAATTAATTAAGCAATTTGAGTATTTCATTCACTCAATAAGCTCAGTCAATGATGGCCAATATTTTAGCTGGAGGGAGCTCCATGCAGCTCTCCAACATCTGAACAAAAATAAATAAATAAACAAATAAATTTCTATAGATCCCATTTACCCCTCTGACCATCCGACCTCAACTAGTCCCACTGAATGAAAATTGCTGGGAGCCTAAACCCCCTGCACACCCAAGGACCTATATGGCTTGTAGTGGTATATGCCTTTACCCCATTTACCCATGTAATGTATTGGTAGATTTAAGCCTCCTTAGAATCCTTCTGTGACTGTATTACTGCTACATCTGTTTTATGATTCATGTGTTCCTAAATTGTTGCTTGTCTTGCAATAAACAGTACTCACAATATAACACCCAGGGTGCTAACTTCAATACCCTGATAACCCCCATGCATGTTACAACTGCTGCTCACCCGATGCAGCATACTATTATAAAGTGTGCAGATGAAGTCCTGAGGTACAGACCACCATGCTGCTTCAACCCATTGGTGTAGGGTGACAACATCTCTTGGTGTCTGTGGAAGGCGATAGATCTGTCTCCCCATGTGGTCCCACACATGCTCGATTAGAGACAGATCTGGTGATCTGGCTGGCCAAAGCAAGACATCCACAGTCTATAGAGCAGCTGCAGCCACAAAGCTGGTGTGTGGTTGCGCATTGTCCTGCTGTAACAACCCACCTTGGATGGTAGCCATGAAGTGGAGTACGATGTGCCTAACCACCTCATCTGCATATTGTTGACTGGTGAGATTGCCCACTATAAACACTAGAGCAGTTCGAGAGTTGTAGGATATGGCGCTCCACACCATAACACCAGGTGAAGGCCCTGTGTTGTGTTGAGACAGATGTGTTCCTAGAAGCTCTTCACCCACAAGTCGCCACACATGTACTCGACCA
This sequence comes from Thereuonema tuberculata, assembly GCA_023159025.1. Taxonomy (NCBI): domain Eukaryota; kingdom Metazoa; phylum Arthropoda; class Chilopoda; order Scutigeromorpha; family Scutigeridae; genus Thereuonema; species Thereuonema tuberculata. The sequence goes on along the minus strand of JAFIDM010009631.1, from coordinate 127,720,237 downwards.
TCATCTGTATCAAGACAGAATGGGATTCATCACTGAAGACTAAACATCTCCATTCAGCTTCCCAATGGCGTCTGGCTTGGCACCAGTGGAGCCTATTCAGGCGTGCTTCTGTAGTGAGCGGTACACATAGTCTTGGACGACGCGCATGAAGCCCAGCTAGTGGATAGGACGAAGAATAGTGCTGCTGGATACGGGTCTTTGCAAAGAACTCTGCACTTCCCTCAGGATGTCCGAAGAGGTGGCACTTCCCACACGTGCAATGCGCCAATCTTCCCTTGCATTTGTTATTCATGGACAACCTAGACGTGCATGGGGATGTTCTGCATGTTCTTCATGCCACCAATGCACGCACCTTGAAACTGTGCTGATGTCACGCCCCATTTCAGTGGCTATAAGATGATGTGATCAACCAGCCCTGGAAAGTCCATTAATGAATCCTCTTTCATACGGGATCAGCTGATGAAATACCCTGCGCTGTTGCTGTCGAGGCACTGAAGTGGTCACAATGGACGGTCAGACTACAGAAATTTGCATCCAATATGGAAAAAAAACCTTTGATAGGAGAATCTGCGCACTGGAGGGAGGGACGGGGTATACGATATTTGCCAACACTGATGGGTATGTGTACATATTGTGATGAGTTTTTACATTTATATTTATATTTATTTATCCTGTGGGTTCTATTTTAACATTCATTTATTCATCTAATCATTATAATCAAATCACTTGTATAATTTCAAATTCCAAACTGTTAACGTTTATTTCTGTTTTGTTTATTTTTAAAATCCCAACGGCTGGAAGGGCTCCCATAATGCACCATAATTTAAATCCTTCTGTTAATTTCAGTTATCATTAAACCTTTCAATCATCTGTTAAAGCTCTTCAGCCAATCAGCAATCACTGTAAATAAAACTATTAAAACCCTTGCTCTCCTTCAATAAATTAGAACACGTTCAGATCCAGCATCAGTCTCGTTCTACCTTTATTCCACGAACCAGGACACCAACAAAATCACCACAATATTACATACATAAAAGAAAAACTAAAAGTAAACAAGTTTTAAATTGTGTGTCTTCTCAGCCACATTACAAAATAATACAAATAATTTAGAGGATCAGACTGATTACTTTTAATAATATTAAGTAACCTAATCAATTTGAGAAAAAACCTGAAAATTAGAAATATCATTCTGAAGGGATTTATATAAAACAGGCTATTTCAAATTATAATAAAGATGAGAATAGGAAGAAAACATAATAATTGGACAAAACAATTTGAAAAAAAAAAAAAGAAGAATGAAAATACAAATGAACTTTACTGAATTATAAATTACTTTCAAAGGTAATATCTTAAATGATATATATATCTGTTGTAATTGGAACAGAAATTATTTCCTTTCCTTAAAAACAAGAGATTGAAATACTGACCAACAAATTTAATGGAATACACTCGATATTTATGGAGAACTATGAGAGAAAATATACAACCTCAAATACAAAAACAAACAGTAAAAACATCCACAATATCATACCACTCCATCCCAAAAAGGATTATCCCTACGAAAATAATGATGAAATACAAAAAATAAGTGAATCAATCATATTTAAAAGTGTACAATATTTTAATTGAAATTTATAAATAGAAACATTAGAAGTTAATAATTGATTAACTTTTTAAAACTAATTATCAGCCTGCAACAATTACAAAGTAATTATTTTCCATGTTTATGATGTTGTATTGCACTTAATATTATTGTAATTTCTGTATTGTAAATTGAAAAGACAATACAGAAATTTCTCAGATGTTTTGAATCCTCAAGACATAGGCTGACATGAAGAAGCTGAAGGGGAGCTGCACTAAAATTTATCAAAACGAATAGGCTGAATATTATTTGCATTTCTTCTATAATAAAATATGAATGTATTTAGTACATAAAAAGCTTTTAAGAGTTTAGGTAAAATGTAATTGAATTGGAAAACCAATTCATATCTTTTAATGGATGACATATCAAAGTAATTACGAAACTGGGTAAATATCAAATCAACACAATTTTGGAAGATATTCAGACTTGATGTCTCAGATTGTCATGATTTTTGGTATGCAGCAATATACCATAGACTTATGAAAAAATACCCAATTTCAGTTGTGTACAACGATTACTTTTGAAGTTATTAATTTTTAAAGATATAAATTTTTATTAAAAAATTACACGTTTTGGCACCTTTAGTTGCCTGTAGGCTAGCAACCAGTGATGATACAAACCTGGGAGTGGTCTCATTTTAAAGCTGTTGAATGGGGCTTTAATATGATATGCCACAAGATAGAGGTTACAAAAAAATTTTTTTTGAAAATTTCAAATTAAATTTTAAAATTTAAATTTCTCAAAAAGTGGCAATTTTAAAAGTTTCAAAAAATTATCAAAATTAGTTTATAATGTCTAAATACATTTAGCAAAATTCTATCATGGGATCTCAAATGGATCTGGAGATGCAGGGCTTCAGAAATACACATGTTTTGTGAATAATGTACCAAATCTAGTAAAATTTTATTTTTAAGCTACTAATTTTGCTATGCACTGTGTAGGACATTATAAAATGCATGAAATGCAATGATTACCTTATAGTACCATGTTTAGAAATCCTTTTTTAAAATAAAATTGAAGCTGATTGGCCTACAAGTAAGAATGTAGAGGGGAATCCCCTTTTTATCAGGGAAATCCCCTTTCACTAGGTGGAAGCTGATTGGTCAAGCACACAAGACATTCATTTATAGCCCACTGTAGCATTAGAGTTGCTTGTAGAAACTTCATTTCTTGACCAGTTCCTGTGATGATGATAAATTATTAATTTTGTATCTTTAGAACACAAACCATTTCTTGGCCATTGGAGTTCTTCTTGTTAATTTCTCAACATTTCTCACCTGCATGATGGATACCACTGACAAGATAGTAAAAATGGATTGTTTTAACCCTTTCAGTAAGCCTAATCACTCCCATGTAAGAAAAAGTTTGAGATATGTGACTTTATGGATGTGTGATTTGATTCCAGGAGCACCTGAGTTATCTAAAGTCTGTGACAGTTGTAGGAAACATCTGACAAAGTTGAGAGATGAAAAATGCAAAGAAATTTACTAGCCATATAAATGAAGAAAGTCAGTCTGATACTGAAATTGAAGAAGCATCCACTGATATACCTTTTTCAAATGAATCTGAGTCTCTGAGGGTCTCTTAACAGCTCTCTTTTAGAGATGGGAGAGTCACCAATAGAAATAAAAAGGATGCAATCCAAAGTTTGGCAACTGTTTGAATGGGCACATCAGAACATATCTAACATAGACTTTAAATTTGTGACGATTGAAGAATACATTAAAACTGAAGAACAACTGGCCAGCCAGTACAGTACAGCTGTAACTATATCAGGCACTCAGAAATTTCATGCCTTCATACCTCTCACATGTGGAACCAAAGTAAATGTGAAATTATTTTCTTCTGCAGTTGTTTCAAGTATATTTCCTGTTGTAAATGACATACAGCGGATAGTATTTGCAGATATTAGTGGATGTGTTACTTCAATCTATGGTGACACTTGGTGGTTGAGTTATGTTCTGGCTAAAGATGAAGATCCCAGTAAACTGCAAGTTACATTCCTCCACCCTTCAGGTTCATCACCCTCATATATATATCCCACACCACATGATACACTCTGGATCCCTTCTGCAGATGTGATATGCTAAGTGAACCCCATCACACAAACTGGCCGAACATACAGTTTACCAGTCAGTGAAGTGAACAAATGTGTGGGTATCTTCCAACAATTGAAGTTTTCATAAGACAAAACAAACATAACTGAAGTACTGATTTGTTAAGCCTTAACTTTACTCATGTAATATCGGAATTTTAATAGTAAGTGTGTATGTGACCTTTTTCCATTTTAAAATAAATGTAAAAATAATAGCCAGTGCTTGCTTCATTGTAATGTGTTGCTTATTCCATTCAATTTTCTGAAACGTTACTAATTCTAATTTTTTTTCCACAAAACTTGTATTCTGGAGCCCTGCATCTCCAGATCCAATTGAGATCCCATGATAGAATTTTGCTATATGTATTTCGACATTACAAACTAATTTTGATAATTTTTTAAAATTTTTAAAATTGCCACTTTTTGAGAAATTCAAATTTTAAAATTTAATTTGAAATTTTCAAAATTTTTTTTTTTTTGTAACGACTATCTTGTGACATATCATATTAAAGCCCCATTCAACAGCTTTAAAATGAGACCACTCCCAGGTTTGTATCATCACTGGTTGCTAGCCTATAGGCAACTAAAGGTGCCAAAACGTGTAATTTTTTGATAAAAATTTATATCTTTAAAAATTAAAACTTCAAAAGTAATTGTTGTACACAACTGAAATTGGGTATTTTTTCATAAGTCTATGGTATATTGCTGCATACCAAAACTGATGATAATCTGAGACATCAAGTCTGATTCAGTATGTTGATTTGACATGGAATTACCCCAGTAAAACTTCAGGAATTACATACAAGGTGGTTATAATTATTTAGAGCATCCTGCAGCTGCAACCAATAGTCGGAGAGACACCAAAAGTTGTCTACGTACTATTCAAAGGATGCGCTCAAAGATTCTGCAAAAAACAAATTAGTTACAAAATCGTCCGCTAGAGGGCGCTTTTTGCTACAATAAAAATAGTTGTAGAAAAACAATAAACATGCAATGCTATAACAAAAGAGTACGGTTTTAATTGTAACATTTCTTTTCTTTTTATTGTAAAAGTGGTCCAAATGTCATCACAATTGCATAGGGCTAATTTTTATTCATAAAGATTAATGCAAAGAGAAAATAATCTGATTTGCATATTTTACACCAGGAATGCAGCCGACATTAGGCAATAAATAATCGGTGCGAACTTTGAACTTGTTATTAGCAACAGCCGCGATGACGATGACTTTACAAGAACGTGTGTTGATGGCCAAGTTCTATTATGAAAGTCATGGTAATGCCGTAGCTGCGACATTCGTGAATTTCATCGGGCTAAAAAAGTTCACCGCGAACCGATGTCACTACAAGGTGTGAGAAAAATGATGAAAAAAATTTGAAGAAACAGGATCTTTAAGTGTGCAATGTGGCAGAGGACGAAAGTGCATCGGTGATTACATGATTGAAGACGTTGTCACATCAATTGTTCAGCAGTCATTGGAGAATGCTGCAGGTTCAGGTAGTACCCGAGCTGCATCACGACAATTAGCTCTACTCTGGAGCACAGTTAGAAAGATCCTGAGAAACTTAATTCATTTTTTTCCATACAAGAACTGCTCCCATGCTACAAGGAGAAACAACTCATTTTTGCCTTGACTTTTCTGGAGAGGATGGAAGTTGATATATCGTGGCCATGGGACATCCTATGGAGCTATGAAGCACACTTATTTGAATGGCACTCTGAATGGCCAAGGAAAAACTACACGTTTTTCAGGAAATGCCTCTGCATTCGCCCAAGCTTACAGTCTGGTGTGGGTTCACATCCAACTTTATCCTGGATCCTTATTTTTTGAAATTACTGCTAATGCTCCTCAGACATGTTCCATGACTACGGCTAGATATCGTGACATGCTACGGAACTTGGTGATATCCCAGCTGCAGGAAAGACAGTGTCTTGATTAAACCTCTTTTATGCAAGATGATTCACCTCCTCATATTGGAATGCTCGTGCAAACTAATAAAGTTGATGCAACAAACATCAACACTTTACCAATGATCGAGTAATTAGTCGAATGTTCCCTACTGCCTGGCCACCACGTTCTCCTGACCTAACTCCATGTGATTTTTGGTTGTGGGGATACCTAAAGGATCATGAAGGAATTGCAACATTAGCAGAACTAAAAGACAGTATCACACTACATGTGCGAACTATCATGGGTGCTCACCTACGGTCAGCAGTTGAGCATACAGTTAATCGTCTGCAAATGATCCACATTTGTCAGGGGGGGGGATCATATTCAGCAATAAAACATGACTCGTTCAAACGTCTGATACTGTTTGTGTGAAATAAATGTGTTTTTGAACATTCTATTTTCGTTTTCCATTCGTATAGCTGTAAAACGCCCTCTAGCAGATGATTTTGTAACTATTTTTTTTTTTTTTGCAGAATCGTTGAGTGCATCCTTTGAATAATGTGTACAACTTTTGGTGTCTCTCTGACTATTGGTTGCAGATGCAGGATGCTCTAAATAGGTCAACTTTAATTATAACCACCTTGTATATTAAATATTTTTGCCTTATAAAAAGTTAAGCTTTATATAAATATATATAGTAAAAATTACATAGCACAATGCAAAGTAATTACATAGCACAATTCGTTTCAATTAAAAAACAAAAAACAAAAAAAAACAAACATACAATGGTAAGAAAGTACTGTCTCCTCATTTACTCTTGTCTTTTCATAAATGCAAGATGATGTGAGAGGAATTAGCGTTAACTAAATAGCTAGAATAACAGAATTGGATGAATGACTGGCTGAAAAAGAATAAAAAATAAGCATATAATTCAAACAATGAATTTCTATGTACCTCTTAAATATTTTGTCATCGCAAGACAACTGTTATATTAATAGCTGAGTGTGCTAACTAGTTGATATTCTTTAGTTTGTTTTTATTAAAAAAAAAAATTGAATCGCTAACAATTAAGTTCCAATGTTTCTTTGCAATAAAACTGGCTCCATAAGAAATGGTTGAGTAAGAGAAAAAAAAAAGAAGTATGCATCGTTTATAGAAAAAGACAATAGAGAAAAGCATTCATATTCAAACAATATAAAAAGAAAAAAAAATCTTACTGTAGGTAAATTCGTTTCAAGCAACAATTAAACCTTAGCAGTTATATTATGTCAAACAATTAAACAACTATTAATTTGAAGAAAAATAACAGTTTATTTAACAATGAATTAAAATCTTTGAAATTAAGTCAAAAGCTTTAATTATACCTTTAGTTAAAATCATAAACATAAGAAAAAGAGAATGAAAAGTTTCTCTTTCTCTTTTAATGGGCAGAGGATGTAATTATCTACGACTCTATTTGCAATCTTTAATATTTCATTTAGATCATATTTAAAATATATTCGAAATAAGCCTTGAATTCACTTTTTTTTTTCTATTCTACAAAACAAACGTAGGCCTACTGTCACTTTTTTTTAAAAAACAACAATTTCTCGAAATGATTTTCAATTCATTTTTCATTAATTAAGATCATCGGGATTTTTGATTTCTTTTTAAAAGAAAAAATAAAATAAAAGCTGAATGATAATTCTTATTTAATCCTCTTTTTTTCTGCCCTAGTTCGCTTTCAAACTTTCTCTTTAAATACCATGATTATTGTTTTCGTTAAGATTTAAAGGAATCTGGAGCACCGCCAAGGTCTCTTCTTTTAGGAGCTTTATACAAAGTAGTTTGGTCTACTTAATACACTGATTACAGAACGAAATACTGAGCTTCTAATGCTTTCAAGGTTGAAGTTTACGTCAACTTGTCCGTGAACAAGAATACATTAAGAATTTACTTAAGTTATAATTCTTAGAAGATTAAAGCGATTTATCAAAATAATCCTACGAATACGAGATACATAAAGCAATTAGGGAACCAAATGATTAGAAAGGGAGAGAAGAAATTGTTTATTAAAAAATGGATGTTTTACAAGAGGGATATCGTATTTTTAGGAATTATAGAGGATCCTAGAATTTTGATGAAGTTGGGATAGAGGACAACATAGGTCAAGCCTACGAGGTCAAAGGGAAAATAAACATAGGAGACAATGTGTCAAAGGAGTTAAAGGCTCAGACAGGCCCTCTTGGCTCATCTTTATTGGATTTCTCTAGAACATGTTTGACAGAAAATGAGGGCTAAATATAGCTGGTACAATTCGGCGGAGAGTTTAGCTACAAACTGTGATATATTCAAGGCCATACTTCGCTTCAGACAACAATCAAAAGAAAAAAAAAATCACAGATCCCTTTACTTATTACGAAATTTTAAGATCAGGGACAGTTGTGTGTTTATCAGTACAAACTGGAAAAGAAATCATAAACGGGTGAATGAAATCCGTCCGATTGAGCTCTTCTCATCTATCAATATTGATTACATTGAAGATGAAAGAGAGGGAAACGGAGACTCACTTCAATTGCCTCACAAAGGACACCAAGAGCATTTCAAGCTTCCCAACGGAAATCACAACAATCAGAAAGCCTTTATAAACGAAATCAGTCGCTCAAAACAAACTTACCCTGGGAAAATGGGAAAATACTGAAGACTAACAGGCAGCTCACAACTGCGACGTCCATGACTGAGCATGATTTTTCTTTTTTCTTCTTTTTTAAGGAGTCTTATTTATAGATGTCGCTGCAGTGCAACTACAGACCAGGAAGCCATTTTGTATCTTCTCAATGACAGTGTCTAAGCATGAAGTCAACCTTTTAATCCATTTAAATTTTTCATATGTTTTCAAGCTAAAATTTGGCAATTTGCTGAAAAATCCAGTTCTTACCCGTTCACGGGTTTTTCGTGATGATGTGTTATTTTAGATTTGTTGTATTAATATAATTTATTTAATTATTTTTTATTTTATTATTATTTTTTTTTTTTTGTAAAGAGAATTATGCAATTCCTTTGGTAGCTTCTTTCTCCGATAAGTTTTTAATGATTAATTAAAAATTTTAACGTATGGTTTTGGGCGTCGTTTTTCTTTTCTTTCATTTTGAGTTATGTATTATATATAAACACATTTATAACTTGAAGCTTATATTTTAAATGGCTTGATATTGTTGAAGTATGATTTGAGCATTGCTGTGAATTAGAAAGTTATTAGTTAGAAAAATAAATTAACTGGTAAGATTAAATAAGAAACAAAAAGTAGAATAACTTTTGTTTTCTCTAATTATTAAATTTTACATTATTGTTTATTTTTCTCTTCAGAACTGGGGTGCTAATATTATATAGTCTACCTTTATGTATATAAATTACGTAAAAATAAGAATTATAAATGTACAGAATCGCAGAAGCCTAGACAATAATAAAGAAATGATAAGAAAATTTTATCCTCAACCTTTTTATATTTACAAGAAGCTTCTGAAAAAACTTAAAGTGTAGTTTATTTAAAAATGTTGTTCTTAAAATGTCTCTCTCTTTTTTTTTTTTTTTTTTTTTTAAGTGATGAAAACGAACAACTTTATATCTACTTATATAAAAAGAAAAATCCTGACTCACTCACTGACTGACTCATCAACGCCCAGCCCAAACCCTTGTACCTAGAAAGCTGAAATGTTGCACAGAAGTTCCCTTTATGATGTAGACAAGGAATAAGGCCGGATTTTTCGAAATTCCCACGGGATAGGGAATAAAGAGGATTTATATTTTCACTTTAAAATTGCCTTATCGGTATGTAGGTGTGTGGCGCCAACCCGCAATACATCTGAGTTATCCGGAGAAGGCCACAACGGGCTGGGAACTCGTGTATTTTCCGATCTCGATATTAATTTGCTAAATAAATAAAGTCTTTTTTTTATGCTATGTATGCAAGTATACTTTTTTTTATGCTATGTATGAGCGAAACGACGCTACCCGGCAAGTATATATGTGTATACAAAGTTAAGTTAAAGTATCCTACGACAGGCCTGGACAGGCCTTTGGGGTCGCGGGAGATAAGGCTCCCGGCGTTTCATAACCAACGGGACTAGATTAAGGTGGGTGGTCAGCCCGACGCCCACCCGCCTTTAACTCCTGGAAAAGAAACCCGGTACCCATTCTACAGAGGGCTGGGTAGGCCCTAGGACCCGTTTGGAGGAGAATGGAGCGTGGAAAAATCCCACCCTCCGCCGAGGCCGGGAATGGAACCCGCCACCTCCAACTCGCAGCCAAGCGCCCGCTCGGCTACCGGGCCCACGTACATATATATAACGAACATCTTTGGGACCTCCTTAAGAGAAGAGTTCGTGATGAAAATCCAGCTCCAGAAACAAGTGAGAAGTTGAAGATGGCGTTAGAAGAGGAATGGAACAATATTTGATCCGATCAATGAGACACCGACTGGAAGCTGCTATCAGAGCTCGAGGTGGCAGCACCATGTATTGACTTGCAATAAATGCTAAATTCAGCTCAATTTGTGGCCTTTTTATTGAAATTAACGCTTTTGGTACTACACCTTTCCTATATTACTGTTTTCCTCACAAAATGCATTCATCCGGAACATTCTGCGTTTCACGTGAACGGGAATGGCATATTCTTTGTTATTTTATTGCTTGCAGTTTTCAAACGATCAAAAATTTGCGACAATTTAAGGTTCAACATTTGTTTCAGTTTGAGTCAATTTCCTTGCACTTGAGTGTATATATAGTATAAACAAACAGAATAAGAACCAAGGTCAGCACATGAATAAATTGCCTTTCTGATTCAATTATCGGAAGGAATCGGGAACAGCCGTTTCGTCCTGCATGGGACTCATCAGCCCGATCTGCCTTCCCCGATAAAAGACCCACAAAGGCAAGATTTTAAATGAAGGCCACTGTCACACCTGGCAGAAGAAAGAAAGATAGGTTAAATTTATTCCTAGGTTTATTCACCTTGTTAGGAATTTTAATTTCCTTTTATTAAAAAAGCCTTCTATCCTATCTTTCTTTAGGAAAAGGTGTTTTGTTGTGCAAATTAGCACAACATTTATTGTTGTTGTTTTTCTTGTTTGGGGTGGTCACTGCCAGGTGTGACGGTGGCCTTCATTTAAGATCTTGCCTTTCTGGGTCTTTTATCGGGGAAGACGAATCGGGCTGATGAGTCGCATGCAAGACGAAACGGCCGTTCCCGATTCCTTCCGATAATTGAATCAGAAAGGCAATTTATTCATGTGCTGACCATGGTTCTTATTCTGCTTGTTTATAAATTTTCCAGCACATTAAATTTATTTCTACGTATATATAAATTTTACAATAATTTTTATTACGAAATTATATTTAATTATTGAAATAATAAATTATTTTTTAAGCATTAATAATATAATCTGCAATAATAAAGGCTAACAATTTGCACTGGGGGATTTGTAGGGGCCTAGTAAAGAAACTTTCGCAGATTTTTGTAAATCATCAACAATTTATTCTCTTAAGCCCTTCTACGGGAGAAAACAATGAACAAAGTTTGGCAATGATAAGAAAGAAAGGGTTTGAGATCGCCACTCAACTAAGCAAGATCTTAGGTGAGATTGAACATCCTTTTTTTTTTTGGTCTACTTACTTAGGAAAATGAGACTCATCAAATCACTCTGTGGGTATTTTTTCCCCACCTCCCAAACCCCAATAACTTTGGAACTAGTGACTAGATCTTCGTGAAATGCGGCCTACATAAGAACAAGATTTACGATCTAAATCTTTTCGTGTGCATCCTTTTCGAGAAATTAATGCATGAAGGTGGTACAAAATTCCTATAGAAAGCATTAAAGGAGAAACAACGAATTTCTGTCGATATCTGGCAATGCTTATTAATCGTTTAACAGCCGTCGTGTGCGCGCTTTGATGGTTTATGTGAGAGTAGCGCACAACATTTGCGAGATTATTGCATTGTATTTAGTAAATTTGATAAATGTCTTTAAATTTATCACATTTACTGGTTATTATGTATTATCACCACAGCATTACGGTAACTCCTATTTTAACCCAGGTAAGCTAATTTTTAATTTTTTTCAGTATAAACATCCTGGATGGGGTCATATCTCAACTTATCTAACCTACAGCTAATCGGCACACACGCTTCGCTTGGGCGCTATTGGTGCATCGCATCAACAGCTTGAGCTCAAACTAACAACGCCATCATTCTTCACGATAGCGCCACATGTTACACAGAGCTCCTTCACAGTCTTTGTTATGTCGATGGGGGTGGGAAGTCTTGGAACACCCTTCGTATTCGCCAGACCGGAATCCATGCGACTTTGATTTGATTTCAAAACTGAAGATGTAGATGCATGGAAAACGCTTGCCAAAAAAAAAAAAAAAAAAAAAAGAAGCATTTTGGGGTGTTCATTTAGATGAAATTAGCATTTATATTTTGTCATCTTGCTATCTACATAAGTTTTAGACTGAATTCCTCCTCCCCCTCTCTATACGTTTTTATGTTTTATCAGATACAACTAACAAAGGAGATGCCGGTAACGGAGAAAAGGGACATAAAAAAGGGACATTTAGGCCTATGTACGGTACATCATTCGATGGCTTCTCTCTAGCTCTATCAAAAAATGCCGAGACATTTACATTTTGATTGACTTAACGAGGTATAATGAAAAAAAAACTCAAATTGTCTGTTGTAGATTCTACCAAAGAATCTTATATTAGATATAAGGTAAATACACCGATAGTGGACATTATAAGGAGAATTTTCACTGTTTTCGTGAATTCCGATTTTATTTACATCACTCATGTTTTTAGAAATGCATTTTCTTTCGTACAAACCCTTCCTTACCTTCAAATTATGAAATGAAGAGAAATTAAATTTAAAATGGTGTTTTAGTAAATATTGAAAATATTAAGTCCATATTTCCTCCTAATCTCCTCTCTTCTAGTCGTCATATTATTATTAAAATAACCACATCTTCACACCAATAAAATATATTCAATAAAATACATTTATTCAATATATTAAATAACAGCAAATTTAATTAATATATATTGAATAAATGTATTTTATTGAATATATTTTATTGGTATGAAGATGTGGTTATTTTAATAATAAATGTTGAAAATGTTTGAGTAGTGGACACGTAAATTATAATGAGAAAAACATTTTTTTTCCTAGTCATATTTATTGCAAATGACGTACATAATGGAGGTACATAATATTTAAAAAACATTAAAACGTATTTGTATTATATTGTAGTAGGTAAAAAAAAGCAAAAAGTTATTTTATTTATAACTTAATTTCTGAAAACTTATTTTACTTATTTTATTTATAAGTAAAATAAGTTTTCAGAAATTAAGTTAACAACCAACTATCTGTTGAATTTGAAAATTGGTAAATGAAAATGTCTATCTTCTGTATCAAAAACTAGGAAGATTAGGAAGTTTCCAGAGTATCTGACAAGTAAAGGGCACGATAGCGTCACCGGAGTTGCCGGTTCAGACCATGTGCATTCGAAAGATCTTCCATAACTAAGTCAACCAGTAAAATAGTAGCGGCAGACAGCCAGGGCTATAGGAGCTATGAGGGGTCAAAGTTAACTTGGTGGCCTATGGGAAATCACTTATAAGTCACTGCAAGAGGCTTATAAGTAGCCTGCAACCTTAGATAAGGATGAGACAGACACAATAAGCAGATATTGATTGGAAAATAAGCAGGAAATTGTTATTGATCAGCTTCAAATCAGATACAATCGATGTGAAGTTCAGAGAACAGGGCATGTGAAAGGCAGATACTCTGTTCACTGATAAGTTAAAGGGTACGACTGCATCACCAGAATTGCCGGGCAAGTGGCACCTTTCCTGAAAGCTTGTCCCAGGGGGAGTTCACTAGCAGAGTTTGCCGGGCAGACAGCCAGAAGGAGAGGAGGAGGAGACGGTCAAGTCCGGGAACAGGTCAACCTGCCGGACACACGCAGACACCTCTTTCTGCTGCCTCTCACTTCTCTTTTTTTCTCTTTGCCTCTTCACATCTCTCTCCTTCTCTCTCACTCACCTTCTTACACTCTCCTCACACCGAAAGGTACGTTTTCTTGTTATATGTTTTTGTATTGAGTTTAATGTTTTTCCTTAAATGTGCTCACTGTGAACAGAGTATCTGCTTTGCAGTGAAGAGTATCTTGGAGTGACTTATAAGTGATTTCCCATAGATCACCATGTTAACTTTGACCCCTCATAGCTCCTATACCCCTGGCTGTCTGCCGCTACAATTTTGCTGGTTGACTTAGTTATGGAAGATCTTTCGAATGAACATGGTCTGAACAACTACGGCAACTCCGGTGACGCTATCATGACCTTTACTTGTGAGATTCATTGATGGCTCTCTCACCTCTTTCATTTATTATCAAAACATTTCTCATTCTGCTGCATGGGTCAAGAGCTAGGACCGCAGATTCATTGTCGATGTAAATCTCTGTGATTTTGCAAACACATTTGTATTCTTTATTCTTGCCTGAAAATAAAACCAACCCAAATTCCCCTGCGGATAGCCAATCCTTAGACTTTCTGACAAAACTTCACCACCATTTACCTCTTATTTTTATATATTTCTTTAGGACATTCAATAGAATCATTATTGTATTCTTACTGTTTCTTGCCAGTTTTCTGAACAGTTTCTCCTGCTACATATCCACGCACAGTTTTTCCTAGTTTTTCAGGGATTTACGATGAGACTTAGCCAACAACAGGCTCCACGTTCCAAATGCTCTTCAGTATTTTCTTCTTCTATATTAAAGCTAATATCATTCATAATATTGTTCGATGGTCTCCACGAATCTTCCCGTTCAGACGAAATTATATCTGTTTTTTTTTTTTCCTTCGTCGTGCTACTTTCTTCGGCTTGGATTTTGTTTTCAGTTCTTTTTCTTCGGCTTTTCTTTTTTTCGCTGCGTCCTGTTCCTCTTTCTTTTTCAGTCTTTTCATTGCTCGCTCTTTCTTACGTTGTTCTAACTTCTTTTTTTGTTTGCGCTCGTGACCGGCTACTCTTGTCACACTTTTGACGTCGCTACGGAAAGAACAGTCTCTTTTTTTTTTTACTTTTTTGAATTACCTTTTTCATTTGGTTCTAAATAAAGGTCTTTTAAATGAACTGAATATTTGAAACATTTTGGGACCATTTTGAACATTTGGCTCATTATAATAAAAAGTATTAAGATTGTTTATATTAAGATTCTATCTTCCAAATTACTTTCATATTTCTCAGATTCCTCGGTTTTTAAGGTTACCATTCCTTGATTACATTCGTTTGTCAAAACTATCTTTTCTTAGGTAACAGTAGTTCATCAGTTTTCATCATATAACACTTCATGAGATGCCATATGTTAAATAAAGACGTACCTTCTTCGCTGCCTGTCCAGGTTAAAGGAAGCCACCTTTTCATTTCTTATATAATCTTCCAAAAGTTTGAAGCCTATTTTGAGCTCTTTTATATTTGCTTCCCCTACTTTTCATGCAACCAGGCCCCTCACATCAAATTCCGGGCCCAGGTACCAAATGCAATACCGGGCCTTTCCCCCCCCCCTCCCCGCATGTTATGAACAAAATCAAAAAACAAAAGGGAATCTCCAAATCGACAACCAAAAAAAAATAATAAATAAACGGAATCTCCAAATCGACAACCAAAAAAAAAAGGGAATCTCCAAATAGACAAGCCCGGGCCCCTTTGGCCGTCAAAGGGGCCCGGGCCCCGGTGCTGAGGGACCAACTGACTCCTCCCTTGTGGGGGCCCTGCGTGCAACTCAGAATATTTACGTTTTGTAACAATTGGAGTTAAAGGATCCCAGAGTACCAGCCCACATTCTCTAAACTCATTTTGAAATACACAGACCTAGCACACGAACTCCAGAAGCAGTGGAGGCAGGACCGAGTACGTGTTGTAGCCATAATCCTATCCGCCACTGATCTGGTGCCTCACACACTGTACCACAGCCTCAGCACACTAGGACTTCACAAAAACACTTCTGCACAAAACCAGAAGGCTATGGTACTCAACACAACACGCATAGTTAGGAAATTCATGGACACAATCACAAATCCCTAACATCCCTCACCCACCCTTGTACACTTTTTTACACTTGGCAACACGTGCTTTAGTCCTTGACCCACCATGCTGTCTTAGCTGGGGAAACCCAAGTATAGGTACATATACATAATAATAATAATAATAATTACTCCAAATATTATTTTATCATGTTTTTACTATTAAAATTTAAATAAAATAGCTACATTTTATACATAATTTACAATAATTATTTACCTAATTACAACACATTAATTATAGTCAAAATTAAATGCCTTTTGGGTTAAGCTGTGAGATCATGAGATGGCCGTTTCGAGCTTCTTGTGCTTTCGTCAGCCAGGGCTACTCAGCCAAACTCTTTAGAGGTTTTGTTTCCTTTATTTTTGTCTTTTTCTTTGTTTTTTCTTTGTAGACATATACCTTTTGTGTCTGAAATTGTGACGCCCAAGGTGTTTGTATTCCACATTTATTGTTGCTTTTATTTTTTGTTCTTTAGTTGTTGAGGGGTCAATACAATTACCACATTCAGATTAATTATAGTCTATCTTATTAACTAAAGGGTATTATTTCATTTTTTTAAAGTAAAACAGAAATAAAATACAGCAGTGGCGTATATAGAATATATTTTCGGGGGGGGGGGGG
>JAFIDM010009631.1:127690978-127703471 GCA_023159025.1 Thereuonema tuberculata | reverse complement strand
TTATATACGCCCCTGTAATACAGTAAAACCTCATTAAGTCGTCACTCAAGGGACCAAACATTTTTGACGACTTAAGCGGAGTGACGACTTAGGTGGAGTGGGAATTTTTGAAAAAAAACCCACTGAAATACAGTATTTTCATGAATTGCTGTAGGATTCGGTGAGAAAAACAAGATTTTGAGAAATCAATACATGCAAATGAATGAGTGGAAAATAATAATAAAAAAAACCACTTTTTATAGTTACCACATTTTAATCGTTTTAAAAGAAAGGCAATGTCTGTCTTTGAAACGTTCCAGCCAACCATTGCTGCCGCCAAAATCTTCAATGTTAAACTCCTTAGCAATTTCCATGACTTTTTCTTTGAGAATCACGGCAGAAATCGGCACATTTTGCGATCTCGCATGTTTTAGCCATCGAACTAAAACCTCTTGATCTCGTCAAACTTCGATTTCCTCATTGTCTTTCTTTTGTCTTTGCAGTCAGCTTCTTCAATTACTTGTTTCGATGAAAGAATATCGTTTAATGTAGTCCTGGGAATATGGTGTTCTTTGGCAAAAGCTGTTTTCGAAACATTTTGATTTTTCAAAAAGTGCAATTAAATCTTATTTTTCTTTAAAAGATAACGAGGTAAGTTTTCGTTTCCCTGGCATGTTAAAAACGTAATCGAACCACGAAATTGCAAGAGAAAAAATAGCCCTTATAGCGGGGCTTACCGTAGCCTTCGTAATACTGTACCTATTTACGGTATATTATGAAGGCTACGGGCTTACTCGCTATGAAATGAAATCACACTCAGGAGCCGTCAAGAAAAACGTCTACACTCGACAGAGTTGCAGCGAGAAGTGTGCTTTGAATGATTAGCAGCGAGATTCCAAGAACCAAATCCTCCGAAGGAGTAGGAAAGGAATGAAGTGACAGGCATGGTCGAAAATTCCCCGTAAAGGCTTGGCTTTCTTAAAGTGAAGGGGCGGGGCTGAAAAGACAACACGATGGCATGCAAAATGGAGAAGCAAGATGCTTTTGGCCATTTTTGAGGGTGACGAGTTATCCTGAGTAGAATTAAATTTGGTGACGGGTAAAGGAGGGTTATTTTACATTATTGTGTATGAGACCTTGTTGGGACCAAAGGAAAACGACGACTTAAGCGCAGTGACGACTTATCCGGGTGACGACTTAATGAAGTTTTACTGTATTAAAAATTGTAGAAAAAGCTTCTCGATTATTAGAACATCATCTGCAGAAAATAATACGATCAGAAAATAATATTAAGTATTTTTATCATGGATGCCCGCACATAAGGGCGGGAGGGGGCATTGCCCCCCCTCCCCCTGGAATTTGAAAAACTAATGTAATTCATATAATTTTCTTCTCGTAAGAGACCTAACAAATATTTAGAAAATGGTAAATTTTATTTAATGTATTATCTTTTTACTTCGCTAATTTTATGGAATTTTACAGATTTACAATATATTGACAAAATATTTTGTCCCTCCTGGAAAATTTTCTGCGGGCATGTATTTTATATACTTTCTTATTAAGTAGTGCCAATTTAGTCATCTTTACATTAGTGGAGAGCAGTTGATTGGAAACTTCTATATTAGTTGAAGGGCAGGTGTAAAATCTAAGATTCTTTAAGAGAATGTTCAACACATATTTTTTTTTTCCAAAATGGTTAATAAAAATTTTATAATAAGATTTATGACCAGTATCTAAAAAATATTTACAATATTGGATCTTTATATATTTATTTTTCGAACATTTTCAATATGTTGCGCCTTTGTCTGAAATAAATTTTTACTCCACCTCCCAGCTTGGAATGCAATAGATCCAGTGTTTGTAACTTCTTATTTCTTTACTTACATTGTATTTAGATTTTAAAGGAAATATATGTTATCAACTTGAACATTAACAAGGAGTCGACACACCCTGTACCTTTAGAATTCAAGTGCCCTTTTGTGAGATGAAAGTACACATGAAATACTTCAAAAATATATATACATGTTGGGGCCAACGCTCTTTAGATTTCGACTCCTTTTAAGTAGTTTTAACTATTTTTCATTACATTATTAATTGGAGAAACAAAAGAAATTACATAAATATAATTAATTTTTTTTTTGGTTAATTTTAACTAATCCAGCTTCAGCTTTATAGAAATCTCTAACAACAATTTGATTTCGAGAGAGATTTTCTTAAATATAGATATTGACATTTGGATTTCTTCTTTCAATAAAGAAGAATTATTATGAAGTTATTGCCACGGTAACAAAATCACTTAAAGTACTAATTTTAACTTAGTAAAGGACAATAATCATTTTTTTATCATTACATTATAAACAAGTTTTTGTTATGGTTTTAGATTTTCTATTTTATTATCACATCATATGTAATATTTATTCTGGTACAGTAATACCTTGAGATACGAGCATAATCCGTTCCACGACCGAGCTCGTAACTCGAGGTGCTCATATCTCAAATCATTTTTTCCCATAAGAAATAACAGAAAAAAAATTAATCCGTTCCGGCCCTCTAAAAAACTTCCTTATTACTGCTAATAATAATGGAAAAAACATGTTTTTAATTGAGACATACACACACACACACACACACACAAAATTATAGTATATAAGGATTCCTGTGATATAAAATAAAAAGTGACACTTGATTCCGTACCGTACCTTACACGTACACTACGTAACTTACATAAACTTAGAATCGACAATTTCATGCTTTATTCCCATGGTCATCATGCGTTTCTTCTTCTCACTATCATCCTTATCACTCACTTTCTTAGGACTCATCACTATTGTGAATAATAATGCACAAACTAGAGAGAAAATCACGTAGATAATGCAAACACAATACGGAAGACTCGCGGGAGATGCGTACGGAAGTCGACGAACACGTGAAGTGAACGAGTGAGGCGGCGTGGGCTGCTCCGAGGGTTCGGCCACCTAGCGTCGGCGTCTGTTAGCCTGCTCCTATCTCAAATCTTTACTCGTATCTCAAAGCAAAAATTTGCTCGAAGGCTTGCTCGTATCTCGGAATACTCGGATGTCTGGACGCTCGTAAGTCAAGGTATTACTGTATTTCTATCAATAGAGAATTTTAATTACGTTTTCACCAAAACTTTTACAAGTTTAAACTTCCCACTGTAAAGAAAAGTTGACAACGTCTGCAGAGAAGCTAACCAATTTATATAATATAAAATTTTCTTCAAGAGTCTGGCCTTCGGTCTAGCTCACAGGCGTTTGGGAATTGGTAGATTTATTTATTACAAGCAAAATATCCGTGTTTCGCGGAGGTTAAAAAAAATTGTCCTGAAGTGAAGAAGGAAGAAATTGAAATCACTTCGAAACTTTCCCAGTTGGTAAAAAAATCCCATGATAGTTACAAATTAATGTTGTATTCTTATTTTGTAATCCGAAAATCCCCTAAATATAAAATTTAATCGAGATCGCCGGACATAAGACTTATTTCCATCCCCTTAGGGAAAACAATTTTACAAAACATCACAAAACGTTCAATCCAATTTTATAAAGGAACCTTCATTTTAAAAGGAGAAAACATCCCTAAAGGGACATCAACAAGCCTGCATAGGGACATGGCCTAATAGTGAAAGGGGCCCATTTGAGGTCACAAATAGGTTAAGGGGGTCTTAATAAGGAATAATGTATATGGGCCTACGTCTCCAGCTCTTACCGTATCGTAGATAACGTCCATGTCAAGGTACAACTTTGATTGCAAATTGCTCGGCCATCGTAGTAGGTAGAGCTCCGGGTTTCGTTGCATTCATCTGACCTGGAGATACTGGTTCTAACAGTATGCCACATGACCCCCCAACTACCCCAGATCCACGTGACCTGGACATGGGCACCTGGTTATGGGCACATAAATCAAAATTTTAGGGTAGGTACCTCTTAGATTTATACGTGGTATAATGCTATATATTAAGATGTATATGCATGCCAAATTTGAAGTTCGTATCGTTTTCCTAAGTTGGTATATTTGTCAAGTGAAGTTTTAACTTTGAAGTCGAATTTAAGGGTGAAACCCATGTTTCCGAATCTGGGTGCTAGAGGATAAAATGATCCTCTCTTAGAATAATATCGGTTGGGTGGGTCCAATTCTCCCCGCTATTTATTTTGTCTCCCCACTTTTAAGTCACATTCACTATTAGGCCATGTCCCTATGCAGGCTTTCGGTTTCTCTATACCAACTTAGGAAAACGCTACGAGCTTCAAACTTGGCAGGCATAATCACCTTAATATATACCATTATACCATGTATAAGCCTAAGGTACCTAAACGAAAATCTTGACTTATGGGCCCATAACCAGTTGCCCATGTCCAGGTCACGTGGATCTGGGGTAGTTGGGGGTCATGTGGCATACTGTTAGAACCAGTATCTCCAGGGCAGATGAATGCAACAAAAACCAGAGCTCTACCTACTACGATGGCCGAGCAATTTGCAATCAACGTTGTACATTGACATGGGCGTTATCTACGAAACGGTAAGAACTGGAGACGTGGGCCCAAATACATTATTCCTTATTAAGACCCCCTTAATCTATTTCTGACCTCAAATGGGTCACTTTCACTATTAGGCCATGTCCCTATGCAGGCTTGCTGATGTCCTTTAAAGTTCCTACGTTTAGCGGTTTCGGCTGTGTTTTGATGAGTCAGTGAAGACACTTAGCTTTATTTTAGCTCAGCTCGAAAAGCCCACCCATCTCCATTCACCCTTCGGGTTTTTTGGTTTTTTTTTGAACTGTTGAACATGTATTTCTTTATTTTTTAAAAAGTTTATTTTTCTCGTTTTCACGTTTCTATCTTAAACTGTTTAAGAGATACGAGTAAATAAACATTTTAAATACATATTAAAAAAAAAATGGGTAACAGGCAAAATAATAAATGAAAAATAATTAAAAACTTTTTTCAAGCTTTTTTTAAAAATGATATTATACGTATGACAATTCAATTGGCTTATTGGAATCTTATTTGCTTTTCTCAAATTGAAAAGTTTAGGATTTTGGTGATCTAAAATAATTTTATGTCCATGATGTAATTTATTGCAAATCCCAAATTACAAAAGGACATAAAATATATTGATGAGATGACTGTATGTATCTGCTACACTGTAAGTTTCTGCTTTCGGAGCGACTAACATTGCATTTTGTGTCATCTGAGATTATCCCTATTCGGAGTGCCCGAAGCTTCCTAACCAGTCGACGCCATCTTGGCCACCACTTCGATAGGTAGATGCCCAAAGCTTTTTTTACAGAGAAAGCTACCCGTCTCCGGAGTCGTCTGTAATTTCTGCCCATAGAAACCTCTGTTAAAAACAACAACTTCTAAGTTTAATTTTCCTTTTATTTTTCAAATATCAACAATAAATAAATTATATATTGTTATTCTATAAAGATGCTATTTATTTTGACGATCTATTTCTTTTCTATAGAGCAGTAGTTAATCAAAATAATTTATTTTTACATTTGATAACTCCGATCAGATGGAAACAATGATTCATTGAAACAATAAAATCTAAAGAACAATATATTTTTTTAATTATATTTCTTTTATTATTATAAATCTGAAATCTGTAGCTTATCAATATTTTTATTAATATTTTAACAGTTCTGCAGACACATTAAAACTTTTTGTACTCAAAAATGAAGGGAAAAAATTATTATTATTATATAAAAGTTCCTATAGGGTTTCCCCAGCAAAGACAACATGGCGGGTCTTGGACCAAAGCACATGTTCACAAATGTAAAAAAAGTATGCAAGGGGGTTAGAGATGTTAGGGATGTGTGATTGTGTCCATGAATCTCCTAACTATTCGTGTTGTGTTGAGTACCACAGCCTTCTGGAGCTGTGCATAAGTGTTGTTGTGAAATCCTAGTCAGGGCCCCCCCTAGGGGGGGGGGGGGATATCAGTTGTCCCTTAGCACTGGGGCCCCGAACGTCAAAGATTATATGAATTTGCCTATCACTTCTATATTTTTTTATAATTAAGTCTACATTTTATATAAACTATAGTGCAGTTCTATATTCCAGTATTTGCTTAGATCAAATTTTTTTCTTAACTTTTTTTCTAAACCTATGGGTAGAGCTGGAAAAAATAGATGTCGGTGTTAAATTAATTTACTCTAAAAATACTGCTAGTAACTGCGTGGCATGTTTAATAGGGAGAAATATAAAATCACGTAGTGTTTTCCTGATATTTTTGGCTAATAATCTATGATTTTGACCATGACGTGGGAGAGGGCCTGTTACTGCATTTGGTACCTGGACTCTGAATTTGATGTGGGGCCCTGGTCCTAGTGTGCTGATGCTGTGATTCAGTGTGTGAGGTACCGAATCAGTGGCGGACAGGACGATGGGTACAACACGTACTGGGTCCTGCCTCCACTGCTCTGGAACTCATGTTTACTGATCTTGTCTGCTTGAGTTTTCTGCATGTTCTTGCTGATAGGTACTTGCCAATGAGATAGGTCTGTTTGTTGGTCTTATAAACAAGTGTGATGCCAGGTCTGTTGTGGTATACGGTTTTGTCTATATGGATGGGGCGGTCCAGTGCAACTTTTTGTGGGTGACTCTAACACGCTTTGTGTTGTGCACTTGTAGTATGGGACCTTGTTCATAATAAGTGAATGTTTGGTGCTAGCTATTGATGGACGATCGATGCTACCTGACTGTGTCGGTAGAGGTAGTCTGTTTGGGAGAGAAGGGGGCAGCCTGATAGTATGTGGTCGATTGTCTCACGTATAGTGTGGTACTTCCGGTATGTATCATTTGCATCATGTAGAATGTGTTTCTTGTAGTTGCATGTGGGGATGACTTGGTCCTGCATCCGATCATGAACCCTTCGGTCTCTCCAAACTGCTCACCACTCGTAAGCCATCTGTTCGACGCTTCCATGTCGATATGAGGCTGGCTGAGTTCGTTGGGATGTCTGCCGTGAGGTTCGTTATGAGCCCATAATTCACGCAGCTACTGAGTGAGGATGTAGGGGATAGTGAGTGTTGTGCAAGGGTTTTCGAGGTCCGGGGGGGGGGGTAAGATATGTGTCAGTCTTGACAATGGCTCAGTGGAGTGAGGAGTGCTCTTTGGTGGAAGTGTTCCCTAGTGTGTATATTTGTTTTTCGTGTAGGGTGATGAGGTTGATGAGTCCTCGACCTCCCTCCTTGCGGTGGAGAGTCATCCTTTCCGTCGCGGACTTGGGGTGGTGCATATTGTGTTTCGTGAATGTAGTGCGTGTTGTGCGTGGCAGTGCTTCGAGTTCGGTGTTTGTCCATGGAATTATGCCGAAGGAATATGTTAGTGTGGGGACGGCAAAAGTGTTGATGGCTTTAATTTTATTTCTGGTGTTGAGTTGTGTTTTGAGGATGTTGTGAACGCGAGCACTGTATGTGTTCTTGAGTACAGTTTTGATGTTTGCATTGTCCGTGACGCGCACTTGCTGGAAGCCCGGGTACTTGTAGGTCTCTACCTCTGCCACGGATTGGATGACCAACCCACAGTAAAGTTCAAAACCCTCCAAATTCGAGTCTTTCCACGTGTTATATGTAGCTTGCGGCATTTGTCGATTCCAAATTCCATTCCAATGTCTTTGGTGAACTGTGTGGTGACTTGTAGTACGAGATAGATTAGTAGTAGATTAGTAAGTAGGTTAGTAAGTTGTGTGTTGGTTGAGGCGTAGAGTTTAATGTCATCCATGTAGCGTAAGTGTGTGATTTTTTTTTGTCAGGGTGTCAGAGGTAAGCCTATAGCCGTGTTTTGTGTTGTCTAGCATATGGCTCAATGGATTAAAAGAGAGGCAGAACCAAAAAGGACTCAAGGAATCTCCCTGGAAGATACTTCTCCTTATGGGAATGGAGCGTAGTCATGGAGGTGTTGGAGGTGCGGAAGTGTAGTGTTGTGTTCCAACTCTTCATCTTGGCATCAAAGAATGCCATGATTTTGGGTATATTTTGTAGAGATGAAGAGTGTGTATGAGCCAGGAATGTGGGACCGAGTCAAATGGCTTCTTATAGTCAATGTACACGATGTATATTTTTTAAAGTTCTTAAATAGAGCCAACACACAAGTCTAAAAATTAAGTTAAAAGTTAAAAAACATAAATATTTACAATTAAAACAAACTAGTTTCTCCCCGTTAACGGGTCATCATCAGTGAATTCACGCATTAAATCATTCTAAGGAAGCGCACGTGACTCTAAGACCGAAGGGGTGTGGTAGGGGGGAGGGTAACAACAGAGGGTGGACAGAAAAATCTTCGGATATCCCCACATAGTGATATTCCATCCCTCGCTTTTGTTTTCCTTAGAAAGACCGTTAAAATAAATAATGTATCTTAGCTGAGAAAAGTCTCAGGAACAATTTTTACCGTAATATTTTAAGCACAATCGTACGAAAAATTCGAATTATCCAAAATAAAATTCGAATTAACCACGATTTTTTACATTATTTTAATACAGAATTCTAGGGACCGAGCAAAAAATTCGAATTATCCAGAATTTCGAATTAAACAAGTTCGAATTATCCAAGTTTCACTGTATTTGATGATTATCAAAATATCTCAATTGTAAAACGAAAGTTAAAAAAATGGATTGTAGAAAACACTTAAGCTCATCACAATTGCCATTATCCATATTATTTACCTATAGATATATTGTTACTGTAAACTATAATTATGTTGACATACTGATGTAAAATCTATTTATATAAATCTCATGAATCACTTTTATTGGTGAATACATCATAATTGCTGTAGAAAATATAGTTGGATAATGATATCATATATTATTTGTTAATACTATTGTTTTTTTAAATTAAACATAAATTTGTTCTTACTTAATTGCCAGATCTCGTTGATAGGGACTCTCTGTCCCTAACGAGACTATACTGTATTATCCTTTTAAAGAAAAAAAAAAATATTATTATCATTATTATTATCACCTAGCGGTCTACTTGACAAAAATCACTTGAAAAAACAATACTAGCCTATGTAAGTCATTTGATATTTTTTAACAATATATTCAAACTTAATTAAACATTTGTAGTATACCTATATTCAGAACCTGTTGATAGGAATTTGTCATTCCTAATGGGACTGTAACTTTGTATTTTTTAGAATCATAATAAAAAAAAAATTATTATTATTATTATTATTATTATTATTATTATTATTATTTCAGTAATTTATATCTTTTTTTTGTAATTGTTATATTTCCCATTGCATATATTGTATTAAATGTTATTTTCTTCATATGAATGGAAATTACTGTTGATCATACTATGAACATTATTTCAAAACTTTACAAAATGTACTTAAATCTTTACTTTTATTAGTTAATCTTTATGTTTTTTATACAAATTATAATAATAACTAATTGTCTGTTAAAGGGTTTTACGTGTGTGAAATCAAACAATTGATATATAAAACTACAACACACTTAAAATAATTATAAAAACTTAACAAAAACTTTAAAAAAACCGTGACATGTTTCAATTAGCTTCCGCTAATCATCCTCAGACGGAATGAAGGAGAAGGATTTATTCAAAAAACCCCAAAAACGAACACCAACTTTTGATTGGCTCCGCTCGTTTGAGGCGAACCAATAATCGTGAAGCGCATAAGTCCGATGCCATTTTACCGACGGAGGGGGGAAGAAGATCAAAGAATATTTAAAACCTACAGCCATAATGAAGAATGTTATCCACAGATACCTTGGCATTATACGAATTGTATTTCAAAATAAAAAATGATTCAATAAATTTTCTAAGATAGCTATCTTTCTGTTTGGCAACAATTCTAACCTTATCCCTATCGATTTCATGATGAAATCTATGCACATGATCGGCAGTATTATACTTAAAATTACGTTTCTCAATTGCCTTTTCGTGTTCCTCCAGTCGTTTACGTAAAGACCTATTGGGAAGCGAAATGAAATGTAGATGGCGCTATAGTCAACGTCGTGTGGTTGATCGCTCGCCCAGCTGAGCAACCACGTGCGTATATGTCCGAGGAAAAAAATCAAGAAAAAGTGAGGTGGAAGGACTTGATGTGTTACACATTGCTTTAATAAGGTTTCTGGATGTAATAACAATATAAGTTTTCATTCTTTTCCGAATGACAAAGCTTTAAAAAAAGCATTGTGGGTGAAATTCGCTTCGGAAAAAAACCTTCAGATTTACAGCAATCATTTCAGAAAGGAAGACTTTCTGATACAACAGGCAGGCAATTTCTTTAAAAAAAAATCGTTTTGGAAGTTCTCCTAAATCTTTCGACGTTAGTTTTATTTATTGCAAACAAGCCGTTAGCATGGGACTGAATTTTTTCATTTCAACACGCAAATGTTATGTTTCGTCGTAATTGTTACTAACGTTGACAATAATCTAAATTTTTTATTATTTCAGTTTTTTGTATATTTAAATCCATGTCTTAGGTCTTGTATTCAGAGAAAAATTAAGTAGTATTAATAAAATACAGAATAACCAACTCATGTTTTTTCTTTAGTTCTTAAAGGCAAACGATTTCGAATCGTAAACACATGATTCAGAAAATAGCTAACTAGCTTAAAATATTTTAAACCTATTTATCCATTTTCTTTATACGGAAGCTTAAAGCTATAAAAATTATAATAATAATTTGCTTCATTCATTATTTTGATTTTAAGAATAATTTAAAGTAAATAGTATATGAATCATCGTAAGTTATTCCGAAACCTAGATTACTTGTTTTCGTCTTATATTTGAAAAGCCAAGTTGAATAGAGTAGTTCATTAAATATTTATTTTAAACATTTTAAAAGTATTTATTCACTATTATTGTAAAAAGTAATTTTTTTTTTTTTTTTTTTTTTAATTTTTTCGGTCCTATGTTTTAAAAGTTAAAAATGTTTTCTGAAAGTACAATACTGTTATTAACTGTATTTTTTTTTTCGGTTATTTTGTTGAACATTTATTTTTACACTTTATGTCAATAGTAAAAGTAAGTCTTAAAGAAACAATTTTTAATGAAAAATATTTATGCTGCATTATTATTTCATGCAAGAAATCAGTAGTTTTACAAACAGACCACGAGGCTGACAACGTTACATGTAGATACTCAAAATAATATAAATCACTTCACTGAGACCCTGGAACATTAGAGGGGAAAAAATGTCACAATAATAATAAAATTTTATCTTTATTTTTATTGAAATATTATTTTTTTCGAAAATATTTCATTAGTAAAAAACAAAAAAGAAAAGCAAATGCATTTGCTTACATTTCAGACAAGCTTGTATTAACTACAAAAGAATGTGAAGGCATACAAACGAATTATTATGGTTCTTTTTCGATCACATTAGAAAATGAATTTTTATCATTATTTAGTAAATTTAAATATAGACTATTAAAATAAGCTATCTTTTTTTATCTATACAAAATAAGACAGACATTTAATCCGTTTCTTCTCTGTAGTCATTGTAACCACACGCCGATAAAACTTCGATTTCGCTTCAATTTTCTTTAGGAAACGGCTTCTGGATTACTTCTTAGAGGTATATACTCTTTTTGGGAATCACAAATTCACAAAATATTCCAAAAACAAAAGAATTCGAATGATAAATTCGCAAGAAACAACGAGATATATTGATTTCTGTATAGGAAATCAATTGACTGTAGAATCTCTTATCAACCCGAACAGCTTTTTTTTTTCGCCACCAGATGTCGTAGTCCTGCTCTTCGCCTGCCAATATGTTTCCCCAAAATAAACACAAGACTGATTTTTACAAGGAATAGCATAGACGCAGTTGTTCTTATTCAAACATGAGGTATCATCCAAAACCTTAGCACCCCCATTGATACAATTTGCAACAGTGAAGCCCGTGGCTGCAACCACTCCAATTCCATAACCCCTCAATATTCGAGCAATAGGGTAAAAAACCTTCGGTACAAATGGAATGCTTAAAAAATATTAGGCTTAATTTGACTAAAACTTTTTGGATTATAAATCTTATTTAGAGTGCTCTTAACCATTAAATTAATAAATCCCTCATTATAACCACAATTTAAGGCAATTTCCGTAATTTTTTTAATTTCCTCTTCAAACAATATATAATCAGATGAAATCAAAAAGGCCCTTCTAATTGCCATTATAAATGCATTCTTTTTAAAGCTATTGGGTACCGCCGATTGTGCGTGTATCATAACGCCTGCATTGGACTTTTTTCGGAATACCGAGGTTTGAATGCTGCCGCCAACCCTTGCAATATTTAATTGCTTATCCCCCGCATTTCTGGACGTGAATATTGCAAGGGTTGGCGGCAGCATTCAAACCATGGTTTGAAGTGTTTGTCCATGGAATTATGCCGAACGAATATGTTAGTGTGGGAATGGCAAAAGTGTTGATAGCTTTAATTTTATTTCTGGCGTTGAATTGTGTTTTGAGGATTTTGTGAACTCGAGCAAGGTATGTGTTCTTCAGTGCATTTTTGATGTTTGC